>CM056381.1:5089327-5117406 GCA_029718625.1 Synaphobranchus kaupii | reverse complement strand
CCGAGTAGATTGGCTCAGCGCAGCATGGCAGGGGTGTTCCGCCAATATATATTCGGAGCTCACGTTTAGCCTCCCTGTTGTTAAGATGAAGGCCGCCGACACCGTCTTTGCCTCGCTGAGCTTCAACCTCCATTTCCCGGAGGTATTGCCACTAGTGTCTGCATGTCCTGGCTCAAAGTCCCCTCCAATGACTGCCAGTCTCCAGCGGAGTACACCAACGCGAGGTCATCCGCATAGGCATACTTCCGCGAGGACTGTATCAGGCAAGTCATAGGTGTTCTGCTCTCTCTCTCTCTCTGGACTGAAGCGGTTCTGCTCTCTCTCTCCTCCTCTCTGGACTGAAGCGGTTTCAGCAGCATGCCTCTCTGTGCAGCTCTGGCAGTGGAGAAGACGGCAGCACTTCTGTTGTCCTTCAGGTTACATAATTTGTAGAAGGGTAAGATGGTGGGGGGTGGGGGGTGGGGGGTGGGGGGGGGTGTAATTAAATTAGCCCCCTCATGCGCGACTAACAGCTCACATGAAGCCGAAACGTGCCCCACGCTCCGCTCACCGGAGGAAAGGGCTATATGATGCAGTGCCCCCCCCCCTCACCCGTACACACGCACACACACACACACACACATATACATATGCTCACACACACACACACTCACACGCACGCACACACATATACACACACACACCACACACACACATATACATATGCTCACACACACACACACACACACACACACACGCACCGCAACGCACACACACACACATATACACACACGCACACACACACACACACACACACACATATACATATGCTCACACACACACACACACCACACACACACACACACGCACGCACACACATATACACACACACACACACAGATATACATATGCTCACACACACACGCACGCACGCGCACACACACACATATACACACACGCACGCACACACACACACACACACACACATTCACATATTACTCACACAAACACAACACACACACACACACCATACAAACAGGTGCACCTCAAAGTCCCCGAGTGAATTTGTCACAGGGGACAGGAATCCCCCAAGTTTAAACGAGGTCTAACATCCATGCAGAGAATGAATTGCAGGTGGCAGAAAAGCTGACCTCCATACATCAGGAGGAGAGAGAGCCACGGCAGTGGACACAGTGTTGGGGTGCCCCCGCGCTGTTTTGTGTTCACTGGGCGCTAGCCTGTGCTAGCAGCTGCTCTGTGTGTCGGGGAAACGTGTCGCACGATTTTATCCACACAGTGAAGGACAGGTGTCTTTTTAATGCACTGTGGTTGAAAGTATACGAGCAGTATCATGCGAATGTTAAGTTGGTGCCTGTGTTGCGGTTAAGAAATTGGCGGTTTGGTAGTTCAGGCCATTATCATCTTGATTATGTAGAAATATGAATTATCCAAAACGGCACATATTGACAGACCAAGGTCGTCTCGTCTCCAGCAGTTGCTGCAGTATGGGAGGTGACTTTGAAGTGTGAAAAACACATCAACGTTTTGTCCTTTTGGTCAAAAGTGAAACACATGCGCCGTGTGTGCAGCCTTCAAAATGCACCGTGAAAGGGGACGGCGCCCCCTATTGGCGGCAGGGAATGAGCCCCAGGGCCGATTTAAGAAATCTGTCAATCTTTCCACAGCATTGTGGTGTGTGGATGGGAACCTTCAGAAGACAGCCCTGACCAGCTCAAACCAGCCCGGACTACAGCCCTGACCAGCTCAAACCAGCCCAGACTACAGCCCTGACCAGCTCAAACCAGCCCAGACTACAGCCCTGACCAGCTCAAACAAGCCCAGAGTACAAGCCCTGACCAGCTCAAACCAACCCACAGTACAGCCCTGACCAGCTCAAACCAGCCCAGAGTACAGCCCTGACCAGCGTCAAACCAGCCCAGAGTACAGCCCTGACCAGCTCAAACCAACCCACAGTACAGATCTGACCAGCTCAAACCAGCCCAGAGTACAGCTCTGACCAGCTCAAACAACCCACAATACTGCCCTGACCAGCTAAAACCAGCCCAGAGTACAGCCCTGACCAGCTCAAACCAACCCACAGTACAGCCCTGACCAGCTCAAACCAACCCACAGTCAGCCCCTGACCAGCTCAAACCAGCCCAGACTACAAGCCCCTGACCAGCTCAAACCAGCCCAGACTACAGGCCTGACCCAGCTAAAACCAGCCCAGACTACAGCCCTGACCAGCTCAAACCAGCCCAGACTACAGCCCTGACCAGCACAAAACCAAACCCACAGTACAGCCCTGACCAGCTCAAACCAACCCATCAGGGGGAGACGGTAAGTCTTTCCCTCTCTGTTTTCTTCTCTTTCACTCTCACTCTCCTTCTTTCTCTCTCTCTCTCTCTCTCTCTCTCTCTCTCTCTCTCTCTCTCCTCTCTCTCTCTCTCTCTCTCTCTCTCTCTCTCTCTCTCTCATCCTTTGAGGCAGGATCAGAAACTGCCTCTCAGCACACATGTCTCTGCACACCGCAGGACACTGAAAGGACACACTTATGCACACACTTATAGTTACGACTAAAACAAATTCAGGCAAGATGTCATAAACACAGAATAAAGGCTTTGTCGTAAACATTATCACACGTTGTCGTAAAGTACGTTGGGGTTTTTAAAAAAAAAAAATATTTTTATAGTTATGCTTTTGACCCCTTGCTAGAGATTACTCGGTGAAGATGCACTCCACACCATAATGCACCTCAAATGTTAGCGAGCAGGCAGGCCTGTTCTAACTGTATGTTTTAGGGCTGTCTGAAAAAGTATTTTCAAAATAAATTTTTTTATATAAATGGCAGTTTTAATTTACGAGGTAAAGGTGTGTAAAGGGGGGTATGAGTCGGGGGTTTGTTAGGTCGGGCTTCCATTACACCAGCCCTCAGTGAAAATATGGTGCCTCATAGCTGGCATGTTAAGCAGTCTGTAGTGTACATTTCCATATCTTTATATAAACGCAAAAGTTAAGTATTTTAAACTGACTAGATTTCAGCGCATAGTAATGACTGTTTGCATGGAACCCCACCCCCCCCCCCCCCCCACCCCCCCCCCCCTGTTCGTTATGTGTCCTCCCTGCCCCACTTCATGCACACCTTCAGTATTCCCATAGCAACCAGATCTGTATCATGAGCCCGTGAGCTCTAGGGAGGGTCTCAAAAGGACGATAGGCCCTGAGGGACGGACAGGCCAACCCCAATTAATCTCCTCTTAATTCTAACTGCGGGACTGACACTGTGCAGCACACGGCCATGACCCCTAAATGAGATGGGAGTTTTAATTTCTGGGTTTTTTTGTTTTTGTTTTTTAAACGTTCTGGCCTGTAATGTCACTGAGGTAGCGATGGTGAAAAATGTGTTTTTTTTAAACGGTCTCCATGACAACCTCCTGCTTCGGCAGGATTCAATATCCGACATTGTTTTTCCCTCTTCTTGTTCAAGGCCAAGTGCACACTGGTTTGGGCTGAGTTTTCAAAAAGCGCGAAACGCGATTGTTCACAGGCTGTACAGTGGAGCCACGCATGTTTTGCCTGGGTCTGATTTCGTAGGTATTTTAAAATGATTACAAAACCAAAAACAAAATTAAAGAAGGAGCCAGACTGCAACCTCAAAAGGGATTTGAGAGACCGGAAGAGAGCGAAAAAAAGAGAGAGATTGAAATTGAGAGAGAGAGGGAGAGAAAGAGAGAGAGAGAAACAGAGCCAGGCCATCTGCAGTCTTTAAAATTACACCCCTAGAGTGTGAACAAGTGACAGGTGTAAAAAGATGACACCATTTTATCTCTTCGCCAGACTTTTAGGCAAGAAAAAATTAAAAGCTTTTTTCATGGCCAATGAGCACGGATACAGACATAGATTCACGTACACAAAACAGGATGGGGCTAAGGGGAGTGTGGATAAATGCACATACACAAAACAGGATGGGGCTAAGGGAGCGTGGATAAATGCACATACACAAAACAGGATGGGGCTAAGGGAGCGTGGATAAATGCACATACACAAAACAGGATGGGGCTAAGGGAGCGTGGGTAAATGCGCATACACAAAACAGGATGGGGCTAAGGGAGCGTGGGTAAATGCACATACACAAAACAGAATGCTGCTAAGGGAGCGTGTGTAAATGCACATACACAAAACAGGATGGGGCTAAGGGAGCGTGGATAAATGCACATACACAAAACAGGATTGGGGCTTGAAGGGAGCGTGGATAAATGCACATACACAAAACAGGATGGGGCTAAGGGAGCGTGGATAAATGCACATACACAAAACAGGATGGGGCTAAGGGAGCGTGGATAAATGCACATACACAAAACAGAATGCTGCTAAGGGAGCGTGGGTAAATGCACATACACAAAACAGGGTGGGGCTAAGGGAGCGTGGATAAATGCACATACACAAAACAGGATGGGGCTAAGGGAGGTGGATAAATGCACATACACAAAACAGGATGGGGCTAAGGGAGCGTGGGTAAATGCGCATACACAAAACAGGATGGGGCCTAAGGGAGCGTGGATAAATGCACATACACAAAACAGGATGGGGCTAAGGGAGCATGGGTAAATGCACATACACAAAACAGAATGCTGCTAAGGAGCGTGGGTAAATGCACCATACACAAAACAGGATGGGGCTAAGGGAGCGTGGATAAATGCACATACACAAAACAGGATGGGGCTAAGGGAGCGTGGATAAATGCACATACACAAAACAGGATGGGGCTAAGGGAGCGTGGATAAATGCACATACACAAAACAGGATGGGGCTAAGGGAGCGTGGATAAATGCACATACACAAAACAGAATGCTGCTAAGGGAGCGTGGGTAAATGCACATACACAAAACAGGATGGGGCTAAGGGAGCGTGGGTAAATGCACATGCACAAAAAAGGATGGGGCTAAGGGAGCGTGGATAAATGCACATGCACAAAAAAGGATGGGGCTAAGGGAGCGTGGGTAAATGCACATGCACATGCACAAAAAAGGATGGGGCTAAGGGAGCGTGGGTAAATGCACATGCACAAAAAAGGATGGGGCTAAGGGAGTGTGAATAAATGCACATACACAAAACAGGATGGGGCTAAGGGAGCGTGGGTAAATGCACATGCACAAAACAGGATGGGGCTAAGGGAGCGTGGGTAAATGCACATGCACAAAAAAGGATGGGGCTAAGGGAGCGTGGGTAAATGCACATGCCACATGCACAAAAAAGGATGGGGCTAAGGGAGCGTGGGTAAATGCACATGCACAAAAAAGGATGGGGCTAAGGGAGTGTGAATAAATGCACATGCACAAAAAAGGATGGGGCTAAGGGAGCGTGGGTAAGTGCACATACACAAAAAAGGATGGGGCTAAGGGAGTGTGGGTAAATGCACATACGCAGAACAGGATGGGGGTAAGGGAGCGTGGATAAATACACAAGTGCTGTACTTTTGAGGCCTCTGTTTTACGAATTTTAGCCTTTTGCGATGCTTGGCACTTTAAAGACAATTGATTAGCCCCCCGGAGGATGGTGGTTGAGTTACGTAATTACACCCGTGTCCAGAATTAATGCCGGATACAGTCCTTGAGCCCGCTGACTAGCGCCACTCCGAATCTCTTCATTATTCTGCATCCAGCTCACAGAGCTATCGCTTCTGTATGGAAATGAACTCAAATGTGTGCAAATGACGCGGCGCCTCGCTGTTTAAAATAGCCACCGACAGCAGGATGCTAACACTGCCATGTTTGTGAGAAATGGCAGCGCCTAATTTGCCCCAGTTTTCAAAGCTCTTACAGGATCGCTTTCAAGCAGATGCATGATCTGAAATTCAAAGGAGATGGCGGCAAAAAAGGTTGTACTTGACGAGCATATGCGACCTACTTATTTCGTAATCCCTTTTTTTTTTTCCACGTTACAGACAGAGGGGAATTTATTATTAATATTCTTCGTTCCTTCGTGGCTGTAATTTCGGAGGTGACATGCCGTCTCTCGCTTGAAACCGCAGGAGAGCGAGGACCAACTCCCCTGCTCACGCAATAAGAGCCACGGGATCTTTAACAGCTGGATCAACTCCCCTGCTCACTCAATAAGAGCCACAGGATCTTTAACAGCTCCGAAAGGCAGCACCTCCTGCACCACAGTGTCCCTTCCACTGCACTGGAGTGTCAGCTGCACTTGGTTCGAAAGGAACAGCGCCCCCTATTGGCCTCGATTTCAGCATTAACCCTGGCTTTCCTGGGACGTCTCCCTCTGAATGGGCAGCTCAGGAGCAGTGACTGTATCGGCACAATTTAGATATGAGGTCTGGAAGGTCTTTTCCAAGAGGCCACTGTAATGAGCGGAGAAAGTGGCGCCCCCTAGTGGGACCAGACAACGGTGCATGGGAGTTGCTGTGCTGTGCTCTGCCATGTGCTGCAGACCTTGGACCAGGGCTTACACAAGCACAGCAGCTTAAATCCTGACAGAGGAGCATGTCCGCTGTGGGAGATTACGGCGCGGGTGGCGGTGACAAACCCCGTTCCGAGCGGACCGGCAGCTGACACAAAAAGCCACTGAGGTGGGAAGAGCCTGACCCACAGACATGTATATTAACTAGAAGGAAAGTACGCCCTCAGCCAGCAAAGTTTGGAAGGACCCGGAACTAAGGCTGTACTGCGCGTGTCTCTGTGCTGTGAGCGCAAAAGATTGGAGCTCCCATTAAAATGAATGGGGAATATCAGACCTTTGAAGGCGAAATTAAACTTCCCTGATGATATTTTTAAACTCGATTAACGGTTGTCACGTTTCATATGAAAATATGTAAAAAAAATTGGAATTATTAATTTTTTAAAATTAGTCCATTTCTTGGCCAAAACAATCATTGTTTCACAAACTGCTAAACATAATGAACGCTATGATCACAAAAAATGGACCGATTAGATTTTCTTTGGTTGTCAAATCAGCTTGGTTTTCTCCATTGATTTCAATGGGCAGAAAGCTCTTTTGCGCTCAGCAAGCATACTTCCGGGTGCTTCACTGGCTGGCCCCTCCCACCCTCTCCAGTTCCTATATACGCTCTATTGTCTGACCTGTGATAGAGAGGGCTGCAGTGCTGGGTCATGTGACCTCGGAATGTGATACAGTCTCAGGAGTTCTCACTGAATCAAGATCTCCAGAATTCCCATCGACTCAGCACAACAACAACAGCAAAACAGTCAATGAAAAAGCTTGAGAACAATAGATGGGCTGCTTACAATTTTGCTTCAGCGTCAATGTGAACATGAAATTTTGGTACAGTTGTTTTGGTAAACCCTTTAGTTAGTAGCAATGATATATCCAAGGAGAGGAATTTAAAAGCCATAACAAAAGATGAGGGTTTGTGTCAATGTACATATGTCAAATTTTTCTCACAGTCAAGTTATTTCAAGTCGGGATGATTGATAGCAGGCTGTCGCTCTGTCCATGGAAACTAGTGGGCCATTAGTTTTTTGTTTTTTTTTGGCCTGACCCAGGCAGGAGCTAGGAAGGTGGGGGGAGTGCACCCGTTTTTGTCTCGGAGTGGAAAGGTCAATGCCCCAGGGAGATGCTAGCGTGCCGTTAGGCCTGCTGTGGCAGTATGCAGTTTAGCAAATGCTAGCCTGCCATTAGCCTCACTGTGGCGGTATGCAGTTTAGCAGATGCTAGCCTGCCATTGGCCTCACTGTGGCGGTATGCAGTTTAGCAGATGCTAGCCTGCCATTGGCCTCACTGTGGCGGTATGCAATTTAGCAGATGCTAGTGTGACTCATGCCTCCTGCCTACTGCAGCCCAAACGTTCAGCCCCTGTGTCTGACCGGAGCAGGCCCGGAAGCTGGCCAAGGGGGAAATTTGCACCCGTCCCACATACTAAACTATGTAATCTCTGTACAAACGTCATTTGTATCAGAACTGACCGAACCAGCCATTTTGGAAGCAGGGGACTACTGCCTGTGAGACGGTCACATGGTTGTAATGCAGGAAAAAAAAGATATTTTAAAAATCCAACAATTGTTAGAGGATTCATCTGGCAAAGGCCACGTGCAGCCCTGCACTCAGATAGAATAAGGGAACATAAATCACTGCAATATACAGGAAATAAATAAATGAAAATGTGACAAACGTGATTAACCTACGGTGGCCTAGACATCCAATTGCAACGCGACATTATCACAACATGAATGCAAATCGGAAAAAAACACAATTACATTGCGAAAACACAACAACATTGTGTTTTTTTTTCAAACTGCTAATTGAAAAAAAAAACACAACGCCATCACAGAAACGCGCCGCCTTTCAGAAGAAACGATGATGGCTGTCTTTACGTCCCTGTGCCTCCGCATGCCGTCGCAAGGAGACACCGCTGGGACATTTGTCAGCCGCGGTTGTCTAGCGAGCGTGACCTGCGACGAGCCGTTGTGGCAGGAGTCCAAACGGCAAGCTTGATTTGCGATCGCCTGGTGCTTCACCTCCCTCAGGTTTCCATAAGTCAACGCCCAGTAGGCCAAGGCTGAGGAAGGCACAAAGGACCGTATGTTTTATTTTATAGCATTTATTTATTGTTTTTTATTTTCATCTGTTGTCAACGAGATGTTTGTGTATAAGAGTGTGTGTGTCTGAGAGATTTCTACGAGTAAGAGTGTTGTATGTCTGAGAGATGTTTGTGTGTAAGAGTGTTGTGTGTCTGAGAGATGTTTGTGGGTAAGAGTGTTGTGTGTGTGAGACATGTTTGTGCTTAAGAGTGTGTGTGTCAGAGAGATGTCTGTTTGTCTGAGAGATGTTTGTGTGTAACAGCGTTGTGTGTGAGAGATGGTTGTGTGTAAGTGTGTGTGTGTGAGATGTTTGTGTGTAAGAGTGTGTGTGTCAGAGAGATATCTGTGTGTGTGAAAGATGTTTGCGTGTACGAGCGTTGTGTGTGAGAGATGTTTATGTGTACGAGCGTTGTGTGTGAGAGATGTTTATGTGTACGAGCGTTGTGTGTGAGAGGTGCGTAAGGAACTGGGCTTGGAACCCAAAGGTTGCAGGTTCGATTCCCTGGTAGGACACTGCCGTTGTACCCTTGAGCAAGGTACTTAACCTGCGTTGCTTCAGTATATATCCAGCTGTATGAATGGATGGTTTGTCTAAAAATTGTGCAAGTCGTTCTGGATAAGAGCGTCTACTAAATGCCTGTAATATCTGTGTGTGTGAGAGATGTTTGCGTGTACGAGCGTTGTGTGTGAGAGATGTTTGTGTGTAAGTGTGTGTGTGTGTGAGAGATGTTTGTGTGTAAGTGTGTGTGTGAGAGATGTTTGTGTGTACGAGCGTTGTGTGTGAGAGATGTTTGTGTGTAAGTGTGTGTGTGTGTGTGTGTGTGTGAGAGATGTTTGTGTGTAAGTGTGTGTGTGTGTGAGAGATGTTTGTGTGTAAAGGCACTGCCGCTGTGTGTCTGCAGGTTCACAGTTGGATGAGCTACACTTATGTATGAGCTCTAAGTACACTTATGTAAGAGCGCTGCATTGTTTCCTCCATACTCAATCCCCACAGATCAGCCAGCTGCCAGGGGTCAGGAAATGACATCCACAGCCCACAGGTACTGCAGTCTTTCAGTGCGGTCCACTGGCTTCTGTACAAGAGCCCGGGCTTGTAACAGAACAGCCCTCCCCAAACCAACACATTAGTATTGGGAAAGGGCCAGGAAAAAATGCATCTGCTTTGATTAAAGCTGATTGATTGATGGGATTAACGAACACAGGACTAAATTCTGAATTAGGTTGAAAGCTTTTTTGTTGTTCCCTCTAAGGACTCCCAATTATCTTTTTAAAGCTTCCAAAAACTGATTTGACTGAGAGACGTCTTAAGGAGGCTGCCTGACCTATGTGAACACAATAGTAGGATGAAGTGTACTTGATGTATACTACTTTATATTTTTGAATAATCGAGGTAAGGTTGAGTAAAGGTATGCTCATGTGTATATTTTTTTTATATACAGTTTAGTCGCATGGGATTTGAACTGTATTTGTTAATGAGTTATTTGCAGTGTGGAGAAAACCTTTAAAAAATGACATTAAATTGACATTTATAGAAAGTGGAGCAGTCTCCTTAAGCGTTATCTCATTGTTTTTGGGTCAGTGCTTGAAGAAAGCTACTCGGAATGAACAACGAGAGTATGTTGAACTACCCTGGGTTAGAATGTGTGCCAATGGCTGCTCAAGTCTTCCAAGATTCAGCATGTCGAGTTGAGAGTTGAAGACGAGACAGATCAACTGACCCAAGTTATTAAAACGTGTTGTTATGGAAACAGTCATTCTATTTTTAACTGCCGTCATGATCTCGACTGGGTTTTATGCACGGTCTAACCATCTCGTGATCGATTTTTCTGCGGGATCTCCCGAGTTGCAAGCGATGCTCTAACTTGTGCCTCCTCCCAAATGCGTGGCCATTTTGGATAAGTATTCCTACACTTTACCACTGGGGGCGCCATTTTGGATAAGTATTGCTACCCTTTACAGAAACACATGGCATCTCATGCAGGTGCTCCAGCACTTTCAGAAACCTTATTTTTCCAGTGGGTTTCATCTTGGGCCCCAGCTCTATAGATACCCATGTTGGGTTGTGCCTGTGCCTGTGGCTAACCCTAACCCTAACCCGAACTGCGCAAAACATAGCCGATAGTCCGGTCGGTTTGACGGGAAATGTTTCCCGTAACCGTGACAGCCATCTTTCAGTGACAGGAAAGCTAAGAGGAAAGACGTCCTTGCCCGTACGTAGACGAGGGGTAGCTCATTGCTGGAGCGATGCTAACTTCCTGTGAGACGGGTTAACTTCCTGCGAGACGGGGCCTGTAATTAGCGAATGACGCGCAGCGTTACGGCCCGGTCAGCATGGATGGGAATTTGTGGCGGTTGGACCTGCGGCCAGTGCGAGTGCAGAACTTGTTTCGTCTGCGTACTTAGCGTGCTCAGCAGTCAGCCTCACAAACAACGTGGAGGAGCACCGTACGCCAGCCTCACAAACAACGTGGAGGAGCACGGGCGAGGAACGGACAAAACCCAAACGCTGCTGGGGAGGGAGGGTTGCGAGGCTCGAGGCCTTATGGGGGACGTGTAGGACACACAGACATCCGACAGACGGACAGACAGGGCCACATTACATTACATTACAGGCATTTAGCAGACGCTCTTATCCAGAGCGACTTACACAACTTCTTATTACATCTTATTACATTTATCAATTCATACAGCTGGATATATATACTGAAGCAATTCAGGTTAGGTACCTTGCTCAAGGGTACAACGGCAGTGTCCTACTTGGGAATCGAACATGCAACCTTTCGATTACAAGTCCAGTTCCTTAACCATTATACTACACTGCCGACCACAGGTGGAGCGGCGCTGCTGGAAAGCTCATGGCAGTCTGGGAAACGCCGCTAACCCGCTGTATGTGGGCACATGCAACAGGAGGCGAAGTCTGGTCACTTTGTCTGTTCTGCTTTCACAGCTCAAAAGATTCATCGCCCGAATAATACATGCCTTATGAACGATGTTCAAAGTGTTCATCATTGCTGGTGAATTATGTAATGTCTTTATGTGCTTTACGCCAATAATTACTGGGTTTTTTTGTAGTGTTTTTTTTTTTTTTTTTTTACGAAGCAGCACGGCGTGAATGAGAGCTCTATTAACTGTCCCTGCACTAAGTGAAGAGATGAGATGGGGTCACGTGCTACAGTGATTGTACCTTTACTCTCCAACGTTAATAATAGCCAGCGGGCTGTTTAATTGTATGTCTTAGAGCTGAGCAGGAGGGGAGGGGGGGGTTTCTTAGTAATGTGAGCGAGTGAGCGGAAGATCTTCTTTGAGCGAGTGAGTGAGTGAGCGTGTGTGTGTATGTGTGCGTGTGGGTGTGTGAGAGTGTGTGTGTATGTGTGCGTGTGGGTGTGTGAGCGAGTGAGTGAGTGAGCGTGTGTGTGTATGTGTGCGTGTGGGTGTGTGAGCGAGTGAGTGTGTGAGCGTGTGTGTGTATGTGTGCGTGTGGGTGTGTGAGCGAGTGAGTGAGTGAGCGAGTGAGTGAGTGAGCGTGTGTGTGTATGTGTGCGTGTGGGTGTGTGAGAGTGTGTGTGTGTATGTGTGCGTGTGGGTGTGTGAGCGAGTGAGTGAGTGAGCGTGTGTGTGTATGTGTGCGTGTGGGTGTGTGAGCGAGTGAGTGAGTGAGCGAGTGAGTGAGTGAGCGTGTGCGAGCGAGTGTGTGTGTGGGTGTGTGAGCGAGTGAGCGGAAGACCTTTGAGTGAGTGAGTGAGTGAGCGTGTGTGTGTGTGTGGGTGTGTGGGTGTGTGAGCGAGTGAGTGAGCGTGTGAAAAGCAGCCTTATATAACTACAGTTGGCATACAGCAGTAAGTGAGACTGTGGCAGGGGATGAGTTGGCTGAGCAGTAAGTGAGACTGTGACAGGGGATGAGTTGGCTGAGCAGTAAGTGAGACTCTGGCAGGGGATGAGTTGGCTGAGCAGTAAGTGAGACTGACAGGGGATGAGTTTGTTGAGCAGTAAGTGAGACTGTGGCAGGGGATGAGTTGGCTGAGCAGTAAGTGAGACTGGCAGGGGATGAGTTGGCTGAGCAGTAAGTGAGACTGTGGCAGGGGATGAGTTGGCTGAGCAGTAAGTGAGACTGTGGCAAGGGATGAGTTGGCTGAGCAGTAAGTGAGACTGTGGCAGGGGATGAGTTGGCTGAGCAGTAAGTGAGACTGTGACAGGGGATGAGTTGGCTGAGCAGTAAGTGAGACTCTGGCAGGGGATGAGTTGGCTGAGCAGTAAGTGAGACTGTGGCAGGGGATGAGTTGGCTGAGCAGTAAGTGAGACTGTGGCAGGGGATGAGTTGGCTGAGCAGTAAGTGAGACTGTGGCAAGGGATGAGTTGGCTGAGCAGTAAGTGAGACTGTGGCAGGGGATGAGTTGGCTGAGCAGTAAGTGAGACTGTGACAGGGGATGAGTTGGCTGAGCAGTAAGTGAGACTCTGGCAGGGGATGAGTTGGCTGAGCAGTAAGTGAGACTGTGGCAGGGGATGAGTTGGCTGAGCAGTAAGTGAGACTGTGGCAGGGGATGAGTTGGCTGAGCAGTAAGTGAGACTGTGGGCAGGGGATGAGTTGGCTGAGCAGTAAGTGAGACTGTGGCAGGGGATGAGTTGGCTGAGCAGTAAGTGAGACTGTGGCAGGGGATGAGTTGGCTGAGCAGTAAGTGAGACTGTGGCAGGGGATGAGTTGGCTGAGCAGTCTCTGCAGTGAGACGATGGGAGACTCTCTGTTCTGCAGGAGTGAACTCTTCCTCTTTTGATGAGAGCCGTGTCCCCCTTTGAGTGAAATTAACCTTGTTAGGGGCGCACACTGAGTGAGCATCCCCCCCCCCCCCCCCCCCCCCCCCAATTTACATCCCAAAGCTGGACCAGCCAATCACAGCTGTAGGTTAGACACATTGCTTTAGGATCATCATCTGTAGACTGGCTACATTTGGTACATATTACTTCCGCATTAAACATAACTAATGTGCCATAATGGAATAGAGCAGATAGATGCGGGTCCTGATTGGTGAATGAAGGACGGGCCTCTGAAGCTTCCGTTCTGTCGATCTTGAGCTGCACGGGCAGTTTTCCTTAATCCTGACGCTAAAGGTGAGGTAATAACGACGTTCCCCGCTTTGTGAATTCCAGGTGGTAGAGGACTTTTCTGGGAATGTTAAGACTTCCCTGCCGCAGCTCTGAGAGATTAGCCCCCCCCCCCCCCCCCATCATGCCCCTCTTTGGGGTTCCCGCGCGCGACTCCTCCCGTTAGCGACAGTGATCCGCGTGTACGGTCGATGTTGGCCGGCAGAGCGACACTTCAGTCGCATGTTTGCCAAATCGGCTTCCCAGCCGCGCTGGCAGACCGCCAAGCGCATCCCAGCGGTAGCGGCGGCTTTTGGCTGGTGGCGCACCCCCGCCAGTGGTTATGACCGCCATGGCGGTAAGAGAGAATGAATAAGAGGAGGGAGAAGGGTGTCTCTGCACGGTTTAATTTTTAATGTGTTGTAGAGCGGGAGTTTAATTCCCTCTCAAGTGTGAAACATGCCTCGTCTTTGCTGGGTGATCTGTTCACCAAGCAGCATGCATTGGTTGAATTAGGTTTGTGTGTGTGTGTGGTGTGTGTGCCTGTGTGTGCTTGTGTGTGTGTGTGTGTGTGTGTGTGTGTGTGTGTGTGTGTGTGTGTGTGAATGTGTGTATGTATGTGTGTTTCTGTGTATGAGTGTGTGCGTGTGTATGTGTGGGTGCGTGTGTATGTGTGGGTGCGTGCATTTTCACAGCTCATCCTGACTTCCACTAATTTATGCAACAGGCACTTCTCAGATGTGTGTATTGTGTTTAAAATTCATCACAGCCTAGCCCTCCCCGCCTGTGAAAGATTTAGCTAAACCTGGGCTATAAAAAGCACATTTTCCAAGCCTCTGTGAGCGCACACTACGTACTGCCACAATAATCAAATTTGCACCATCACGTCAAAGCTAAAATCCTCTGGGACTTATTTCTGGCCAAGTTTCAGGACGCATTTTTGACGCTCGAACGCTCGAGTTATCAAGTTTATTCTTACACATTTATGAGACAGCAGGGCGACTACTGAGCATTCAAAAACCTTTTTTTAAATTTATTGATTAAAGGTTTCTTTCTTTTTCACATCTGGTCTTTGTTAAAGGGGGGAGGGGGGGGAAAGCACGTTTGCAGGCTGTTTGTAGCCTGTGTGCGCATTTGCAGGCTGTTTGTAGCCTGTGTGTGAGTTTGCAGGCTGTTTGTAGCTTGTGTGCGCATTTGCAGGCTGTTTGTAGCTTGTGTGTGAGTTTGCAGGCTGTTTGTAGCTTGTGTGTGAGTTTGCAGGCTGTTTGTAGCTTGTGTGTGAGTTTGCAGGCTGTTTGTAGGCTGTGTGCGTGTTTGCAGTCTGTTTATAGCCTGTGTGCACGTTTGCAGGCTGTTTATAGCCTGTGGGCGCGTTTGCAGGCTGTTTGTAGCCTGTGTGCACGTTTGCAGGCTGTTTGTAGCCTGTGTGCACGTTTGCAGGCTGTTTGTAGCCTGTGTGCACGTTTGCAGGCTGTTTGTAGCCTGTGTGCACGTTTGCAGGCTGTTTGTAGCCTGTGTGCGCATTTGCAGGCTGTTTGTAGCCTGTGTGTGAGTTTGCAGGCTGTTTGTAGCCTGTGTGTGCGTTTGCAGGCTGTTTGTAGCCTGTGTGCACGTTTTCAGGCTGTTTGTAGCCTGTGTGCGCGTTTCCAGGCTGTTTGTAGCCTGTGTGTGAGTTTGCAGGCTGTTTGTAGCCTGTGTGTGTGTTTGCAGGCTGTTTGTAGCCTGTGTGTGCGTTTGCAGGCTGTTTGTAGCCTGTGTGCGTGTTTGCAGGCTGTTTGTAGCCTGTGTGTTCTTTGCAGGCTGTTTGTAGCCTGTGTGCATGTTTGCAGTCTGTTTGTAGCTTGTGTGCGCGTTTGCAGGCTGTTTGCTATCACTCACACCCACGCTCTGTGCTGCATGATGTCACAGTGTATGTAAATGTGGCTGCTGTCACACACACTAGTACCTGCTCCTTAATCTCCTGCGTATTTACTCCTGCTGTGAGGAGCTGTGGTGCCGTAGACATGCTCGGTGCAGAAATTATTACGTTAAATTATTCTTTCTTTGTAGTTTCAATATTCAGTCCAGATATTCGATCATCCTGAGGTATATTCATATGCCATTGGGGGGACAAAATGGCTGTACTGAGCTGTCAAAAGTCTATTCAGATGTTTTATTTAATGACTAAGATGTGCCGATGTTTTTAATTCTGTTGCTTCCAAAGGTAAAACAATACGCCGTTTAGCAGGCTTGATGTCAGGCGGAACAGGTGGCTGTCACCCGCGACTTGTGTAATGCTCGTTCGGTGTCTCTGACCTTGGGGATGGACTTTCCTGTCACTGTCATAACAACAAGCGTATCCGTAGCGACCGGGGGGTGTTTACTGCTGCCGCGGCGACCATGTCCCTGTGAGCGGCCATGTTAAAGATGGCCGCCTGAAAGCCAAGGAGAAGGCCAGTCCAACATGGCTCCTCCTGAAAGCCAAGGAGAAGGCCAGTCCAACATGGCTCCTCCTGAAAGCCAAGGAGAAGGCCAGTCCAACATGGCTCCTCCACTGTGAGTGTCTCCTTAATGCTTCAGATTGTGAGAGGGGCAGTCTGGGTGTGCATTCACCCCAAATTCCCCGTCCCAATATCCGCACCCCGCCCACCTCCCCGAGGCGTGTAGACGTTTAGGCGGACCCCGAAGGGCCCCATGGCTGAGTCCGCCCGTGTGGGGACGAGTGAAAGACGACACCGTTCGCCTTCCCCGCCTTCCCGTTGGCCTGCATGTCCACATTCCAGCTCCCTGTTCCGCCCGTTCCGCACTGTGTGGGTCACGCCTCTCAGTGCTGATGTCATGTCACATATCAGGCAGCACACCCCGCCCCCCTTCTGCCCCGTGAGAACAAACTGAGAACACGGTGTGTTTAAGCGTGTCCAAGAGAGGGACTGGGGAAAAACACACATACGCACACGCACGCACACACACGCACACATACACGCACACACACGCACACACACACACAAACACGCACACATACACACACACACACAAACACGCACACGCACACACATACACACAAACAGGTGCACTTCAAAGCTCGAGTGGATATGTCACAGGGGACAGGAGCTCACATTTCAGCCTCCGTACAGCAGTCATCAAAGACTTTAGTCATGTTTAATAACAGCCAACGCTTTTATCCTTCCCAATGGATTCTGGGAACTTTTTTTTAACACAGAAGAACAATATTAACGCACTGCTGTGCAATGATTTTGTAGTCACGGTTACCATGGCAGCACAAATTAACAATCCACAATAAAACAATGGTCAGGACGCAGTCTCGTATTTGTTTTACCAAATGGATTTTCTTTTAGGATTTCCAGTTTGTAATGAAGATATCACAGCGTATGTTCTCCAGATCAACTAGAACCACGAAAATCATGAAATACAAAAAGTGGTTGCCAGCAAACATTCAAATGTGATATAGCTTACTAGCTTGGCTTCACAGATGTGATATAGCTTACTAGCTTGGCTTCACAGATGTGTTTTGTTAGGCAGGTGAATTAATTTGTGTTGTTAGTGAATACAGAAGAGAGCTGTTGATATCTAGTCTTGATTCTAGACTTTGCGATTGCCTTTGGAGATTGTTGTTGGGGTGTGACAACATGAGGAAGACAGCAGTGTCGATGCAAATGAAGCTGGTCGTCATAAGGCTCAGAAATGAAAATAAATCAATCAGGAACATTGCAAAATCCCTGGGCATGCCCAAGTCAACCGTTTGGTTCATCATGAACAAGAAAAAAAAACAACTGGTGAACTCAATTATGTCAAAAGACCCGGTAGACCGAGGAAGACCACTGTAGTGGATGGCCGGAGCATACTCTCTATGGTGAGGAAGGCCACTGTAGTGGATGACCGGATAATACTCTCTATGGTGAGGAAGACCACTGTAGTGGATGACCGGATAATACTGTCTATGGTGAAGAAAACCCCCCTGACAACAGCCCAACAGATCAAAAACACTCTCCTGGATGCAGGAGTAGATGTGTAGAAGACTACACCAGCAGGACTACAGAGGGTACACTACAAGATGCAAACCGCTGATCAGCCTGAAGAACAGAAAGGCGAGATTACAGTTTGCTAAGAAGCACCTAAAAAAGCCCCAAGAGTTCTGGAACAAAGTCTTGTGGACAGATGAGACAAGGATTAACATGTACCAGAGTGATGGAAGGAGGAAAGTGTGGAGAAAAAAAGTAAATGCCCATGATCCAAAGCATACCACCTCATCCATGAAACATGGTGGAGGGGGTGTTATGGCTTGGGCCTGTATGTCTGCCAGTGGAACGGGCTCACTTGTCTTCATCGATGACGTGACTGCAGACAGAAGTAGAACAATTCATTCTAAAGTCTACATAAATATTTTATCTGCTCAGATGAAACCAAATGCCTCCAAACTCATTGGACGGCACTTCATCATGCAACAAGACAATGACCCGACAATGACCCGAAGGGGTTTTTGACAGCCAAAAAGCGGAAAATCCTTGACTGGCCGAGTCAATCACCGGATCTGAGTCCAATTGAACATGCATTTTACATGCTGAAGAGGAGACTGAAGGCAAAAAGTCCCTGAAACAAGCAGGAACTGAAGACGGCTGCAGTACAGGCCTGACAGAGCATCACCAGGGAAGATACCCAGCGTCTGGTGAGGTCTATGTGTCGCAGACTTCAAGCAGTCATGGCGTGCAAAGGATATGTGATCACTTTATTCTACATTAAACTGTCCAATATTCTTTGATGCCCAAAAATGGGGGGGGGGGGGGGGGGGTACTATGTACAAAAGGTTCTATAATTTCTAAACGGTACATCCGATATGGATGAAAATACCATAAAATTAAAGCTGACAGTCTGCACTTCAACTTCATTGTCATTATATCCTTTCAAACCCAAAGAGCTAGAGAACAGAACCAAAATAACAAAAAATGTGTCACTGTCCAATGAATTATGGTTCTCACTGTATATTATGAAGTGTTGATATGTCCTGATAATACCTTCGAATATATTTTTAGTATATTCCATTTATGTAAGGGACTGTACTAAATATATAGTGGTCTGGTGGCAAACTCTACCCAAGATGCCCACGTATCCACCGCTGGCAACATATCCCCAATACTGTGCAGGGGCAATGGTGTCTACACCTCCCATGGGACAAGCGGTCCCCTACTGCATTTCTAAGAGTCTTGGGAGATGTACCAGTCAAAGCACAGCTGCAGCTAGGGGAGACTGCAGAGGTACTGGTCCAAGAGTTTCACAGAATCATGGGGTGAACCGTTACATAAGTTTGAGAAGTGCAGGGAAGATGTCTGCCGCTCTGAACGCTGCGCTTCAAGGTCAGTTGCTCACCCTGTGGCTTCAGAGCATGCCTTAATGTGCTATAGCCCCGAGAGAGGTGGAGTCACACACACACACACACACACACACACACACACACACACACACACACACACACACTACTACAGATGTTCCCTTGTGAGGGGGGGGAGCTTTTAGATATTGCAATGATAATGTCACATATGTTGCTGTTAGATGTTCTTTTATCATGTTTTGAAAAAAACCAAAACGTTTTACATATTCACAATATTTTGTAGCATAGCTTTTCAGTTTTGCTGTGCTTTTACTGCACTGACCAAACAGTGATGAATTGAAACGTTTGCCATGCTGTTCTAGCAAGGAGGATAGTTCAGGGTTGACTGTGGAACCTGCAGTAATCTACTCCCACACAAATGGGTCTCATTTTCTTGCATTGTTGTAACATTAGTGCCATTAACGAGTGGATTGAATAACTGTGGCGTGCATTAACAGTGGTTGTCATGGTAACTGTTCATGGATCGGGCCTGTTCATCAAAATGAACTGAATTACGCAAAGGTAATTCAACAAATATCTGGGTCCATAGGCCTATATCACAATGTTATCTGATCACTAATGTAAGAAAACTAATGTAAGTAGGCTAGCCTACATGTCCGTTATGTAGCCTACGGCAGACTATATGAACATGCAGCTGAATTTCATTTTTAAACAAGAGACATGATTCACGGTTTTGAATATCGAATTTGGTGAGTAACATTGTACGCCTATTAATGGTGGCCATGGTTTCGTGTCGTTTCACCTGCTTTTATTCAAATTAGAAACTGTAAACGAATGGAACGACCATGTTGAAATTGAGGGAAAGGTAGGCCTAATGTAGTTTGGCTTTTTAAATTATTCAGTGTTATCAGTCCACGCAAAAGAAATGAATGAATAAATAAATCTGAACATCCCGTTAAATCCCACAAATCAAATAACGTCTGGACCTTATTCTAATATGCCCGCACATTGAAATCCGCGTGGTGCTGATTGGACAGCTCCTAACGCGTTACCTGCCTCAAGCAATCCTTACCTCGAGCAGTTATATTCATTTTTCCCCAGATGATTACGAACATAAATTATGAAAGAAACAGCTGTTTTTTTGTTTTTTTGTTGAATCCAGATGTAGCCTCCCTAATAATTTCCCTGGCGTGTGAAAACAAAATATTAACACTTGCCTTGTCGTTCGGGAAAAAAACCCCGTTGGTTACAAAAGGCTACTTCGACCAAGATAGGTACATTTCTACAGTGTGAGTGTTCTGGAACTAACCTGTCAGTGAGAGTCCACCGATCGCAGCTCCCTTGTGGTTTTTTGGAGTCTTTCGGCGGACCAGTCTGTTTCCTTGAATCACCTCAATGTCTTCTACCGATATTCCGATATCTCTTCACAGCCGTCTGGTCCTCTTTTTGGAGGTGGGCATTATAGAACATACTGCTGACTTCGGGCCAGCCTGTATAAATGTCATGTTTGTTATGATAAAGTTCCTCGATGTCCTCTCGGCAATCTCAAAAAAGAGTTGCAATGTAAAGTTTCAATTCCAACAAAAAAAGCAATTGACACGTGTTTTGTGTAATTGAAAAAAATATATGTAGGATATATCTCCACGGATATTAAAAATAAGCGAGGAAACAAGGATAGTAGATCATGTCACCACAATTAACTGTTTCATAGAATTGAATAGCTAGCCTACATATGCACATAAGGTTTATGTCAGCAGGGTTGCTCTTTCAATCCCTACATTATATTAATAAATGATTTAGGAAAATATATACATGTCTTCATGAATGTAATAATCCGATATTAAACATAACATTAACATGTACATTGAGAATAAATTACCAATTTTCTTTTTTTCTTTTTTTCTAGAAACAAAACAAATTACATTTTACACACTGACATTTTTCGTTTGGTCGTTGCAACTCAATTAAGGCCTGCTCGACATATCGATTACAATTCTGCCTGACTTCCAACACCCTAATCCCTCGACGATGAACTTAAGCGCACAAGTAATTATTTCTAGTCATACTGTAATCTATCACTATGCCTTTCCCTTCACATTGCGGCCATGTGTTTCTGGTTAATTATTGTTTGTAATTATTGTTAACTGTGATGTGATCCTGTAGTGTGAAAATACTGTGTGTCCGTGTCTACCTTATTAATTAGGCGACTCACGGTATATTAGTGGGTTGGACGTTTATCAGGCTTAAAATTGCCGTCGTTGCAACAAAAATCAGATCATTTGCTAAAAAATAACTACTAAAGTTAGAGTTTACTTTGATTATTTTCTACATCAAAGTGATATCCAACAATAAAATCTCAGTAGCCTAACACCGTCAAAGTAGCCTAGACGGCGACAAACGGAACACGGCCGTGAAACTAGTTTATAAGTCTGTTTCCTTTGCATCCAAGCAAAGAGCATAGAGGGATCTTTTGATATCCATGTTGCTGTTTGCTTTAATGTTCGCTTTTTCGACCGGGGTGATTTCCCCACCATTGTTTTCTACATCTTCTGTGGACTTAAGGGAAGATTTGCTGCGGCTTCGTTTTAGCTCCTCCACGGGGCTCTCGTGTTCATTGGCGGGTTCCTCTTTTAGAGACGATTGGTCTTGGTCAGTTTCTCTGTGGTAAAAGTAATTGAAGTTGGACACGATTACTGGTACCGGCAGAGCGATGGTTAAAACCCCCGCAATCGCGCACAGCGAACCGACAATTTTGCCCCCGACTGTCACGGGCCTCATGTCACCATAGCCAACGGTTGTCATGGTTACAACAGCCCACCAGAAGGCATCGGGGATGCTGGAGAAGTGGGACTCGGGCTCGTCTGCCTCTGCGAAGTAAACGGCGCTCGAGAACAAGATGACCCCGATGAACAGGAAGAAGATTAAAAGTCCGAGCTCGCGCATACTGGCCTTTAGAGTCTGCCCCAGAATTTGCAGTCCTTTCGAGTGTCGGGACAGCTTGAATATTCGGAACACGCGCACCAATCGAATGACTCTCAGAATGGCCAGTGACATGGCTTGCTGTCCGCCGTTGTTGCCTTGTCCCTGTTGCTCAGCCAGCTCCGTCCCCACCGTTATAAAGTAAGGCATTATAGCCATAATGTCTATGATGTTCATGAGAGTTTTGGAGAACTCGGACTTGCTTGGGCAAGCGAAAAATCTCACGGTAAGCTCGAAAGTGAACCATATCACACATGTAGTCTCTACGATGAAGAACGGGTCGGAGAAGGTATGAGACGGCCGAGTTTCAGTGGTGTTGTCCAGCCTGCGTGTGGCTGGCAGTTCTCTCTCGTCTCTGAACTCTGGAAGCGTCTCCATACAGAACGTGATGATTGATATAGTGATGACAAGCACCGAGACGATAGCGATGCCTCTGGCGGGGTTGGAGCTTTCGGGGTACTCGAAAATGAGCCATACCTGTTTTTGGAATTCATTCTGTGGCAGGGGCTTCTCTTCTTCTTTAATGAAGCCCTCGTCTTCTCTGAACCTGTCCATCGCCTCCTCTCCGAGCTGGTAGAACCGAATTTCATCAGCAAACACGTCGATAGACACATTGACAGGTCTACGGATTTTTCCGCCCGACTGATAAAAATAAAGTATTCCATCGAAACTTGGTCGGTTGCGATCAAAGAAGTACTCGTTACGAAGTGGATCGAAGTACTTGATCCTTTTGTCGGGGTCTCCCAGCAACGTGTCCGGGAACTGATTCAGGGTCCCCAGCTGAGTCTCGAACCTCAGGCCGGCAATGTTGATCAGCACCCTCTCGTTGCCCTCGTTGTCTAAATCCATGTCCAGCATGTCTTCATCAAAGAGATGGGGGCTGTGGTCCGCGCGCAGCAGCGCATCCATGGCATTCTCGCTGCTGCTGAATGTGTTGTTCATGTCGTTTATTTTCCACGCGCCCGGTTGCAGGTTACCGAGAGTATTCAGCTCATTTCCGTAGCCCTCACTACGCCCGGTTTGTACGAAGGGGGCTTGCGGGAGATTCAGTGCGTTTGAGCAGGCTTCGTTGGTGTTGCCGCCGGTCCCTTTGGCCCCGCCGTTCTCAAAACTTACCAAGGCTATCTCCATTCCGGAGCCATTAAATATTCATCCGCAAAGACTTGGATAGTCGCAAACAGAATATTCCCTTGCTGTCCACGCGCTTTTTCAGATCAACAGATCAGTCCAAGATTAAACTGAATATAATCCAAAACGCCCTCCTCCCCCCGTTATAATAATACATATATGTATGTATAAAAAAAACGACTAAGCCAACGCGAGCACCGCGGTCTTGGCAAAGTAAATAATACCATAAGAGCGGAGTGGGGACCCGGATGAAAAACGAATTATTGTTCCTGACGTCAAAAGAGCCGTTCTGCCACCGCTGTCAGGGAATCCTTTCTCGGTGTTAGGCAATCTGTCATTTCCACCCGGGGGGGGGTGGAGGAGGGGGAGGGTCTCATTTGAGAAGTCCGAGTCCGTGCGTTTTTACGCCTCCCTCAGGATGGCTTCAGTTTTGAATACGCATTGAGATGTTTGGGTGAATGTATACATTTCACGTAAATTGAATGCGCACGGGGCGTTTTAACGAAACAAGAACGCGTTCACCATTTTCTGCAGCTTTTCTCCAGTTGCGAGTTCTAACAATGGAAACGTTTACAAACGAAAGGATACGTCTCAATATTTACTTTATTGTTCTATCAAACTGGGTGCTATCTTAAAGGGGAAACAGAATATACACGACCCTGAAGAAAAATTCCTTGGCGATTGCTTTAAAATAGTTCATTAAGAGCCTGAATGCTGTTGCACGGATCCCTGCACGGATACCGGTCGTTTAAACACTTTTATGACTGTGTGGCTATAATTGTCCGGTTAAAGGTTGTTTATGAGAAGATGATTGTATTTGATCCTTAATAAATAGGTTCACTTTCAAGTGTGGTGTCTCAATTTAACCACAGTGCAGTTTTTAGTTTGCAATCAATCAAAATCAATAAGTTGGTGGCCCCTGAAATTAACAAAAGGTGTTTTGTAGAAAACAATATTTAAGATCATTTACATGATTACAATTTATGAAAGTGCATTTGATTACATTCATGCTCAAAGCATGTTTACATCATCATTGCTGGTTTGCTCATTATATTTTTCTGTATAAAAAAAATCAGCACAGCCAGAATTCTTCAGTTTGTATTGTTGTTTGTTGTTTGTGTGAAGCGGTTTGAGGTTGTATGTTTTTGTGGGTGGGATTCATTGTGGGAAGCAGTTTGAGGTTGTAGTGTTTTTGTGGGTGGGATTCATTGTGGGAAGCAGTTTGAGGTTGTGGTGTTTTTGTGGGTGGGATTCATTGTGGGAAGCAGTTTGAGGTTGTAGTGTTTTTGTGGGTGGGATTCATTGTGGGAAGCAGTTTGAGGTTGTGGTGTTTTTGTGGGAATCTGGACAGCCTTCAGCTTGCTCTCCCACTCCCCTTAGTTTATGATTTATGCATTTCTGATCTAGCAAATCCATTTAAATACACATATGCAAGCTTAGGCATTTGCCCGCGCACACACACACACACACACACACACACACACACACACACACACACACACACACTCACAAACACATACACAAACACAAACAAACACACTCACAAGCACACTCACAAACACACACATGCACACACGCACAAACACACCCGCACACACACACAAACACATGCACGGACACACACACACATGCACACTTGACTTCCAGATGCGACATCTCCGCGATGTGATTGGCTGTTACCTGGGACGGTGGACACGGGACAGATGCCGCTGCACGGGGAAACGCTTCCCTTAGTTTCATGTTACATGACATTATTTATGTGCTGAGTACATACCTGTGTCCCAGGCCACTGCCATCGTTCACATTTCACAAATCAACAAATCACCCATTCGCACAGCTTAGTATGCAAGGGAGCAGTTCTGCTTTGCCCCAACTGGGAATCAAACCTGCAACCACTGCTAAAAGGAGGAGCCGGACAAGCCGAGGCACAGCACTGCTTTAGTGCGGGCAGCTCTAATCCTGGCTGTGAATTAGAGAAGCATGAGGATCAGGAGGAGGCGCAGAAGGAGGAGAAGCTCCATTTGAGCCGGGAGTGCCAAGCTGTCTGCCACACGGGGTGCATTTCTGTCAGAGCACAGGCCTCTTCCTGCCAGAGCAGAGCCCAGAGCCCCCACTTCCTGTCTTTACCCTGCTAGAATGTCTGCCTCTCCTCCTTACTCATCCCAAAGCAGACCCCCGTCCCTGCGCTCACCCACCTCCCTCCCGCCCGCACGGGACATGTCCCAGCATGCATCACACCCTGGCTCAGTCAGTGGGGCTGAGGGATTGGGCGGGGAGGGGGGGGGGGGGGGGTGGGTTTGTATGACACACTGCCATGGCGGTTCTCTCATTCTTTTTTATTCTAATGTAAATACACTAACAGTAAATTCTAAGATGGACTCTCCCCTCCATTATTTCTGGGTTAAAATGTTGATTTCCAGTTCGCTGGATCAGAAGGCATTTGCCGTTAAATCCTTGTTTTGAAGGAAGGGTCAGGTGCACATTGACTGTGGTTATAATGGGAAAGGAGGAGGCGGGTCATTAAAGCACAATGCCAGATGCTTTAATGCTGCAGGCTGAGAATCATTCTGCTGGAGATGTTTTTCACACTGTGGCTGTTTTAGCTGCTGTGATGCCGTGATGCCGTGATGCTATGCCGATGTCTGTGTCCTAGCAACCCAGGAGCTTCTGTATTGGTTCTTTTCTCTGCAGCTCTTGGGCTGAGATAATGACCAGGTGGTGACTGGCCTCTGTTTTTTCACCATGCTGTGGCGTTATAGCACCGAGACCCATTTAAAAATCATTGCGTGATCACAATCGTTGTGTAATCACAACAAACGCACACTCCCACACAAATATACAGGCACAAATGAACACATACACACCCCAACATGTAAACAAGCACGCAGTAACATACACACTCCCACACACATAAACAAGCATAGATTATCAAACACATGCACATAAACACACACACGCACACAATATCAATATCATATTGTTACAGTCTCACGAAGAATAAGAGATTAAATGCATCTGTGGTAACCACAT
Source organism: Synaphobranchus kaupii (assembly GCA_029718625.1). Lineage (NCBI taxonomy): Eukaryota > Metazoa > Chordata > Actinopteri > Anguilliformes > Synaphobranchidae > Synaphobranchus > Synaphobranchus kaupii. The sequence goes on along the minus strand of CM056381.1, from coordinate 5,091,339 downwards.
TATTCTAAGTATGTAAATAACATTATATAAGCACAGAAAACATTAATTATGGATGTAAATTCATAAAAAATAAAATGCACATAAATACATGAGTGAGTGGTCTTTTGTCTCCCATTAACAATATGCAAACAAATGCCTTGATAAACATCTTATGGTGTAATATTTTATGTCAAGGGAGTCTTGTGGGAGTTTTGGAAAAAAAACTGGGTTGTGATGTTATACCTTTCAGAAGCTTTTCTCTGTGTAAGGGAATATTTTCCCATGATTCAACTCGCGAGTTATTTCTTTGCATGAAGTAATGAGAGATTCATCTGAGTAAGCATACACTATGATTCATTGGGGTCAAGGTTCACTTCCTCACCCACTAGTGACTGGAGTAGGCACAACGTCCAATGTTTCACTATGGTGCTCATGGGAGTTGGAGTCTTTTTGTACTAGCTTCAGCATTAATTTTGAAACAAAACAAACCCTTCTTCTCATTTGCTCTTATAAACGCTCGGTCGTGCTGTGTGTCGCTCTGCTTCATCGGCTAACCGGTTCAGTTGTCAGGCGGACCCCACTCATTCAGAAACAGGCAATTCAGTTGGAGGTGGCAGTTTTACAATGCATCTACATCTAAACAAACACACGCATACACACATGAATGCATTCGCGCGCGCACACACACACACACACACAGGCACTCGTACGGTGAGTCATGAAATGAGGGCCAGAATCAGGTCGGCGGTTTGCATCCCTTGTGCCTTGTTTATTTCTGCGCATACGCAGACCGAGCTGCACGTCGCCGTGGTGATGCGGGGACCTCCCTCGGGGGGCCTGCAAGCTCTCGCAGTCCCCCGTCCTCCTGGACCAATGGGATCACAACGTGTAAATGAGCAAAGAGGCAAGACTCCGCCTCGTAAAACTGGGGTGTGATGCTGGCAAGGCTCGTACCAAACGTGACCCATTTAAAAGGTTACTTCCTTAGCCACTCGAGATCACACGCAAAGCAGGAGGACTCAATTTATCTGTTCATTCCCATAATGCCCCGGGGCCTGATTGGTGGCTTATTTTGCAGGGATTAGAGTGTGGCATTGGCATTGCCGTGATTGTGCGCTCTGACTTTTATCATCACAAATTTATCATTTATTATTCCTTTTCTCTTTATTTAAACAGCATCTAAACAACATTTTTGGTCTTCCCAGAACAGTCTCTGTTTGTCGTTTTTAAATATCAGTATTATTACAGTTTCTCAGCGGTCCGTAGTCTTTGTAACTTTAGAAAAAGGAGCGGATATGAAGCCATTGCTTGTCCTGTGATCACACTACTTGATTGTTTTCAGTGCGATAGTTATTAGTTATAGTAATTTAGTTGTTGGTCGGATTTTGTGCTTCTAATGTGAATAAAGATCAGCTGTTCTGAACCCTGAGGTCAAAATGAGGTCACAGGACCATGTGGATAAATCCCTGTTTTTCATTTGTTTATTTATTTATTTATTTTAAAAAAAAATATGAAACAGTATTCCGTATTCATTATTTTATTTTTTCATGGAGTACAATAGGAAAATGAGTACTCTTAAAGTGATCCATCCATATCTACTGCATATCTGGCAGCAGAGTGATGGTTTGAGGCTCGTTTGATTCCTCAGACCCTTGATGACTTACAGCCATTTAGCCAACCATGGGTTCCATACTATTCCCGTGTAATTTACAGTTTAATCTAGTCCCACCCCCCAATTCCAATAGAGATCCATTCAAATGCAGAGAGGAATTAGCCTATATTTACAAAAATCAATAAAGTTGATAAGGTAAAACATGAAATATATTTTCTTTGTACTGTTTTCAATTAAATTTATGTAAAAGAGAATTTACAAATCATTGCTTTCTGCTTGTATGTGCATTTTACATACTGTCCCAACTTTTTTGGAATTGGGGTTTGTATATACATATACTATATAGACATATATATATACAGTATACTGTGTATAGTAGTCACGTATGTAGTGTGTGTGTGTGTGTAGTGTAAGGTGTATG
>CM056381.1:5081827-5084327 GCA_029718625.1 Synaphobranchus kaupii | reverse complement strand
TGAACTAGAAAAACTGCCATCTTGTTTTAGGCCCTAATGACCATGACTGCAGTACATTTGGCTCACACGTTGTTTGGGGACAGGAGAGAGTTTATCGACCTTGTGCTGCTGACTAACAAGCCCTACAGCATTACCTGGAGGAGGCGGGGCCAGGTGACTGACAGAGGACAAGGAGGGGTCCGGAGGGAGGTTTGCGTACATAGGGGTACACAGGGGTACATAGGGGTACACGTGGGGCAAAATACGTCACTTGAGTAAAAAAGATCCTGACAGCTGATGCTGGAAGACCAGACGTGCAAACGCAGCGGGGAAATCGAGGAAAATCGCCATCACGTGCGTCGCACGCATTTAAAAGTAGCCCGGACCGTTGGACGACTTCACGACGATCATCCGCCCTGTAAATGATTCACGGTTCCCCCCTCCTCCCCCACCCCTAAATAAGGGGTGAAACATTTTTGGGGCTGTTGTTTAGAAGGGCTGTCTCTGGACTGAGAGAAGCGTTTGTATCCTAGGCAACCCCGCCGCAACGACCCGGCGAGGGGGCAAGCGCATTGTGTCTGAAACAAAGTCGCGTGTGACGCAGCGCCATTTTGAAAAACGGTGTGCGGCGTGTGTGAGTGTCTGTGTGTGTGTGCGTGTGCGTGTGTATGTATACTGTATGTGTGCATGTGTGTTTGTGTGTGCTTATCCTGTGCTGTGACAGCGCTGCCCCCACCCCCCCACCCCCACCCCCCTCATCAGGGCTCCACTGCAGCTCAGCCCCAGATGCGCCAATCCCGCTCGCTCAATCTGGAATTAGTGCCTCTCAATCTGTGTGTTAGATCAGCGTTTATTCTCCCAGTAAAGACAGAGAGAGAGAGAGAGAGAGAGAGAGAGAGATGTGGGAGAAAGAGGTCCAGCCATCAGCCAATGGCGTTTGGAAGGGCTGTCTCTAGATTCAGCTACGAAACACAATCTCTCTCTCTCTCTCTGTCTGTTTCTCTCGCTCACACACTTTCTCTCTCTCTCTCTCTCACACTCTCTCTCTCTCTTTCTCTCTCTCTCTCTCTCTCTCTCTCTCTCGGGTCACTGTCCTGGCTGGGGGGTGGGTGCAGAGCAGAAGTACTCTTAATTGACAGCTGTCCAAATCCCCTGATGAATCCTGCTGTTTGTCCACAGGGCAAGGAAGGAATTAATGGTTTAAAAAAACAAAACAACAATCCAAGGGTCAGCTACAGATCAATCAAAGACATGTAGGAGATATTAGGGAGTATTGACAGTGAGAGAGCGAGAGAGAGAGAGATAGGGAGAGAGGGAGAGAGAGAGGGGAGTGATGGGGAGTACTCACATAGGAATGGAGGCGCTGTGGCAGCAGGATCGTGGTGTGAAGTGCGGTCAGCTGCATTGGCCCTCCAGTTGTTGCCACCTCCCTTAGGGGCTGGATTGAATACACATTACTTCAGGGTGACAGCGTTTGGCATCACACGGACAGCGAGACCAGAGATAGCCTCGCTCTTCTCATAACAATCTCAGAAGGTAGAATTAAACATGCACCTACTTCAGGTGATTCTCCACGATATCACAAATGTCCCTATGGGAGAATCTGGAGGCATTAGCTATTTATATGGCCCATATATGACCTGCGTTCTGCTCACCTTGTCATTTACCTTATCAGCAAATAGTCATTATTTTCCTGTTGCACATTTAAGAAATAGCATCTTTTTATTATGTTATAACTTTATAATTACTTGTACCATTGTCAGAAGTACATGGACACAGCAGCCATTTTGAAAGCTGAGGTTTAAAGTAGCACAATATTATATCTGCTGAGGGGAGGGTGAGGTTTCACAAAACCAACAACACTTAGAGTTACTGTATGCAGTCAGTGACTCACTGGTTTGAACCAATTATTATGTTTAACTTTGGAGAGAAAAACCTTTCGATTTGTTCAGCCGTCAGTCATTGGCCGCCATTATTACGCATTATTGAATGTAGCCCCGTCCGTTATGGCGGTTTGTGAGGCTTCGCTCTCACGTCACTAATTATATCCTTTTGAAGGTGACGCATGTCGCAGCCTCGCGGGAAAGGAGTGCCGTCTCCTTCCGTTTCTCCAAGCCTTGCGCTCGTAGCGGCGTGTTCACAAACTACGCGAGAGAGGAAGGAGACAAAATGGCTCTCGTGGCGCCGCTCGCGTCAGAAGGACGGGCTGAGCCGACGACGGGTCCAGATGGTGGGACGAAAAAGAAAGAAAATCCCGCTGTGAGAGCTGCTCGCTGTGAGAGCTGCTCGCTGTGAGAGCTGCTCGCTGTGAGTGAGAGCTGCTCGCTGTGAGAGCTGCTCGCTGTGAGAGCTGCTCGCTGTGAGTGAGAGCTGCTCGCTGTGAGAGCTGCTCGCTGTGAGTGAGAGCTGCTCGCTGTGAGAGCTGCTCGCTGTGAGTGAGAGCTGCTCGCTGTGAGAGCTGCTCGCTGTGAGAGCTGCTCGCTGTGAGTGAGAGCTGCTCGCTGTGAGAGCTGCTCGCTGT
>CM056381.1:4739795-5081327 GCA_029718625.1 Synaphobranchus kaupii | reverse complement strand
ATCCATAGGAATCAAAAAATGCCATTTAAATTTTTTTGGCCCTTTTTTTGATATAAGACTTATACTTACGTCTCTTTTTCCCCCAAACACATTTTTCATCATAAATGTTTTAAAAAACACATTATATTTCACTTATTTCACTGCAGTTATAAAGTAAATATAAATTCCTATCGATAGGACTCAAAAAATGCCGTTTTTTTGGCCCTTTTTGGATATAAGACTATAGTCTTATGTCTCATTTCCCCCTAAACACATTTTTCATCATAAATGTCTAAAAACACATTATAACTGCAGTGAAATAAGTGAAAAAATAAAGTAAAATATAAATTCCTATCGATAGGACTCAAAAAATGCCATTTTAGTTTTTTTGGCCCTTTTTGGATATAAGACTATAGTCTTACGTCTCATTTTCCCCCAAACACATTTTTCATCATAAATGTTTTAAAACATTATTTTTCACTTATTTCACTGCTGTTATGAAGTAAATACCAATTCCTATCCATAGGATCAAAAAAATGGCATTTAAATTTTTTTGGCCCTTTTTTGGATATAAGACTATAGTCTTACGTCTCATTTTCCCCCAAACACATTTTTCATCATAAATGTTTAAAAAACACAATTATTTTTTCACTTATTTCACTGCAGTTATAAAGTAAATATAAATTCCTATCCATAGGACTCAAAAAAATGCCGTTTTTTTTGGCCCTTTTTGTATATAAGACTATAGTCTTACGTCTCATTTTCCCCCAAACACATTTTTTCATCATAAATGTTTAAAAAACACATTTTTTTTTCACTTATTTCACTGCAGGTTTGAAGTAAATACGAATTCCTATCCATAGGAATCAAAAAATTTTTGCGGATCCTGTTTTTAACCTCCGTTTCAAACCTTTACCGTCATCTCACCACAAAGGTATATATGTGCCAGGAACGGCAAGAACCACAGCTTTCCGCCAATGTAATTCAATCGACCATATCTGTAAATTTTACTGAAGCATTCATGGATGTATTCACCAGTTAAAGCAGGTGGTCTGATTAGGTCTGCTCAATAAAGTTAGCTAGCTAGCTAGTTAAAAGTCACTCGGTTTCGTCAGTATGGCGGTGACTGAGTAATAATACCAATTATTTACAATCAAAAGTCTAGAATACCATAACTTATGAAAAGTTGGTCTTTATTTCAACATATTACACTAATACATCAATATAACTTACCTGAATAATAAATAAATAAAGCTATAAGAGATCAGCATCCCTTCAGTTTCCTCGCTCACACCACTTGGCAGCCATTGTTGAAAATTTATTTTTGGAAGACTCAGGTGTCATGTGACCCAAACTCTCATCTGCGATTGGATGGTAGCAAAATATTGCTTGCCACGATCAAACTTGTTCAGATATTGATTTATCAATAGGAAAATTGCCATCAATCATTGCCTGTCAGGAGACAGGAGAGTACATTATTCAGTGTCTGACAGTAGACAGTAGAGCACATTATCAGTGTCTGACAGTAGACAGGAGAGCACATTATCAGTGTCTGACAGTAGACAGTAGAGCACATTATCAGTGTCTGACAGTAGACAGGAGAGTACATTATCAGTGTTTGACAGTAGACAGTAGAGCACATTATCGGTGTCTGACAGTAGACAGGAGAGCACATTATCAGTGTCTGACAGTAGACAGGGAGAGCACATTATCAGTGTTTGACAGTAGAGAGTAGAGGCACATTATCAGTGTCTGACAGTAGACAGTAGAGCACATTATCAGTGTCTGACAGTAGACAGGAGAGTACATTATCAGTGTTTGACAGTAGAGAGTAGAGCACATTATCAGTGTCTGACAGTAGACAGTAGAGCACATTATCAGTGTCTGACAGTAGACAGTAGAGCACATTATCAGTGTCCTGATAGTAGATAGTAGAGCACATTATCAGTGTCTGACAGTAGACAGGAGAGCACATTATCAGTGTCTGACAGTAGACAGTAGAGCACAATTATCAGTGTCTGACAATAGAGCACATTATCAGTGTCTGACAGTAGACAGTAGAGCACATTATCAGTGTCTGACAATAGAGCACATTATCAGTGTCTGACAGTAGACAGGAGAGCACATTATCAGTGTCTGACAGTACAGTAGAGCACATTATCAGTGTCTGACAGGAGAGCACATCAGTGTCTGACAGTAGACATTAGAGCACATTATCAGTGTCTGGCAGTAGACAGGAGAGTACATTATCAGTGTTTGACAGTCGACAGTAGAGCACATTATCAGTGTCTGACAGCAGATAGTAGAGCAAACTATCAGTGTCTGACAGTAGACAGGAGAGCACATTATCAGTGTCTGACAGTAGACAGTAGAGCACATTATCAGTGTCTGACAGTAGACAGTAGAGCACATTATCAGTGTCTGACAGTAGACAGGAGAGCACATTATCAGTGTCTGACAGTAGACAGGAGAGCACATTATCAGTGTCTGACAGTACACAGTAGAGCACATTATCAGTGTCTGACAGTAGACAGTAGAGCAGATTATCAGTGTCTGACAGTAGACAGGAGAGTACATTATCAGTGTCTGACAGTAGAGCACATTATCAGTGTCTGGCAGTAGACAGTAGAGCACATTATCAGTGTCTGACAGTAGACAGGAGAGTACATTATCAGTGTTTGACAGTAGAGAGTAGAGCACATTATCAGTGTCTGACAGTAGACAGGAGAGTACATTATCAGTGTTTGACAGTAGACAGTAGAGCACATTATCAGTGTCTGACAGGAGATAGTAGAGCAAACTATCAGTGTCTGACAGTAGACAGGAGAGCACATTATCAGTGTCTGACAGTAGACAGTAGAGTACATTATCAGTGTCTGACAGTAGAAAGGAGAGCACATTATCAGTGTCTGACAGTAGACAGGAGAGTACATTATCAGTGTTTGACAGTAGAGAGTAGAGCACATTATCAGTGTCTGATAGTAGACAGTAGAGCACATTATCAGTGTCTGACAGTAGACAGTAGAGCACATTATCAGTGTCTGATAGTAGATAGTAGAGCACATTATCAGTGTCTGACGGTAGACAGAGAGCACATTATCAGTGTCTTGACAGAGACAGTAGAGCACATTATCAGTGTCTGACAGTAGACAGGAGAGTACATTATCAGTGTTTGACAGTAGACAGTAGAGCACATTATCAGTGTCTGATAGTAGATAGTAGAGCACATTATCAGTGTCTGACAGTAGACAGGAGAGCACATTATCAGTGTCTGACAGTAGACAGTAGAGCACATTATCAGTGTCTGACAGTAGACAGGAGAGTACATTATCAGTGTTTGACAGTAGACAGTAGAGCACATTATCAGTGTCTGACAGTAGACAGGAGAGGCACATTATCAGTGTCTGACAGTAGACAGTTAGAGCACATTATCAGTGTCTGACAGTAGACAGTAGAGCACATTATCAGTGTCTAACAGTAGACAGGAGAGTACATTATCAGTGTTTGACAGTAGACAGTAGAGCACATTATCAGTGTCTGACAGTAGATAGTAGAGCAAACTATCAGTGTCTGACAGTAGACAGGGAGAGCACATTATCAGTGTCTGACAGTAGACCAGGAGAGTACATTATCAGTGTTTGACAGTAGACAAGTAGAGCACATTATCAGTGTCTGACAGTAGATAGTAGAGCAAACTATCAGTGTCTGACAGTAGACAGAGAGAGCACATTATCAGTGTCTGGCAGTAGACAGTCGAGCACATTATCAGTGTCTGACAGTGGACAGGAGAGCACATTATCAGTGTCTGACAGTAGACAGGAGAGCACATTATCAGTGTCTGACAGTAGACAGGAGAGCACATGTATCAGTGTCTGACAGTAGACAGGAGAGTACATTATCAGTTGTTTGACAGTAGAGAGTAGAGCACATTATCAGTGTTTGACAGTAGAGAGTAGAGCACATTATCAGTGTCTGACAGTAGACAGGAGAGTACATTATCAGTGTTTGACAGTAGACAGTAGAGCACATTATCAGTGTCTGACAGGAGATAGTAGAGCAAACTATCAGTGTCTGACAGTAGACAGGAGAGCACATTATCAGTGTCTGACAGTAGACAGTAGAGCACATTATCAGTGTCTGACAGTAGACAGTAGAGTACATTATCAGTGTCTGACAGTAGACAGGAGAGCACATTATCAGTGTCTGACAGTAGACAGGAGAGTACATTATCAGTGTTTGACAGTAGAGAGTAGAGCACATTATCAGTGTCTGATAGTAGACAGTAGAGCACATTATCAGTGTCTGACAGTAGACAGTAGAGCACATTATCAGTGTCTGATAGTAGATAGTAGAGCACATTATCAGTGTCTGACAGTAGATAGTAGAGCACATTATCAGTGTCTGACAGTAGACAGGAGAGCACATTATCAGTGTCTGACAGTAGACAGTAGAGCACATTATCAGTGTCTGACAGTAGACAGTAGAGCACATTATCAGTGTCTAACAGTAGACAGTAGAGCACATTATCAGTGTCTGACAGTAGACAGTAGAGCACATTATCAGTGTTTGACAGTAGAGAGTAGAGCACATTATCAGTGTCTGACAGTAGACAGGAGAGTACATTATCAGTGTTTGACAGTAGACAGTAGAGCACATTATCAGTGTCTGACAGGAGATAGTAGAGCACATTATCAGTGTCTGATTCTGATAGTAGACAGTAGAGCACATTATCAGTGTCTGACAGTAGACAGTAGAGCACATTATCAGTGTCTGATAGTAGATAGTAGAGCACATTATCAGTGTCTGACAGTAGATAGTAGAGCACATTATCAGTGTCTGACAGTAGACAGGAGAGCACATTATCAGTGTCTGACAGTAGACAGTAGAGCACATTATCAGTGTCTGACAGTAGACAGTAGAGCACATTATCAGTGTTTGACAGTAGACAGTAGAGCACATTATCAGTGTCTGACAGTAGACAGGAGAGCACATTATCAGTGTCTGACAGTAGACAGTAGAGCACATTATCAGTGTCTGACAGTAGACAGTAGAGCACATTATCAGTGTCTAACAGTAGACAGGAGAGTACATTATCAGTGTTTGACAGTAGACAGTAGAGCACATTATCAGTGTCTGACAGTAGATAGTAGAGCAAACTATCAGTGTCTGACAGTAGACAGGAGAGCACATTATCAGTGTCTGACAGTAGACAGTAGAGCACATTATCAGTGTCTGACAGTAGACAGGAGAGTACATTATCAGTGTTTGACAGTAGACAGTAGAGCACATTATCAGTGTTTGACAGTAGAGAGTAGAGCACATTATCAGTGTCTGACAGTAGACAGGAGAGTACATTATCAGTGTTTGACAGTAGACAGTAGAGCACATTATCAGTGTCTGACAGGAGATAGTAGAGCACATTATCAGTGTCTGATAGTAGACAGTAGAGCACATTATCAGTGTCTGACAGTAGACAGTAGAGCACATTATCAGTGTCTGATAGTAGATAGTAGAGCACATTATCAGTGTCTGACAGTAGATAGTAGAGCACATTATCAGTGTCTGACAGTAGACAGGAGAGCACATTATCAGTGTCTGACAGTAGACAGTAGAGCACATTATCAGTGTCTGACAGTAGACAGTAGAGCACATTATCAGTGTTTGACAGTAGACAGTAGAGCACATTATCAGTGTCTGACAGTAGACAGGAGAGCACATTATCAGTGTCTGACAGTAGACAGTAGAGCACATTATCAGTGTCTGACAGTAGACAGTAGAGCACATTATCAGTGTCTAACAGTAGACAGGAGAGTACATTATCAGTGTTTGACAGTAGACAGTAGAGCACATTATCAGTGTCTGACAGTAGATAGTAGAGCAAACTATCAGTGTCTGACAGTAGACAGGAGAGCACATTATCAGTGTCTGACAGTAGACAGTAGAGCACATTATCAGTGTCTGACAGTAGACAGGAGAGTACATTATCAGTGTTTGACAGTAGACAGTAGAGCACATTATCAGTGTCTGACAGTAGATAGTAGAGCAAACTATCAGTGTCTGACAGTAGACAGGAGAGCACATTATCAGTGTCTGGCAGTAGACAGTAGAGCACATTATCAGTGTCTGACAGGAGATAGTAGAGCACATTATCAGTGTCTGATAGTAGACAGTAGAGCACATTATCAGTGTCTGACAGTAGACAGTAGAGCACATTATCAGTGTCTGATAGTAGATAGTAGAGCACATTATCAGTGTCTGACAGTAGATAGTAGAGCACATTATCAGTGTCTGACAGTAGACAGGAGAGCACATTATCAGTGTCTGACAGTAGACAGTAGAGCACATTATCAGTGTCTGACAGTAGACAGTAGAGCACATTATCCAGTGTTTGACAGTAGACAGTAGAGCACATTATCAGTGTCTGACAGTAGACAGGAGAGCACATTATCAGTGTCTGACAGTAGACAGTAGAGCACATTATCAGTGTCTAACAGTAGACAGGAGAGTACATTATCAGTGTTTGACAGTAGACAGTAGAGCACATTATCAGTGTCTGACAGTAGATAGTAGAGCAAACTATCAGTGTCTGACAGTAGACAGGAGAGCACATTATCAGTGTCTGACAGTAGACAGTAGAGCACATTATCAGTGTCTGACAGTAGACAGGAGAGTACATTATCAGTGTTTGACAGTAGACAGTAGAGCACATTATCAGTGTTTGACAGTAGAGAGTAGAGCACATTATCAGTGTCTGACAGTAGACAGGAGAGTACATTATCAGTGTTTGACAGTAGACAGTAGAGCACATTATCAGTGTCTGACAGGAGATAGTAGAGCACATTATCAGTGTCTGATAGTAGACAGTAGAGCACATTATCAGTGTCTGACAGTAGACAGTAGAGCACATTATCAGTGTCTGATAGTAGATAGTAGAGCACATTATCAGTGTCTGACAGTAGATAGTAGAGCACATTATCAGTGTCTGACAGTAGACAGGAGAGCACATTATCAGTGTCTGACAGTAGACAGTAGAGCACATTATCAGTGTCTGACAGTAGACAGTAGAGCACATTATCAGTGTTTGACAGTAGACAGTAGAGCACATTATCAGTGTCTGACAGTAGACAGGAGAGCACATTATCAGTGTCTGACAGTAGACAGTAGAGCACATTATCAGTGTCTGACAGTAGACAGTAGAGCACATTATCAGTGTCTAACAGTAGACAGGAGAGTACATTATCAGTGTTTGACAGTAGACAGTAGAGCACATTATCAGTGTCTGACAGTAGATAGTAGAGCAAACTATCAGTGTCTGACAGTAGACAGGAGAGCACATTATCAGTGTCTGACAGTAGACAGTAGAGCACATTATCAGTGTCTGACAGTAGACAGGAGAGTACATTATCAGTGTTTGACAGTAGACAGTAGAGCACATTATCAGTGTCTGACAGTAGATAGTAGAGCAAACTATCAGTGTCTGACAGTAGACAGGAGAGCACATTATCAGTGTCTGGCAGTAGACAGTCGAGAACATTATCAGTGTCTGACAGTGGACAGGAGAGCACATTATCAGTGTCTGACAGTAGACAGGAGAGCACATTATCAGTGTCTGACAGTAGACAGGAGAGCACATTATCAGTGTCTGACAGTAGACAGGGGAGCACATTATCAGTGTCTGGCAGTAGACAGTAGAGCACATTATCAGTGTCTGGCAGTAGACAGTACAGCACATTATCAGTGTCTGACAGTAGACAGTAGAGCACATTATCAGTGTCTGACAGTAGACAGGAGACTACATTATCAGTGTCTGACAGTAGACAGTAGAGCACATTATCAGTGTCTGACAGTAGAGCACATTATCAGTGTCTGGCAGTAGACGGTAGAGCACATTATCAGTGTCTGGCAGTAGACAGTAGAGCACATTATCAGTGTCTGACAGTAGACAGTAGAGCACATTATCAGTGTCTGACAGTAGACAGGAGAGTACATTATCAGTGTCTGACAGTAGAGCACATTATCAGTGTCTGGCAGTAGACAGTAGAGCACATTATCAGTGTCTGACAGTAGACAGTAGAGCACATTATCAGTGTCTGACAGTAGACAGTAGAGCACATTATCAGTGTCTGACAGTAGACAGGAGAGCACATTATCAGTGTCTGACAGTAGACAGTAGAGCACATTATCAGTGTCTGACAGTAGACAAGAGAGTACATTAGCAGTGTTTGACAGTAGACAGTAGAGCACATTATCAGTGTCTGACAGCAGATAGTAGAGCAAACTATCAGTGTCTGACAGTAGACAGGAGAGCACATTATCAGTGTCTGACAGTAGACAGTAGAGCACATTATCAGTGTCTGACAGTAGACAGTAGAGCACATTATCGGTGTCTGACAGTAGACAGGAGAGTACATTATCAGTGTTTGACAGTAGACAGTACAGCACATTATCAGTGTCTGACAGTAGACAGTAGAGCAAACTATCAGTGTCTGACAGTAGACAGGAGAGCACATTATCAGTGTCTGGCAGTAGACAGTAGAGCACATTATCAGTGTCTGACAGTGGACAGGAGAGCACATTATCAGTGTCTGACAGTAGACAGGAGAGCACATTATCAGTGTCTGACAGTAGACAGGAGAGCACATTATCAGTGTCTGACAGTAGACAGTAGAGCACATTATCAGTGTCTGACAGTAGACAGGAGAGTACATTATCAGTGTTTGACAGTAGACAGTAGAGCACATTATCAGTGTCTGACAGTAGATAGTAGAGCAAACTATCAGTGTCTGACAGTAGACAGGAGAGCACATTATCAGTGTCTGGCAGTAGACAGTAGAGCACATTATCAGTGTCTGACAGTGGACAGGAGAGCACATTATCAGTGTCTGACAGTAGACAGGAGAGCACATTATCAGTGTCTGACAGTAGACAGGAGAGCACATTATCAGTGTCTGGCAGTAGACAGTAGAGTACATTATCAGTGTCTGACAGTAGACAGTAGAGCACATTATCAGTGTCTGACAGTAGAGCACATTATCAGTGTCTGGCAGTAGACGGTAGAGCACATTATCAGTGTCTGGCAGTAGACAGTAGAGCACATTATCAGTGTCTGACAGTAGACAGGAGAGTACATTATCAGTGTCCGACAGTAGAGCACATTATCAGTGTCTGGCAGTAGACAGTAGAGCACATTATCAGTGTCTGACAGTAGACAGTAGAGCACGTTATCAGTGTCTGACAGTAGATAGTAGAGCACATTATCAGTGTCTGACAGTAGACAGTAGAGCACATTATCAGTGTCTGACAGGAGAGCACATTATCAGTGTCTGACAGTAGACAGGAGAGCACATTATCAGTGTCTGACAGTAGACAGTAGAGCACATTATCAGTGTCTGACAGTAGAGCACATTATCAGTGTCTGGCAGTAGATGGTAGAGCACATTATCAGTGTCTGGCAGTAGACAGTAGAGCACATTATCAGTGTCTGACAGTAGACAGTAGAGCACATTATCAGTGTCTGACAGTAGACAGGAGAGTACATTATCAGTGTCTGACAGTAGAGCACATTATCAGTGTCTGGCAGTAGACAGTAGAGCACATTATCAGTGTCTGACAGTAGACAGTAGAGCACATTATCAGTGTCTGACAGTAGATAGTAGAGCACATTATCAGTGTCTGACAGTAGACAGTAGAGCACATTATCAGTGTCTGACAGGAGAGCACATTATCAGTGTCTGACAGTAGACAGGAGAGCACATTATCAGTGTCTGACAGTAGACAGTAGAGCACATTATCAGTGTCTGACAGTAGACAAGAGAGTACATTATCAGTGTTTGACAGTAGACAGTAGAGCACATTATCAGTGTCTGACAGCAGATAGTAGAGCAAACTATCAGTGTCTGACAGTAGACAGGAGAGCACATTATCGGTGTCTGACAGTAGACAGTAGAGCACATTATCAGTGTCTGACAGTAGACAGTAGAGCACATTATCGGTGTCTGACAGTAGACAGGAGAGTACATTATCAGTGTTTGACAGTAGACAGTAGAGCACATTATCAGTGTCTGACAGTAGACAGGAGAGCACATTATCAGTGTCTGGCAGTAGACAGTAGAGCACATTATCAGTGTCTGACAGTGGACAGGAGAGCACATTATCAGTGTCTGACAGTAGACAGGAGAGCACATTATCAGTGTCTGACAGTAGACAGGAGAGCACATTATCAGTGTCTGACAGTAGACAGGGGAGCACATTATCAGTGTCTGGCAGTAGACAGTAGAGCACATTATCAGTGTCTGACAGTAGACACTAGAGCACATTATCAGTGTCTGACAGTAGACAGGAGAGTACATTATCAGTGTCTGACAGTAGACAGTAGAGCACATTATCAGTGTCTGACAGTAGACAGTAGAGCACATTATCGGTGTCTGACAGTAGACAGGAGAGTACATTATCAGTGTTTGACAGTAGACAGTAGAGCACATTATCAGTGTCTGACAGTAGACAGTAGAGCAAACTATCAGTGTCTGACAGTAGACAGGAGAGCACATTATCAGTGTCTGGCAGTAGACAGTAGAGCACATTATCAGTGTCTGACAGTGGACAGGAGAGCACATTATCAGTGTCTGACAGTAGACAGGAGAGCACATTATCAGTGTCTGACAGTAGACAGGAGAGCACATTATCAGTGTCTGACAGTAGACAGGGGAGCACATTATCAGTGTCTGGCAGTAGACAGTAGAGCACATTATCAGTGTCTGACAGTAGACACTAGAGCACATTATCAGTGTCTGACAGTAGACAGGAGAGTACATTATCAGTGTCTGACAGTAGACAGTAGAGCACATTATCAGTGTCTCACAGTAGAGCACATTATCAGTGTCTGGCAGTAGACAGTAGAGCACATTATCAGTGTCTGACAGTAGACAGTAGAGCACATTATCAGTGTCTGACAGTAGACAGTAGAGCACATTATCAGTGTCTGACAGTAGATAGTAGAGCACATTATCAGTGTCTGACAGTAGACAGTAGAGCACATTATCAGTGTCTGACAGTAGATAGTAGAGCACACTATCAGTGTCTGACAGTAGACAGGAGAGCACATTATCAGTAATCTCCCCTCCGATTCCCACCCCCAGCACTCCTCTCTTATATATTAGTTCAGGTTGTTACGGCATTTTTATGGTTACATGCTTTTATAGTTCATTATGGATGTTATCTGTTAGGCATTCAGGATTTATACTTTGTTTCTTTGTTAGCATAGCTAACTTGCACTAAGTGCCTTAGGGATGTTGCACCCATACACTCTGGTATGGGAACGCTGTTAGCTGTTAGCCAGGTCTGGCACTATTGCTCAGGTAAATGTATTTATGTTCCCTTAGATCACTCAGGATAAGAGCATCTGATTATTGTAACGTAATGTAATGCAATGTAATTCACTGATTTTGAAAAAAAAAAAAAAGATGGCGGTGGAAGGGGTGGGGATGGTCTGGCCTCTAATCTCTGAGTTTAACAGACATCAAACTTTAGCCAATCACTGCTTACTAACCACTAACACTTGCTTATCTCTCTCTCCATCCCTCTCTCACCCCTCCCCCCCTTCCCCCCACTCACCCAACAAATGACAGCCGACCCGACACCACATTCCTCTGGTTCCTCAGTCCGCTCAAAGCAATCCGATACCTCGTCTGTAACCGGTACAAGTGGCTGATAATTAAGATTGTTCTGGCCCTGCTACTCCTGGTTATGCTGGGCCTGTTCATCTACAGCATGCCGGGCTACCTGGTGAAGAAGCTACTGGGGGCGTGAGGGGGGGGAAGTGACATCATTCCAAACTCCACCCCCTTTAACCCCCTTCTCTCCAATCAATGGTTGTCCTTGGGTCTCACAATCCAATCAACTGTTTGCTTCAACATTCCACTGCTGACATCACATCATTGCCTTCACGTGATTGGCTTCTCCTTGTTTTCTCTGAAACCTTTTATTTTATTAGTTTTAGTTTTTTTTTTTTTTTTTTAAAGGTTGACGCTGCAGTTTGTTGGTACTAGTTGATATTGCATGGATACTTTGAACACAAGACTCTATTAATATTGTAGTATTTTCAGTAATGCTGAAGTTTTTCTTTCAAAGATTGTTTGTTTGTTTTAAATATTTATTTTGGTCTAAGTCTGGTGGAAGTTTGTAGACTGGGGTTTGATTAAGCCAAGCACTTTGCAAAAACTGAACGGTGTAACTTCCAACAGATCTTTATTTCTACTGTGGATCAGACAGCCTTTTGCAAAGTTTGGTGTGTATTAACAGTGAAAGTATTGGGATTAGCCACTAGCCAGGACTCTATTTTGCTAATGCTTGTATGCAGGGGTCGATTTGAGGGGGGATGCCAGGGGATGCCCCCCCCCCCCCCCCCCCTGTTAAAAAAATTGATAAAAACCATCCCCTTTGTAAAACTGCCATCACCCATTTACATCCTTTTTTTAATGTTTTCTGTGACATCACAGACCCCACTATTCCCCTTGAAATTTTTTTACAAATGGACCACTGCTTGTATGTTGAAAATGGGTTTTTAAAAAGCCTATTACTTTTTTTCTTTTTTTAAATAACAACTTCTTTGGCTAATTAAAACATTTGGATCATTGTAGGATTCCTTTTGTGTACCTTAGAAATCACCTCCAGACATTTTGGACTTCTGTGTAATGAAATGTACATTATGGATACCGATACCAAATATGGATAACAATACATCAACTAAAGAATGAGTTATGGTAGCACAACAGATAAAGGTTATTGAATGCAACTTTGTATAGTTCATAGTACTGTGATAAGACATCAACTGGTTAAACACTGGTCATGTGTTGGAGGTGTAAACAGAGAAAATGGATGCAACCGTAACGCGATAGTTATGGCTTCAGGAAAACATTAGCTATGGTAGCAAGGCTTTAAATTCCCCACCTTACAGATGCGTCAAATTTGCACTTGGCTTTTAAAGATGTGCCGTTTCAGTCCTTACCAAAGTCAATGCTTGCCTTCCCAAAGACGGAGTGATCCAACCTCACTGACCAATAGCACTCCTCTTAACAATAGCACTGGAAGAAGTCGTGCTTAATCGCTAATGCCCTTCATCCACTGTCTGAGCTTCTGTCGAGAACAGCTAAATGTGGCCGCAGGTACCTTAGCAGGTGAAACACATTTGCGGTTCTCAAGCTTTTGTTTTTCAATGCAATGGCTTGTTAGCTTGCTCGTTTAAATTATAAAAGATGGCTTCCGCTAGCTATATTTATATTTTAATATGGCGCAATTCCTAAGTAGCTACAAAGCTACCTTTGAGCAGCCATCAATAGCCCATGTGTTACCGCACACATACACATTGCTAAAGAACATTGATTATGTTGATAAACATTTCTTTAGATCCGGCAAAGGAAGCTTGCATTTTATACCCTTGGTGGAAGGGAGGATAAACAAGGGAGCGAGGGAATATAATTACTCCCTCCCCTTTCTTAAATTGGATCCGAATCCCACTTGGTGTGGCTACCATAATACATTGTGGCATTTTGGGGATTCCGCCCTTGAAGCAAGGGAAGGAAGCGACAGGAAGAAAGCATAAATTTCAGATCTGAACGCAGCCCTGCCCTCCAACACCCTGGCCTACGTGTATCCACCGGGGAGGGTTTCAACACAAACGGTGGAAAATAGGCAGCAATACAGAAAATTAACAAAGGGTGTCTCCTTCCACGAAGGTGCGCCTTGTCTGACTTAACCGAGCATGCAACGTCACAAAATTGGATTTCCCCACCTTTTAAGAAAGCGCAGAAAATCTTTTAACGATCTGACGTTGTGCAAAAGTATATATTTTTTCCATTGTTTGTAATTGGCCTTCCCGACCCAGGTCTGCGTTTCCTAACCTTCACCAGACGTTACATCAGAAACCCTGATGAGTAAGCATGTTAATGGGCTCAATTTCCAGAGACCCAAGTTAGTTAGAGGTAGTATAAAACAACCCAAGATCCTAACAATAACCAGGAACCAAAAAAAAAAAAACAGTATGAGCTTTACTATTCGTGATCCGATGTCTTGTTTTGCAGTGTTCCGAGTTTATCTTTGCTTGATTTGTAGTCTTGGTAATGATTTGTATTAAATCCCACTGGAGTTCGTTGTTTTGTGTTCTCTCTCTCTCTCTCTCTCTCTCACACACACACACACACACACACACACACAAAACAACTTTAAAAACCAAAAAAAAATAAAATACACGTTTGCACTGATTCTTGCTTGTTTATATGATTAAAAGAGTGTATTTATATTTATTTGTTCTACGGTGTGCAATATATATATTTTTGTCTGTACTACATGACGATGAAAGAACTAATAAAAGAAAACAAACGAGTTTGTGGGCTTTTCTCTCCAGTCGTCCCAACACCAGCATGTCCTGGATTCTCAACCCCGTGCGAGTCGTCTGCATTCTGGCCTGGAGAAGCTACAAGTTCCACTGCCTCGGGTTGCTCTTCCTGTCACTGAGTCTGCTCTTCCTGCTGCTGCTGCTCTACTCCATGCCTGGGGCTCTTAGTCAGAAGATCGTTAATGCCATTGGCTAACTGGCCAGCCAATGCCAGCGGGCTGGGCCCTTCCCGTGCAGTGAAAGTGTAAGGGTTGGTTGACTCCAATTGTAAGACTGTTTTAGTTATGGATACAAACCCATTTCAAGAATGTTGACATACAAAGGTAAGAGTGGCGTACAGTGGTGTTCAAAAAAAATAGCAGTACAACATCAGTAACCTGATGAACCACTGTTATTAGTAGTAGTGATATTTCTGCATGGCAAATAATTTACTTGTAGATGTAGTAGTGTAATAGAAAAACAACAGACCCAACTGTCATGACATGCACGCTGCTTGTTCGGAGTAATTGACTCATTCATTGAAAGGGGCATGTTCAAAATAATAGCAGTGTGGAGTTTAGAGAATTCATTCATTCTGTGAAAAAAAACAGGTCAAACAGGTGATGCCATCATGATTCTGTATAAAAGGATATCAAAAGACTCCTGATATCTTATTTCCAGGTACTCTTAGAAGCAATACTATAACCTCTCTGGGAATTGGGGGGTGGGACTAGATTAAGCTGTAAATTACACGGGAATAGTATGGAACCCATGGTTGGCTAAATGGCTGTAAGTCAACAAGGGTCTGAGGTATCAAACGAGCCTCAAACCATCACTCTGCTACCAGATATGCAGTAGATATGGATGGATCACTTGAAGGGTTGTTTCTCCTGACAAATTTTCCTATTGAACTCTATGGAAAAATAAGTCAGGAGAAGAAACCCTTCGTTATCCATCCATATCTACTGTATTTCTGGCAGCAGAGTGATGGTTTAAGGCTTGTTTGATACGGCAGACCCTTGATGACTTAGAGTCATTTAGCCAACCATGTGTTTCCATACTGTTCCAGTGTAATTTACAGCTTAATCTAGTCCCACCCCCCAATTCCCATAGAGATCCATTCAAATGCAGAGAGGTTATAGTATTGCTTCTAAGAGTACCCGGAAATAAGATATCAGGAGTCTTTTGACATCCTTTTATACAGAATCATGATGGCATCACCTGTTTAACTGTGGAATACCTGTTTGACCTGTTTTTTTTTCACAGAATGAATGAATTCTCTAATTAAACTCCACACTGCTATTATTTTGAACACGCCCCTTTCAATGAATGAGTCAATTACTCAGAACAAGCAGCGTGCATGTCATGACAGTTGGGTCTGTTGTTTTTCTATTACACTACTACATCTACAAGTAAATTATTTGCCATGCAGAAATATCACTACTACTAATAACAGTGGTTCATCAGGTTACTGATGTTGTACTGCTATTTTTTTTTAACATCACTGTATATATATAGACTAAAATGTGGCCTTTTCTAACTATACATTGTTATGTACCACTAACAACCTTCAAGCTGTATCTGTCCAACTGGATAGAACATCCCAAAGGAGACCATTATGATAAAACCCTCACAAGCTGGACAGTACAGTACTAACAACCCACTTAAAAAAAAAAAAAGTCACATTTTTAAGATCTAAGCTTTTGAATGCAATAAAGTGGAAATACTTGTACACTATAAACTTATCAAATTCGATTCAGCAAGTAATTTTTCCTATTGTTTTACAGTTTTATTTTTAACAAACCTTGAACCCGAGTCCCAAACATGTTTGAAATATTGCAATTTTACTACACAAGCTTATTTTTAATAGGCAGCTGTTGGTAAGAATTTCATGTGCTCACTCAGTGATGACTACTCGGGCGAAATCTGAATCATCTTCGACGGTGGGAGCAGTAATTCACTGTTTATCTGTCAGAAGAAAGCATTTCATCAATCAAGTAGCACGATCCAAATTAAAAGAAAAAATAAGTATATGACTTTTTTTTAGGAACAGAGTTTAGTTTGAATGCAAGCCTAATTCTGATTCACGCACGGGTTTTATATTTAAGCTATATATAACTTCTGGAATTAGAAAGTTTACTGGTTAATACATAAATGGCTTTTAAAAATATCTAGTTGTTGACAAACAAAAAGATGCCGCCCTTCAACAGTAAATATTACTGGGGAACAGAGTCAACTGTGACAGTTCTCCTTGTAGAGCGTGGTTACGCGTGTAAACGTTAGACAGAGCGAGCGGTCCGGTGCTCGGTAATGAGAGAGAGAGATGCTCACCTTGGAGTTGCAGTGCTTGTGGAGAAGTAGCCTCATTTCTTCATTCTGCACCTTCAGGTGCTGTGTGTCTTCCAGCAACTGGGCCCTCTCATTCAGAACAGTGCTGTCGGCAAGCAAATGGCCCTTATTAATAATTATAATAATAATCAGGGTATGGGCTTGTGGATTCTAAAAATCACCAGCCATTTTCAACATTTTACCAGCCACATTACCTTTACAATATAACACAACCTGGTTGGTTACCAGGGCTGCTAGAGTAAAAATCTTACCAGTCACAATCAAAATTCTACCAGCATTTGGCTGGCGGCTGGTGTTCATTTCACACCCTGATAATAATAATAATAAACTATTTGTCGAGCAATTTTCAGACTACAGGCTCAGAATGATCAGCATTAAAATTGCAAGTGAATGCAGTTGTGTTCTCTGATGCAAGTCTCCCTGCAGAAATCCCTGCATCTGCCAAATTAATGCAATGTAAAGCGGCCAAACAAGACAAATGCAAGAAAAGGAGCCAAAAAAACAAACACACATGTATTAAGAACTTGAGTAGATTTGTAAACTGACAGAAAGCTTAAAAACCAGGTCAATAAAAATAAGGAAATATAATACTATATGCTAAAATTCAGTTAGTAAATATGACTTTAAAAGTGCTTTAAACTGGACAGTCTTTGCAACCATAAAATACTCAGACCCAGGTCAAAAAAAGTTACCATTTTACATTTTACATGGGATTGCTAAAGCAAAAACTATCTGCTGGAGAAAAGAGCATGTGACTATTTTCTACGAAGTATGTCAATCTTGCAATAAAACGGATGGATTGGGCCATGGATGGTTAACACAGGAGAAGCTTCCCTGTCGCTTCAAATAATTTGGAATTCCGAACATTAGCAGAAAACGGAATGTGACCCCAGAAGGTCACGCTGAACAGCACTGAGTCCCAATGAGGACTGTGAAATGGTAAGGACCTGTTTTCTGGTCGACTGACAAACACTTTCTCCAAACTGCAGAAGCTTGAGTATTGAAGAACACCTGTAAGTGCACCAAGGAACTCCCTACAGTACTGATGACCCAACAGTGGCAAAAACTGTCTCTTGTGCAAGATAGAATTTTTTTTAAAGATGAAAGTTGGAAAACTAAATAAAAAATTTAAAAAGTGTTTTCAAGGTTTTCTTTTTCATGTGTGCAATTTTTGTGTGTTTTTAAAATTCCTGTATCCATATGGAACCTGGGATTTGTATTCCACAAAATAGGATTAATCAACTGCGAGAAAGATAAGGCTGTATCGTCACAGTGAGATTTCAGTCGATGATAATGCACTAGAATCTGGTCTTAGGAGTGTGATTGAGTCACACATATTGTTAGCTGCTGATATTGAAGAAGGTTTCTGAGGTGATTTCATGGTGTTATGTTATCTGGCTAACTTGCTTATCCTGTTTTGTGGAATACCACCTAGATGGATGAACCTGGTCCTTTCCTTTAACCCTCATACTATGTTGAAATTTTGTGACGTCTTTTATGTTTGGGGTCAAATTGATCCGAACAGTTTAAACCAACACAATACTAATGTACTAGAAAACTTTTGACACTTTGTGTGTCACCTTCTTAATATCGCCCAAATGACAACGTTGAAACATTTTCTAGTTATCTGGCTATGTTGCTTAATCCTGCTTTGTGGAATACCCCCTGTACTCGTCCACTCACTGGTACTTCTCCAGGGCGGTTTCCAGCGTATCCCAGAGCTTCAGCTTGGCCTCGGGAATGATGTTGGCCGCCGATTCCCAGAAGATCCCGTCCTCGGACTCATCCCTGTCGTCCAGACTCAGGATCTTGGACTGCTGCTTCGTCTCCCTGGAAACACAAGTCGCGCAAGTCGCTTTTCCCGCATGCTTATCGTACGCCATTTTACCTTTAGGCATTTAGTAGACGCTTATATCCAGAGTGACTTACACAACTTTTAGCATTTTAGCACTTCGTAGTATCCATTTATACAGCTGGAGGTTAAGTACCTTGCACAAGGGTACAACGGCAATGTCCTACCTGGGAATCGAACCTGTAACCTTTGGGTTACAAACCCAGTTCCCCGAATCCCTACCTATTAAACTATTATGCAATGGCACTGCTGTCTCCATCCAAACAACCTTGAGAAGGTTGGGCCATTTAGTGTTCCTCTCAATAGTTTTTTAACTTGTACCCTTGAATCCAAGATAATGCATGTCTTACACAAAGTTTAGTTTCATAGTTGATATAGCTAAGCAACTTTTCAACCAGAGGCCATATTGGTCTCCTTTTGAAAGAAAAGACTCACCTGGACATACCTGGTCTCACAGTGATCACCTCGACCTGCACCTGGGCTTACAGTGCACGTTTAAACTGACCTTTACCTGCAGTGCTCACCTGGGCTTATAGTATACGTTTAGACTGACCTTTACAGGCAGTGCTCACCTGGGCTTACAGTACACGTTTAGACTGACCTTTACAGGCAGTGCTCACCTGGACTTACAGTACACGTTTAGACTAACCTTTACCTGCAGTGCTCACCTGGGCTTACAGTACACGTTTAGACTGACCTTTACAGGCAGTGCTCACCTGGACTTACAGTACACGTTTAGACTGACCTTGACCTGCAGTGCTCACCTGGGCTTGCAGTGTTCTGCAGTAAATTCCCTCAATGCCCCCCAGGACATCGTTGGGGTGAATGAGATCCCAGGTGTGGCTGCTGGAGGCAGACTCCCCCTCCTGGCTGGACCCTGCCATAGCACCCTCTCTCCCGTCCTCTGGGGCAGCCTGAGTATCCATCACGTGAACACCACAAACAATAACCAATTAAAACACAGACCGAGAGCTCACCTGGGTCAATTAATACACAATAACCAATTAATGCACTGTCTGACAGCCTACCTAAGTCAGTAAATTTAAATATTTTAACCCTGAGGCACTTCCTGTAATGATTTTTTTTTTTTAAAGAATAACAACAAACAACTTTCAAAATTAAAGATCATTTTTTCATTTGATGCCATGGGGTGGTACCCTATAGGTACACAAAATTATACCCCTAGCCAGCAATGCCTAATTAAATAGTACCTTTTTTTCTTGAAAAAGTACTTAGTACGCAAATAGAACATTATTGTACTTTCAGGGTACATTTGGGAAATTAGTCCTTTGACCCAGAGCTGTCTGGGGGTGAGAGAAACAGAAAAATTACGGGTCTGGTTTAAAAAAGAAAAAAAAAAAAAGATAATGGGAGATTCAAAATTAATATAATGCGTAAATTACTAACAATATTGCTGATGAACGCTTGATCACGATGCTGTTCAAGTCCGTGTAATATAATAGGTTGGGCTTCCTACCTCCCGGTTCTTCCGCTGTTGTCCATACTTCTTGAAGAACTCTGCTAGCTTGTACATGTCCTCTTCTCTTTCGATCCCAATGGACTTAACAGAAACATTTCAAGCCCGTCATGTTTTTGAATGAGTGATTCAATCCAGCCACATGCGCATTTCTGCATTATTATAATTTTTTTCATTTCAGGAACACACTATTTATACACTTATGCATAGAAAAATGTGCCATTTAAGGTACAATTAAGTTTGGTATAAACATGCAAGTTTAGATTGAAACTGAGAAATTACCATACACCATGTATAATTCACGCGGAGGATAACATTTGAGCGTAAACACTACAGCGTGGAAATTAATTTGTGCCTGTACCCAGACTACATGCAGATGTGTTTCAGGCTTAATGGATTAGTTACTTACCGAGAGGATAATATCAAGCTTTATCAGATTTTTCTCATCTTTGTCCAATGGAGCCAGGAGTTTCACAACTTTGCTATCAATCAAAAAACCCTGTTTGGTGTTTGGAGACAAAAACAAAAAACAACAAACGGAGAGATGAAGAAGGATTAATGACCTCAAGCAGTCATTTAATAATTTAAAACATTTAAATATTTCACTTTCATTGTGTTATCCGTGCTTTTTTCTGTGTGCATAATTATAAGACAGCAGTGCTGAGCTTACTACCTGTCAGGCTCTTAATAGGTTCTTAAATTATATGAGACACCATAATGGATGAAACCTTTGTTGCGGAGGCGATACACTGGTACAAAATCGACCCCAGTTTGTACCGAATCTGCCAAGTGTTGCATATGGCTGATTGGCTGAAAGCTGCTATGCCTCCCTGAGAGATTCTGATTGGCTGAAAGCTGCGATGCCTCCCCGAGAGGTTCTGATTGGCTGAAAGCTGCGATGCCTCCCCGAGAGGTTCTGATTGGCTGAAAGCAGCGATGCCTTCCCGAGAGGTACTGATTGGCTGAAAGCAGTGATGCCTTCCCGAGAGATTCTGATTGGCTGAAAGCTGCTATGCCTCGGAATGCGTAAGTTGCCAGTCCCTACCGCCTCGTCGCACAGGAGTTCCAGAATCCTCTTGACCGTTGCCACGGAGATGGTGTCAGGCTGGGTGCTGGAGGAGGAAGAGGAGGGGGAAGGCAGGTCGGGGGCGGGGTTGGAGGCGTGGAGCTGGGGGACCACGGGGCCCGAGTGCTCCATGAAGGCGGTGGAGGGTCTCTCCCAGGGTAGGCCTAGGTACTGCTCGTGCACCAGCCGGTCCATCTCCAGGGCCCGCTCCACCAGACCCTTCACCTCCGCCTCGTTCATCAGCCAGATCTCCTCAAACTTACGCGCGTCCACCGCCGAGAAGTGCCTGAGGGGGACGGACAGAGGGACGGAGGGAGAGAGAGAAGGAGAGAGAGAGTGTTGTGGAGTGGTTAAGCATCTCTGTGTTTGCGTGTTTTTGTGTATGTGCGCTTGTGCACACGTATGTGCGTGTTTTGTGTGTGAACATGCGTGTTTAGTGTATGTGTACATGCGTGTGCACTGAAAGACTCACTTCATCTTCTTCTCCCTGTGCTTGTTCTCCTGCACGATGCGCTTGTAGTCGTCGGTGATGGACTGGTTCTCCTCGTGAGCCTGCTTCTCCTGCTTCGTACACCTGGTCTTCAGATTACCCAGAGTGCCCTGGAGTCTGACAGACTGTCAGTCAGTCACATTCCCTCCCACTTTTACAACCCCAAACCCCAAGAGCTCCTTTATTCCCCCCCCCCCCCCCCCCCCCCCCAACTTTTACAACCCCAAGAGCTCATTTATCCACCCCCGTCAACCCAACTCTTCAATAAGTCAACAGGAAACCGTTTCAACAGACGTGGGTTGACAAGTATGTTACCGACTGCATTGCTGTCGATGTGTATTGTGTGTGGTGTGTTGTTTTCCTGCATTGTAGCCCATTTGTGCGGCAGTGCTGCGTCTAGCACAAATTTCCCTTGGGGACAATAAAGAAAGGTTTATCTTATCGTACGTTAGTCAAGCGCCCCCAGCGGCCATTCTAAAATACACGCCATTTTCCTGTAAATATTCACCTCTGATTTTTACGAAAAAAGGGTCACAGCTTACGTGCCCATGAGAAGCTCGGCCTTCCCAGTGGGCCGGCTGTTTATAGAAATGAAAAGGCGACGTTGCTAGCGAGGACACCTGGTGATTTTCCTCTTCTGCTGGGTCTTGGTAATGGTGTTCTCCTCGTCCCGCTTTTTCAGGACGTGCAGGTTGTACTCCAGCTTCTCCTGGTTCAGGTGGTAGGTGGCTTTCATCTGCTGCACCTGCTGCTGCAGCACCTGGGAGACGAACGAGCTGACCGCGTCAAACGGCGACACTTTATCAAATATAATACAGCATATATGAAGCCGTCAACGGTCCTGGTAAACGTTATTATGCCAAATTGGGACATTCGGATGGCGGTAGTGCACATAGAATAAAATGAAAGGCATAGAGACAAGATGTCACCGCCCCGCCCCCCCAACCCCGCCCCACCTGTACTTCGCTGTCCAGTTTGGTCTTGATGGCGTTGCACTCTTCCGCGTCGTCCAACCTCAACTTCTGCAGCATCATCTCACTCTCCTCCACCTTCTTCATCCTCTGCATCAGGTACTCCACCTAGTGGACGGGAGGACCGCCGACATGTCTACCGCAGGTCTCTCACAGACAGAGGCTGCGTCTGAATCAGACGCGAGCTGTTTAATGTGCACTGTTTAGTATGTGACGTGCAGTACACAAAAAAAAAAACCTCCATACTATTTTCCAACCGTACTGTGGAAGTGTCGTAAGACGTCCCACCCTTGCGCGGCCATGTCACATGTTGTTTTTGTTGTTATTGAAGGAAACCGTCAGCGAAGCTGTGCCTTATTTCTTTAAACGAAGCTCCACATCATATTTATGCGACCAAAATATTTGCGTACTTCTTGAAAAGTATGCTCCCGAATATACTCAGCGAAACCTCAGAAGTATATCACACGGGGTTTTAAGAGTACGACATTGAGAGAAAATTTCGCCTACTTTACTTTCTCGTCCTGTCTACTCAACAAGCCTACTCAATAGTATGGTAGGGTGCTGATTCGGGCATAGCCTGTGTCTTAATCAGAGCTCTTTCTACTGCGTCCTGTGCACTAGCAGCTATGTACTGTTCAGGGTGTGAAATTAGCACACCGCCACCAGCCAAATGTTGGGAAAATGTTGATTTTGGCTGGAAAGATTTTCTACTCTAGCAGCCACTTTGGCTGGTAACAACCAGGTTGTGTTACATTGTAAAAAAATATATGGCTGGTAAAACACTGAAAATGGCTGGTGATTTTTATAATCCACAAACCACCCTGGCCAGTGGGTGAAAAAGTTAATTTCATGCCCTGGTACTCCTGGTACTGTTTACCGTATACCGTTTACCGTTTAGTACACGATACAGTATGCAAAACAAATTCCATACTATTATCAGTGAAAACCCAGAAACAAGTATACCATCCGTGGATTTCAAGTACACTGCATTAAGAGAACATTTCGCCTACTTAACTACATTCTCATCCAGTGTACTCCACAATCAATACAAACAAATGCTTCATTTGCAAAGCATCATTATATTTTTTTCACAGCACTAATCAGTTTAGAACATTCTAATCGCATATGTGTGATCTTACACCTTAAAGGGTTAAATGCTTGATTGTTAATCATCACCTCCACAATGTAGAATCACCATTACCTTTAATTTATATATCATGTGCAGTAAGCAATCATGTTGGGACAGGTAAGGTCTTGTTTTAAAAAAAACAATACTGATATTGAACAAACTTCATTTTCAGGTCCACAATCAATACAAACAAATGATGTTTCATTTGTGAAGCTTAATTGCTGAGCACTAATGGCTGAATCCCTAAAACCGGAGGAGAGCCGCACCTCTTTATCCCGACGTTCCTTCATCTTCTGCTCCCACTCCATGCGGTGCCTGTGGAGAAGGTCCGCTCGCTCCTTCTCAAATGAATTCTGCACGGCAACAAAAGTCCCGCCTCAGGAATTCCGCACAATCACACTTTTCCAGAATTACCGACATGCAAATATCAAATATTCCCGTTCAAAACTCTGTCAGCGAGAGACTGCTATCAGCTTCAGACATTAAGCACAGAAACCAAGATGGCTGATGCAAAAAAAACAACAAATAATATCCCGGCACTCTCAACATTGCCACGATGAAGGCTTACAGCTTAAGGCTTAACAGTGGATTTATAAACATTTTCTTTTTATATTGGCACCCAATGTGGGGCTGTGCATGTTCAATTCCAATTCCCAGCTTAATTTGGAATCTACAATTCGCTATTGGGTGACGCAATCGCCAATTGCACTTCGCTCTACGGAGCTGCCGACCACAGTCGTTACTGGCCCGGCCCGGATTCGATCCGAGACCATGGGGCTCATTCATGCACCACAACGTGGAGCCTTAACCGAATGAGCCACTCGGCAGAACTCCTTTAAAGATACCTTTAATATAAATATCTGTCCAAGAGTGGCAGACATGTTTGTATATAAAGACAACATAAAAAGTGACTCTTTCATAAATTTGCAGCAATATTCGGACACACAATAAGGACAAGTACAGTTTATCCGGTACTACCAGCGTGTGTCCGTACGTTCTATGAAGATAGTGCACGAGTCTGCCAGCTCTTAATAATGTCTTTATTATAATGTCTGCATGCCGTACCTCAATCTTGTCATATTCCTCCTTGTAGGACTTCATCAAGTTCTTTATCTGCTCCTCCATCCTGTCGATCATGAGGTCCACATCCTCTCCTTGTCTCTTCAGGTCTTTCACGTAAAGATTGTCGCATGTCTTCAGATCCTGTTGATGAATCAGAATGCTGATTTTTAGTCCCTCACAGCACCGCAGATTTTTTTTAGACCAACCAGATGGTCAGTTCCTTTGATCCTTTTGTCCACTCCATTTCCTAACCGCAGGAGACTACAGTAGTTAATGGGAGTTTCTGGGGCAATATGGAAACTTGTGAATATTCATGAGCAGGCGTGACCAAGTTTGGAACCTCAACCACACCCCTTGAGCTTATAATGTCATCAGCGTGGAGGTGAGTATCTGGTTGGCCTACACCATCTGTAGCAGTGCTTGAGCCATCAGGCCATACTTGGAACCCTGGAAAATCACTACTTTTTAATAGTTATACACTAAGAGCCAAAAAAACACCAATTCTATGATATTAAGCCTTTTTGTCACAAAAAATAAAATAAAATATGTAGACCGCCCTCTACTACAGAAGGATTTGGTATTGGCCAAGACTTGGTTCTTGACCAACAGACATGATGATTTTCATAACCAATCAGCAGTGAGACCATTTTAGTGAGCTGCCAATCAGAAGTGAGATTGAAGTGATTAACCACCACAGAACAGACTAATAATGCTGACATGAAACAAGGTAGAGAATGTGGAACTTTGGAACAAGTCTCTGGTAGAACACTTGATCCAACGTTCCACATTCTCTCATTGGACGGGCGCTGCCCTGGGCGTGGCGCTCACATCCTGCAGGTCGTTGATGAGCTTGTTTTTGTCCTCGATGAGGAGGGCGCACAGCTGCTGCTGGCTGACCAGCGCGTCCCGTAGATCCTGGGGGATCTCCTTCGCCCTGGCGACCGTCCACTTCTCCGTGATCTCCTCGAACTTCTCCAGGCTCGTCTTGGCCTCGCTCTCCAGCTTCTCGATTCTGTGCGGGGATGAAGGAAAACAGAGCACTCTGGCACCAACTACGAGGATGCATGGAACATGAAGCAACAAGGGAACGCTACGACAAAAATGTACGCTACACTCGGAGCTGAATGCATCCCGTTTGCAGTTGATTACCCGACTGATGACTGATTGTATTTTTAAAAATCTTTTTTTTGGTTGTTTTTCAACTGTCTTTTAACTTAAACATTAACTGATTTAGACCCATGAAACCAAGAGGGAATTCCACAAAGTGGAATCAATGAGATAGCCAGCTAACTTCTGTATTATATTTTATATGGGATGATTAAATCTGACGGGACGAATGCTCACGTTATTCCGACGTACAAACTAATGTTAGCCGGCTAACTCCTTAAGCCCAATGAGAGTTAACGGTACATAACTGATACATGTACGTCTAAATGGGACCAGCTGTGTGTGTGATCTGTGGGCCCTCGTGATAAGGGGGTACCTCTGTCTCCTGGCCTCGTCCTCCTCCATCCGCCGCTGAGACTCCCGAAAATCAGCCGCAACTTGGATGTTTGTCAGCAAGTCCGTCCCGTCACGCTGTAGTTTAACCATTCGCTGTGGGGGCAGAAGGTTAAAAAACAGTCACGGCATAGAAATAAAAACATCATATACTGTACCAATAATAATCGGTTAATTATTATTATTATTATTACTTACTTTAGCAGACGGACTTACCCAGAGCAACTTAAAAAGAGACCACAACTGTAGTGGCTAACTACATGTCCAGGCCAGTGAGTGTATCATATGCTTGACTAAATCATGTTTATGATAGGTAAAGAAAAAAATATTATAATAATAAAAAAAAGTGAGAGCACACATAAATAACATGAGACATTATGGGAATTTACTATTAACTCATATGACAATATCTTTTTTTAAATTATTATTTTTACATCCTTCCTTATTGTTAATACATGTAACCTCTTCCTTACCATAACTTTTTCTACTGCAACAATTTTTTTTTTTTTTTTTGTAAAATTTAATTTAAAGAGGCATATCCAGTTGTGTGGAGGCTGAAATAACTGCGCTTTGTGCAGTGATACCAAGAGTTATAGTGATGTTGCTTCAATTGTGTTCGGCTTAGATGGGCTCTCACATCCACCCACCTCCTCGCTCTCCTCCACCTGCTTCTGACTCTCTCTGGTTTCTTTTATCTGTTTCTCCTCCTGGGAGTCATCTGCAAGCGCTTTGCTGCAGTGAAAAGGCAACAACCACAGTTAGCTTAATTTGTAGAATGAGGAACTATTGGTTTTACTAAGAATATTACTAGTACTAGTGCAACTACTTCCATACAACCATCCATTATACAACCCGCTTATGTTACGTTTTATCTAGATATGGTTTTCTTCGAATAATTGCAATTCCTAGTAATGCCTGTTTTTGCCATTCTACATTGACGTTATGTTGAATACAATAAATGGCATAGCCATGCTAACAGTTACACAACTTAATTCCCAAAAAACAAACATGGTCCGGGTGAATGCAACGTGTTTTAAGCTACAGTTAACGTTCAATAAACGACAGCAAGTTTTTCTATTTAGCAAGCTAACGTTACGTTACCGGTTCCTCTCTTCAATGCGCAGACGACGGGCGACTAATCTCTCCTCTTGGTTTTCGGACTCCACGGAAGGCCCATCCTCCACCGGTTCTTTCCCCGTGTTCCCGACTTGGCTCATGTTGATGACTGATTGGCAATCTGTTTTGGACAAAGGCTACGATTACTTTAACTAAGATTAACTAAGGCTTTACCGATAGTTTGACTCCCCAGCTTTCAGCTGCTACACCGTGAAGCAGTATCAATTGTTATTCTGGTTGCTAGGATACCGCAGTCATCTTCCCTACGTCATGTATTAACAGGAAGCCTTTAGTTTGTTCAGTACTTTAGTAGCATAATTGTTTCAAGGGATGAGAAATGTTTCTCCAGAACATTTGTGAAAAAAAGAGAAAATGCATCAGTGCCTGTAGTACAGCACTACAGCATCATTCCACAGGTTTCCAACCACTTGGGCACATTTCTGCACCATATTCCTTCATAAACATACACAAATAAAAGCAACTTTAAAATACCATGTTCAGGTATGTAATGGGCATCATGGCAACTGTGAAAACACACACTTCACACTTGATACAATTGTAAGGGCCTTTATTTCTGCACAAAGAGTACACCTGCAAACAGTCAAGTACTAAATAAGCATTATTTACAGCAATCCTTTATACCCTCAAAGAGAGGCTGTGCAACCATGTGTGTGTCAATACCAAGGAAAACCACAACATTAGGTAGAAAAGTAAAAGGTAGTTTCCCTCCATCCAGCTGCATACTCCCTTTTTGCTTTTTTCTCAAGGCCTGTAGGAGATGAAGATAATGAAGACCCCAGCCTGTGATATATTGGTCTCTGAGTTATGTGGTTACTCAGCCAGCCCTTATCGGATAGGAGATAACAAGCAATGTTGAATAGGAGAGAATATGTCATTTTATATCACCTGTAAAATAAAATTAAATGATAATATGGATTTTTTTTAAAAACATATTACCCCCTCAAAATAATACTTTGTTTCCAGGAATCTGATATTTCTCCAGTTTTTAGAGACTGCATTAACTTTACTTGTTTGACTCCAATAAACTCTTGGGATTACTCTTTGCATCTTGGGAAATTAGTATTTCAAAGTCCCCTGTTAGGAACCTTTTTTAATCATAGCACATACAGGCGTTGGACAAAATATCGGAAACATGGCTTTAACTTTGAAGAATCTAAACCACAATTACAAAAGCATCTACACCGGTGATTACTATTAATTTGAATGCTAATTAGCAGCATGTGTCTGCTTAAAAGAGGTCTAACCAGCAGCACTTTGCTAGGTAAGTCTCCAAAGCAAGATGAGGATACTAAGAGTTCCAAAGGGGCCAAACAGTTGGTGCCTGAATTGCAGGTGCATCGGTGAGCAAAATTATTTAAGATGGCAAGGGGAACAATGTCAAAAATTATGACAACATATGCCCAACACCAAAAAAAACAAAACAGCATCAGCAAAAAAAAAGAACTGTGGCCGCAAGTCAAAGCTCTCTGACAGGGACAGACAGACACTTGGTAGAATGGTTGCTAATAACCAGTTATAACTACAGCTCTAATAATCACCACAGAATTGAATCAATTCATATCTGAAATAGTCTCAACAAAAACAGTACTTTGTGAGCTTCACAAAGCTGGTATGTATGGCAGGGCTGCCATTCAGAAACCATTTGTATCCAAAGCTAATGCACAAAAACGCATGGTGTACGAATGGTTTAACAGGGTGTAAGGAACACAAAACACAAAACCTGCACCCCTACCTTTATGGGAAGTTCTGGAGAGCAGAGTGCAAACTAGATTTCCACCTCCTTCATCCCTCAAAGGACTGGAGACTGTCCTTCTAGAACAATGGGGCCAATATCCCACTACACACAGTTCAGAAATTGTATGACAGAATTCCTAGAAGGATAGAAACAGTTTTGAAGGCAAAGGGTGGGCCTACTCGTTATTAGTTACTAGATATGAGTTTTTGTAGGGGTTTTAGGATATTTTGTCCACCCTGGTATATTTCCGTTTCTCTTTGAACTGTCCCTGGTAATGATTGAGTGACTGAAGCTCTTCCTACACTGGGAGCAGAGGAATAGGCCCTAACCTGTGTGGGATTACTGGTGTACAGTCAGGTAATCTTCCCACACTTGGAGCAGTGCTACAGGTGATCATGAGTTCAGCGTATGAGTTTGCTGGTGTCGCTTCAGTTTATCTGCCCTGCAGAAACCCTTCCCACATTTCAAACAGCGGAATGGGCGTTCCCCTGTGTGCGTTTTCCGGTGTAGCTTCAGATTACACAACTGAGTAAAATGCTTCCCACAATCGGAGCAGTGATACGGGGATTCCCCTGTATGAGTTCGCTGGTGTTGCTTCAGTTGATCTGATCTGACGAAACTCTTCCCACACTGGGAGCAGTGGTACGGGCGTTCCCCTGTATGAGTTCGCTGGTGTATCTTCAAAGTACTCGACTGAGCAAAACTCATCCCACACTGGGAGCAGTGGTACGGGCGTTCCCCTGTATGAGTTCTCTGGTGTTTCTTCAAAGTAGTCAACTGACTGAAACTCCTCCCACAATCAGAGCAGTGGTACGGGCGTTCCCCTGTATGAGTTCGCTGGTGTTTCGTCAATGTACTCATATGAGTGAAACTCCTCCCGCACTGGGAGCAGTGGTATGGCCGTTCACCAGTATGAGTTCGCTGGTGTATCTTCAGTTTCTCTGACCGAGTGAAACTCTTCCCACACTGGGAGCAGAGGTATGGACGCTCTCCGGTATGGGTTCGTTGGTGCATTCTTAAAGAGAATGAAGTTTTGAAACTCTTCCCACACTGGGAGCACTGGTATGGATGCTCCCCAGTATGCGTTTGCTGGTTTACCATCAGAGTACTTACCTGACCTAAATTTTTCCCAGACTGGGAGCAGTGGTATGGACATTCCCATGTATGGATTCGCTGGTGTACCCTCAAACGACAAAAATGGCTGAAACTCTTCCCACACTCTGAGCACGTGTGGGCCCCAGGAGTGCCCGTGGGGGACTGTGTTGGGCTATGTAGTGTCTTTGGGGGGAAGGGGTGCTGATGTGTGCTGCCGGGAGGTTCATGGTACCCCAGAGTCCTGCTGAGCACATCTGGGTGAACCTTCTCAATGTGCTGGTGAAGATTCACTTCCTCTGTGTGAAGGAATGGGCACTGGGAGCAGGCAAAGACCTGAGACGACACCTCAACAGTTTGTCCTGAGGAGAGAGAAGGTGTGTAGAAGATATGAAGCTTAAAGGAAATAGCCATTCAATCTTATGTAACCAAGAGTCTGGTTTTAGGTCTGGACATAGCACCATAACTGCCACCACCTGACACCACTGACTTTGTATCAGCTTTTGACAATTTTGCACAGCTCTTTCTGTAGATTTACCTAAGACATTCGATACAGTTGATCATTGCATCCTTTTCATAAACTCTCCCCAACATCTCTCAGGTAGTTTAAGAATTACCCCTCAGTTAGATTACACAGTACAGTACGTGATTTTAGGTGGCATACGATCAGAATTATTAAGTGTCACAACAGGAGTTCCTCAAGGTTCCGTCTTATAGTAATGATATTGTATCGTCTACGTACATCATCTGCAAATTTCCATGTGTATACTGATGACACTTATCTATCCTTTGTCTTGTAGGCAGAGGATTGTTGACGGAACACTATGGGGATATTATATATACGTATATAGGCATGCATCCGTCTCATACTTGAGGTCACTGGATGCTGTTTACCATTGAGCCATCAGGTTTATTACAGGAGATGCTCATCGTACCCTTCGCTGTGTGCTCGACCAGAAAGTTGGCAGGCCATCCCGTTTTGTCAGGAGAAATTTTCATTGGGTATCTATTTAAACTCCTCAAAAAAAGTTTGGAAACGTTATTTCGGTCGATTATTCCTCCCCTTTAATAATACCAATTGGTATTGTATTTTATATCGTTGGAAAGCCTGATTAGTCACCTTTACAACGAGGTACAACTTGTAAGGATCATGCATTCGTGGAATGAGCAACACAGCTAACCGTGTGGGTAGTGGCCCAAAGAAATGTGCCAAAATCCCCTGCAATATTCTTCTGTTGGTATTCACTCTCGTTTTGAGCTTCAAGTGCTGGCAGGTGTATGCCAGTCACAGGTGTGTGACTGGCACCTGATTGGCACCTAATTGACAGCACTTGTGTGCATGGGTCCTGCAACTTTGTTGAGTTTGTGTGTGCTCCAAGCATAAACATGCCACGTTTGTCCCTTCAGGATAAGGCCCGTGCAATAGGGCAAGTGGAAGCTGGTGTTCCGGTACGCAGAGTGGCAGCATTATTTGGTGTCAGCCCTGGTACCATTTCCAAACTTAGGACCAAGTTCGGTGAGACTGGTGAAGTCAAAGACAGACCATGAAGTGGCCGTCCCAGGAAGACAACACCCCAAGAAGACCGGTTCCTCACCCTTGCTTCACTGAGGAACCGTAGGCTTTCTTCCAGAGATTTACAGGCAAGGTTTGCACAACGGTACCACAGACAGATCTCTGATCAGACAGTGAGGAACAGACTGCACATGGCCGGTCTTCGTGCTTATAAGGCTGCCAGGAAGCCTGCGACTGCCCTTCACCGTCAGGCCCGTTTGCGCTGGTGTCGACAGCACCGACAGTAGAACCTAAGAATGTGGGGCAACGTCATGTTCAGTGATGAATCAAGGTTTTGTCTGCGGAAGCTGGATGGCAGGATCAAAGTATGGAGACGGCGTGGAGAACGCTATGCAGATTGCTGCACAGATCGCGTGACACCTTTCAATGGGGGCAGTATCATGTTGTGGGGCGGTATCTCTCTCACAGGAAAAACAGAACTTGTCATCATTGAAGGCAATCTCAATGCAGCGAGATATCGGAATGAGATTCTGGAGCCAGTGGCGATCCCATATCTCCAGAATCTGGGACCTAACTCCATCCTCCAGGATGACAACGCTCGCCCCCACAGAGCCAGGATCATCACAGAGTACCTCCAGAATTTGGGAGTGGAGAGGATGGAATGGCCTGCCGTGAGTCCAGACCTCAACCCAATTGAACATCTGTGGGATCAGCTTGGGCGTGCTGTACGTGCCAGAGTGACCAACGCAACCATGTTGGCTGACTTGCGGCAAATCCTGGTTGAGGAATGGGATGCCATCCCACAGCAGTGTGACCAGGCTGGTGACCAGCATGACGAGGAGGTGCCAAGCTGTTGTGACTGCGTATGGATCTTCCACACGCTACTGAGGTCCCTGACAGTGTAAAATTAATAAAGTGTAAAAATGGCTAATATGTGTTGTTTTTTCCTTATTACTGTGGGAGAGTGCAATCCAATCCACCAAGCAACTCAAAACGAGAGTGAATACCAACAGAAGAATATTGCAGGGGATTTTGACACATTTTTTTGGCCCGCTACCCACACGGTTAGCTGTGTTGCTCATTCCACGAATGCATGATCCTTACAAGTTGTACCTCGTTGTAAAGGTGACTAATCAGGCTTTCCAGTGATATAAAATACAATACCAATTGGTATTATTAAAGGGGAGGAATAATCGACCAAAATAACATTTCCAAACTTTTTTTTGAGGAGTTTATATATAAAGCACTTGTACAAAAACTGCCACCAGTGCTTATAAATTGGAAAACTGGCATCCATAAGACACTCAGGATTGGTTGTCACTTCAGGTTCCTAGGGTCAATACAAATCTTGGAAAGACTGCTTTCAGTTTCTGTGCCCCAGATACCTGGGATTTCTTACAGCAAAACCTGAAGCTAGATACTTTATTGTCACTAAATTAATTTAGAATGAGGATAAATAATGTGGTTTGCCAGACTTGTGAATGTTTTTTAAGTATTTTAAATTTATTTTACTCCATAACTTTTTATTTTAATTATCATATGCTTAGTATTTACTTATTCTACCCTGCATTACTCATTTTCTTTTTAATTTTTTTGTTGCATTTTAAATGTATATTTGGCACACGTGTAAAAGAGGGCACGTGCTGCTATTTATCTAATTTGTGTTGGACTAATTATGTTTTTAAATTTTTTGTTGTATTTTGTGAACATTCGGCTCACTTGTAAAGGAGGGCACCTGCTCTCAATGTGTCTCCGAGTTTTAAATAAATGTTATGAATGTATGAATGAAATAGAGAAGGAAGCAGGCGCTGATAAACAACCAAAACTTATAACGACAAAAGCGTAATAATGGATAAAATCTCAATTCTAAATCTTAACTGAAACATAATCTCCTTCAGCACAGTGATCTCCACACTTATATGTCGAGGGAAAGGAAGTATATGAGCAACTCCACACAGTGATCTCCACACTTATATGTCGAGGGAAAGGAAGTATATGAGCAACTCCACACAGTGATCTCCACACTTGTGATATTCCCTGAGATTTATTGGCGTGATCTCAACCTGTGTTTTGGTTTGTGGGGGAGATGACAGGAGAAGTAACCGAGGCTTCAGCACCGATCCTGTAAAAGACAAATAAAGGCACATTATTTAATGTAAGACCAATAGTGAAGAGAGGAGACACACAGTTCAGCTCCTCATTCATTCTTACCCGTTCTCTGATGAAGATGGCAGCAGTTTCAGGGGTCTCTCCAACTGGCCAATTGTATTCCTCTTCTGGGTCATGACCTGACCCTTATTCTGCATCAGCGATCCGTTTTCTGTCAGTGATGAGAGCTCATGCCGTCTCCATGGAGATCTCTCTCCCTCGTCACTTTCACAGGCCACGGGACGAGGAGGCGATGACACGGGAACTGAATTATTGGCAATTTCGAGTCGCCGAATCAACACTCTAGGCTCTTTTAGCAGACAGGAAGTGGTCAGAGTAGACAGTGCCTGCCCTTCCTGTTGCCCATGTTCTGATTTTACTTGATCGGTTACACATCCCTTCCTCTGTTCATCCCTCTCTTTTCCTTCCTCCTTCCATTGTCCCTCTTCATCTCTCACACCATCCTCCCAATCTTCCGGCTCCGCCTTCATGTTGGTTCGTATGTCTGTTTGCACTCCGCTCATTAAATATCCCGTCTTCCTCCCTCTCCTCTCCTCTATATCTTCACATCTGTTCAAACTTGACGTTAAGGTGGGACTTAAACATATAATGCAGTCAGTTCTAGATTCTGATTGGCCGTTGGGGTTTGTCAGCTTGGAGGAATTCACCGCTCTTTGAGAGGGAGGGCGGAACATAGAGGACAGCTTGCACTCAAGTGTTGCTATGAGAGAGAATGAACAGATTACTGTTTAATGGTACAGATGACAATTACTCTATGCAAAATCTAAAATTCACTTTTGGTGATGAATACAATTTCAAAAAGATAAATGCAGATGGGGCTTAAGTGAGGCGGGGCTTACATTTCATACAGCCAGTAATGGATTCTGATTGGCTGTAACTGAGTGGGAGTGGTTTATATGGGTGCCCTGACAAAGACCTACCATTCATGTCCAACTGTCCTAGGCTTCTGTGGTGCCTGAGAACGGTCTTCAGCTGGTCTGGGTAAGAAACACACTGCACACAGACCTCCAGGACAGAGGGGGCAGCATTGAGCCAGGACACCGTCTGAAGGGGAGATGCAAACATGTAACTGCGCCTTATTTCTGCAAAAGATGGGAGTTCACTGACTGTGGTATTTACAGGACATCTGCTCAGGGATTGTGCATGTTTGTAAAGATCATACTGTAAGCGTTATTGCATGTTAGTATACATGAACTACTCTCACATGCATAAAACAAAAGTTGCTGACAATTTGAAAACTAATTTTTGACTGTGGTCTTTTTTTTAAATTTTATGTTGCTTTTATTTAGATGGCTATCAAGAAGCCGGCTTCATCATGGAGAAATTTCTGGATTTTTTTCTGAAGCATGGCATCTCCATTGGGTCCTGATATACCTGGGTACTGGTGTTCTGTGTCAGTACCTGTGTGAGATCTGGTACTGGGAGCAGCTGATCCAGCCTGGAAAGGAACTCCCACAGCAGAACCTCTAGAGCTGGGTCAGTTTTGGTACCAAACTGCTGGGAGCAAGGAGAGAGAGTAAGAGAGAGAGAGAATATTATGTTAGGGATAAGTTAGGAGAAAAAAGGAAATGGATTAAATAAATATAGCCAATATATGATATTACATATATAAATATGGTTATAATTTGGGGGTTGTATAATGGGGGTAGATTTTTAGGGAACTGTGGTGTAAAGGTACAGGGTGTAAAGTCTGAGCACAGGCCAGGGAGTACAGTAGATCTCACTATCCTGTATGCCAGCTTTCCTTGCCATTAACTGAGATGCAGGCTGCCATATTGGCCTATACTACACAGGCACAAGCACGCAGCCAAGGCTGAGCAGCAGAAAAGGGCATGGGCAGTGCTGAATGATTTTTGAGCAGTACCTTGTTTTTCTATCTCCACCCCCACGCATCCTGCCTCTCCCTCCTCTCTTACCCCTCCTCCCCTCCTCCCCTCCTCACCTGCAGCCCCAGAGTGAGCTCGGTCCTCTGGCTCTCACTCAGCAGCTCTGGGAATGTCTCCATCACCAGAGACACAAACTCCTCCAGTTTCCCATAATGCAACACGTCTTGCTGCTGCAGCACTTGCCACATGGCTGCAGAGAGGAGTTGAAGTGGAGGAACCAGCAGGTGCAGGGAGGAGACAGGGAGCGAGGGATCTAACAAGAGAAAAGGACATTTTAAAAAATATTTTCCTTTAATTTCACATGTAAACTCTCGCATAACTGCAAGGTAGGCTTTAAAACACTGAATTTAAGACACTGATAAAGCCATGTCGGTCCTGTTTAATTCATACAGGGGCTATAGCTACCTGGCTATGCAGTGGTTCATTAAAACACCAAGGCCTCTAGACTATTAAAACAAATACTAAAATAGGTCTACATAAATGATTGATATCAAATTAAGTATGATGCAACTAAACTGTCACAGAAACGCCATTCAAGAATTTAAAAAAATGTTTTTCAGCTAATGTGCTGAGGTTTTACACATTTTGAAGTGTTGAGTGTTGAGTGTTGTGAGAAACAATGGCAATATTAAAATATGGAATATTAAATATTTTTAATATTCTCTCGACAAAACTGCACAAAGTTGTAATCACTCATAACACTCGGAAAACTAACACCAGTTTTAACACCATTAACATCTACTAACCTACCTATAGAGCAGGCGAAAGGCGATAAATTGGACCTCACATAATAATTGGTTACGAGTGGTCCAAGGAGGAGGGTCTTCTGCATATAACGCAAATATTTTTTTAAAACAGCACCACACGAGGCTATCTACTAATTAATTAATTAGTAGTAGTAGTAATAGCCGTAGCCTAGTAGTCAAAATAATACACGCCTATGGCAAGAAGGCTACCTGCACCAGTACTGGAATCGACGAGCAGTCAAAGAACACCACTGGATCCGTCGCTCGTAACTTAGCCTACTATCCTTCGTCGAACACTCAATTTATAAAGGCAAGAGATACGCACCTCCGATTTCCCTCTCTGCAATGCTCAGTGTTTCCATCATCGTGCAAAATATTGGAACGTTTGTAAATAAGTCAGCCTTCAGTTCCTTTTAAAACATACGTCTCGGCAAACATTTTAGATGGGATACCAGTCGTAAGGACGCATGCGTAGCCTACTAGAGCAACTTTAAAAGCAGGATGACTTCCGCGATAGCAAGGCGGAATAAAATCAATATAAAAGCCAGAATGTATTTGTCTGAATTGTTGAACCAAATTTATCTAACGTTATCGCAAATGCATAGGCTATATGAATTTTCGTATCTTGTTCCTGACTTGGTCAAAAATGACATTTGCCAGTTCCACTTCATTTGCAGAATAAATGTGCCTGCCTTAAAATTGCGTCTAGTGATTTTTCTCAAACTTGTTCGTCTTTAAGATGCCTGTCTAAAAGAAACTCGATTTTGAAGGACGCATTCTGGCTTTTATTTCGAATGTTTATTTTGAACGTCAGCGCAAGCCAGTCCTTCCGTTCTCACGCCACCCAAACGAATCTCAAGCCGAATGAAAGTCAATAGCACAATAGATTTAGAG
Source organism: Synaphobranchus kaupii (assembly GCA_029718625.1). NCBI lineage: Eukaryota > Metazoa > Chordata > Actinopteri > Anguilliformes > Synaphobranchidae > Synaphobranchus > Synaphobranchus kaupii. Next base: position 5,043,912 of record CM056381.1, on the reverse strand, counting down.
AGGGGAAACTGGGGGCGTATGATTTAATCCTTGTAAAAGGAGTGTTCCATAAACGTTGCTCATATACCTCCTTTCTTAACCTTAATTTTAACAGTGCATTACAGAATCATGGTGCAGCACTATAAGATGCCTATTATTTACAGATGTCCATGTTGTGTGTATATTGTCACGTTGTGCATTTGTTTTTACTTATACTATGCTATCCCTAAGTTGCTTTGAATTTGAACCTCCTGAACATGTTTGATCCTGAAATACACTATACCTGATCATAATGATGAAGCAATAACACTCTATTTACATTTGGTCCTAAATAACACAACAGAACTGGTTGCTGTTTTAGTCAGGTGTCTTTTAATCGAGAGGAAACCAATCAGAAAAACACTCCACACTTGATCCAATTACAAGGGTCTTTATTTCTGCAGAAAGATTACGCCTGTCAACAGTCAACACCATATTAAAAAATTATAAATAATTTATAGCGATCCTTAATTTATAGCAACCATGTACATTTGAAGTCTGAGGTTTATATACACTTAGGTTTGTCATTAACACTAAATTTTAACCACTCCACAGATTTCATGTTAGCAAACTATAGTGTTGGCTAGTCAGTTAGGACATCTACTTTGTGCATTACACAAGTAATTTTTCCAACAATTGTTTACAGACAGATTATTTAACTTTTAATTCACTATATCACAATTCAAGTGGGTCAGAAGTTTACATACACTAAGTTGACTGTGCCTTTAAATATTCAATATTTGGTTGTATATCCTTTGCATGCCATGACTTCCTGATGTCTGTGACCCAACAACATCAAAAGACTATTGATATTTTCTGGTACTCTTACAAGCGATACTATAACTTCTCTGCATTTGAATGGATCTCTATGGTAATTGGGGGGTGGGATTGATGTAGCTGTAAATTATGCTGGAACAGTATGGAATACATGATTGGTAAAATGGCTGTAAGTCATCAAGGGTCTGAGGTATCAAACAAGCCTCAAACCATCACTCTGCTGCCATATATGCAGTAGATATGGATGGATCACTTTAAGGGTTGTTTCTCCTGACAAATTTTAAGAAAAAATAAGTCAGGAGAAGAAGGCCTTCAAGTTATCCATCCATATCTGCTGTATTTCTGGCAGCAGTGATGATTTAAGGCTTGTTTGATACGTCAGACCCTTGATGACTTAGAGCCATTTAGCCAACCATGTGTTTTCACACTGTTCCAGTGTAATTTACAGCTAAATCTAGTCCCACCCCCCAATTCCCATATAGATCCATTCAAATGCAGAGACATTATAGTATCGCTTGTAAGAGTACCAGAAAATAAGATATTGTCTTTTGATGTTGGGTCAGACATCAGAAAGTCATGGCATGCAAAGCATATGCGACCAAATATTAAAAATTTAAAGGCACAGTCAACTTAGTGTATGCAAACTTATGACCCACTGGAATTGTGATATAGTGAATTAAGGTGAAATAATCTGTCTGTAAACAATTGTTGGAAAAATTACTTGTGTCATGCACAAAGTAGATGTCCTAACTGACTAGCCAACACTATAGTATGCTAACATGAAATCTGTGGAGTGGTTGAAAATGAGTTGTAATGACTTCAACCTAAGTGCATGTAAACTTCCGACGTCAACTGTATGTGTATGTGTCAGTACCAACTTATTAGTTTCCCACCATCCAGCTGCATACTCCCTTTTTGCTCACGGTCTGTAGAAGTTGAAGATCGGCCCTGGCCTGTGATATATGTGTGTCTAACTCACACGGTTACTCAGCCAGCTCTTATCGGATAGGAGATAACAAGCAATGTTGAATAGGACAGAATACATCACGATATATAACTTGTAAAATAAAACTTAATAATGTGCATAAAACATCCTAAGAACAATATATACATATATAATAATGAAACTCTTCCCACACTGGGAGCAGTGGTACAGGCGTTCCCATGTATGAGTTTGCTGGTGCCTCTTCAAAGTACTGAACTGAGTGAAAGTCTTCCCACACCGGGAGCAGGCGTATGGGCGCTCGCCTGTGTGAATTTTCCGTTGTATTTTTAAAGATAGTCATATGCTGAAGTTGCGCTCACACTGGGAGGAGAGGTATGGAGGTTACCCTGTATGGGTTCGCTGGTGTGCTCTCAGATTACATAACTGTATAAAGTTTCTCCCACACTGGTCGCACTGGTACGGACGGACACCTGTATGAGTTCGCTGGTGTATCTTCAAAGTATATGACCTGCTGAAACTCTTCCCACACTGGGAGCAGTGGTATGGGCATTCCCCTGTATGGATTCGTTGGTGTGCCTTCAAAGTACCCGAGTGACTGAAACCCTTCCCACAATGGGAGCAGTGATACGGACGCTCGCCTGTATGAGTTCGCTGGTGTACATTCAGATGACTTCGCACACTGAAACTCCTCCCACACTGGGAGCAGTGATACGGACGCTCGCCTGTATGAGTTCGCTGGTGTACATTCAGATGACTTCGCACACTGAAACTCCTCCAACACTGGGAGCAGTGATACGGACGCTTGCCTGTATGAGTTCGCTGGTGTACATTCAGATGACTTCGCACACCGAAACTTCTCCCACACTGGGAGCACTGGTGAGGACGTTCCCCCGTATGGGTTCGCTGGTGTTTCTTCAAAGTAGAAGGATGAGCGTAAGTCTTCCCACACTGGGAGCATGTGTAGGCCCCTGGAGTGCCTGTGTGGAACTGTGTTGGGGTGGGCAGTGTCTTAGGGGGTGTGGGGTGCTGGGATGTGTTGCTGGGAGGCTGTTGGGACCCCAGGGTCCTGTTGAGCTCCTCTGGGTGAACCTTCTCAATGTCCCGGTGAAGATTCACTTCCTCTGTGTGAACGAATGGGCACTGGGAGCAGCCAAAAACCTGAGACGACACCTCAACAGTTTGTCCTGAGGAGAGAGGAGGTGTGTAGCAGATAAAATAATAATAATAATACATTTTATTTATAAAGCACTTTTCATCGTAAGAAACAATCCCAAAGTGCTATTTACAGGAGTGCATTTAAATAAGATAAATAAATAAAACATAGATGAGGACACAAACACTACAGAAAAAAAAAGACATAAGTGCTGCAGGGGGGCATAAACAAACACCACTAACAAAACTAACAGAAAGCTCTCCTGTATAAAAGAGTCTTTAGGCCTGCTTTAGATATGAAGCCGATAGAAAATTATCTTAAACCTGAATCATAATTTCCTTCAGCACAACTTGTCAACCATCTCCACCAGTGTGAAAGACTCCCCCAGACTTTTGGAACTGTGTTTTGGTTCCTGTGGGAGAAGACAGGAGACATAAGAGAGGCTTCAGCCCAGATCCTGTAAAAGACAAATAAAGGCACATTATTTAATGTAAGAATGATCGTGAACAGAGGAGACATACAGTTCAGCTCATCATTTATTCTTACCTGTTCTCTGATGAAGATGGTAGAATTTTTGGTGGTCTCCCCAACTGGCCAACTGTCTTCCTCTTCCGGGTCATGACCTGACCTTTTTGTTTCAGTGATTAGTTTCCTCTCAGTGGTAAGAGCTCATGCCGTCGCCATGGAGATCTTGCTCCCAGATCTCTTTTACAGGCCAAGAGACGAGGAGCTGATGACACAGGAACTGAACTATTGCCAATTTCTAGTCGGCAAATCAGCACTCTAGGCTGTTTTAGCAGACAGGAAGTGACCAAAATAGATGGCCCCTCCCCTTCCTGTTGTCTGTTCTGATATTACTCCATTCTTCACCATTTTGTCAGTTTGGGCAACTTGATCAGTTACATGTCCCTCCCTCGGTTCATCCCTCTCTTTTTCTTCATCCTTCCAGTGTCCCTCTTCATCTCTCACACCATCCACCATTGCTTTTATTTAGATATCCATCAAGAAGACGGCTTCATCATGAAGAAATTCTGGATTTTTATCTGAAGCATGAGTGGGCCCATGCCAAAGTTAGCAGGCATCTCCAGTGGGTCCAGGTAAGGCTGGGTACTGGTGTTCTGTGTCAGTGCCTGTGTGAGGTCTGGTACCGGCAGCAGCTGATCCAGTGTGGAAAGGAACAACCACAACAGAACCTCTAGAGCTGGGTCAGTTTTACAGCCAGACTGCTGGGGGCAAGTAGAGAGAGCGTGAGAGCGAGTATGAAAGAAAATATTATCATGTTTGGACACTTTGGGAGGAATAAGCAATCATAATTGAAAATGACAAATATAAACAAATGTAACCAATATATGACATAAATAGAAACATGGTTATAATTTGGGGGGGGGGGGGGGGGGGGTTGTATAATGGGGGTAGAGTACAGGGAACTGTGTATACAGGGTGTAAAGTTTGAGTACAGGGGGAGAACAATAGATCTCACTATCCTGTGTGCCAGCTGTCCTTGCCAGTAGAGGATGTGAAATTAACGGAGATGCAGGCTGCCATATTGGCCCATATTACAGACACAAGGACTCTTCTCGTCCTCCTCTCTCCCTCACCTGCAGCCCCAGAGTGAGCTCGGTCCTCTGGCTCTCACTCAACAGTTCTGGGAATGTCTCCATCACCAGAGACACAAACTCCTCCAGTTTCCCATAATGCAACACGTCTTGCTGCTGCAGCACTTTCCACATGGCTGCAGAGAGGAGTTGAAGTGGAGGAACCAGCAGCTGCAGGGAGGAGACCGGGAGCAAGGGATCTAACAATAGAGAAAAGGAAATTTTAAAAAAACATTTTCTGTTAACTTCACATGTAAGCCCCAGCATGACTGCAAGTTAGGGTGTAAAACACTTAATTTATACATAAGACACTGATAAAGCCACTTCTTTCCTGTTCAATTCAAAGATCTGCCCAGCTACTATAGATGTTTTCCCTCAGGAGATTGCGCAATAATATGTAATCAGCATAATCAACAAGTAGACTAATTAAAGGTTATAGACCAATTAGCAAATTGTATAATGATTGTAATAGAGAGCACAAGAAACACTGGCGCCACTTTTAGGTTTGAATGTTTAAAGACCATGTGATGGTGGGCGGACGCCCGCCATCTGTTTTCGAGACAACTCAAGGTCGCGCCACTATCATCTCTAGGTGAAGAGTCATGAAAGGAGGGCCTGAGCACCGTGACGCAAAGGAGGGAGGAAACTCAGGACCTGCAGACAATAGTGGCAGAAAACCAAAAGGTTGTGGCCATTAGCATAAGGGGAGGACAAGGGGTTGTCCTAAGACACATAGAAATGTATAAAACACACCTTCACTAAAGCCCAGGGGGAGGTCCATGGGACACTCTCCTTCCAACCTTTGTTTGACTTCGCAAGCGTCTGTTTTTGGTGATTGGATTATGAATTACCTTGCCTGGAGTACTGGCTTCTCCACCACACTACCTGGCTATGCAGTATTTTGTTTTATTAAAACATCTAGGTTTCTACACAATGAACACAAATTCTGAAATCTTTCTACATACCAGATTATTGATATAAAATTCTAAATTATGCGACTAACTTTCACAAAAACACTATTCCAAAGAATTATATTTGTAAATGCACATTTTTGAATTGCAGTGTTGTGAAAGAACAAGACTAGGCTCATTTCTCCCTGGGCAGAATATTTACGGCTTCGTGGGGCATGCCCCATACCTATACAGCACAGAGAGTTTGGCACTTTTCAGGGTTTCCTACAGAAGTAACCACAATGACTATAGACTCTCAGCCCTTAAAAACATTAACTGTATGTATGTTCTGACCTCATGTAACCACACAGCATTCAGATACAACTTCACACATCCACACAATAAAGCCCCAAACTTGGGTTATTTTCATTTTCTTCTTCTTCTTCCTATTTTTCCTGCCAAACTGCCTGCCTCCATCCCAATGTTATCCAATGGGGAGAATTATTATTTGAGGGTATGGTCCGTATACCTGCTCATCAAGCTTATCGCCCAATAAAAACGTTTCCCGTAGGTAACGTTCTACACTACCGGAAAAAAACACTGCGAAGGAATTCTGCTGTGCTTATGAACTTGCTCGCTCGCTAGCTAGTAGGCCACACATGGAAGGTTGGAGTTACGCATCCGGCAATCCAGTGTTCAATAGCCTAACATTAAATGTATTTCATTTTGTATAGAATACTAATAGCCCTATTTTAAAACTATTTCCATATTTTACTGATGCAAACTATTTAGGCTGTACCAGCTATTTAGGCTGTATGTCTTTCAGCTAGAATGTGTTTGCGTCTAGCCCATCGTGCATGCATGTCTCCATATAGACTTGGTTCATTAATTTACATGCTTCTTCATGATCCATAGCTCAGGTGGTGCTGTTCATTGTATTTCATTACACATTAAATACTGCTCATCTACAAACTCTTTTAATGTAATTGTGTGCTGTCTGTAATAGGATAACTGTTCTCATTCTTGTCAATGGTTACGCGAATGTCTGCATGCATTTATTCGGAATGCATGTCTCTTCGTGTTTATCTTCATGCATAATTCAATGTTGTAAGCAAGCTACCAGAAAAGCCTACCAAAATGTCAGCAGGTCAGACCATAGATACACTACTCACAAAAAGTTAGGGATATTTGGCTTTCGGGTGAAATTTATGGAAAATGTAAGTTCACGCTACAGTGATATTATACGTATCATGAAAGTAGGGCATTTAAGTAGAAGCATGCAATGGTGATTTCCTCATCTCAAACAATTTATTGAAACAAAAGCCAACAACAGTGGTGGGTATACCACAACAAAAATGTCAATGTCTCAATAACTTGTCATGTGCCCTTGAGCATCAATTACAGCTTGACAACGACGTCTCATGCTGTTCACAAGTCGACTTATTGTCTGCTGAGGCATGGCATCCCACTCTTCTTGAAGGGCGGCCCTCAGGTCATTGAGGTTCTGGGGTACAGAGTTACGAGCCTCTACACGGTGAGTCAGCTGATCCCATAGGTTTTCTATGGGATTCAGGTCTGGAGAAAGTGCAGGCCACTCCATTTGAGGTACCCCAGTCTCCAGCAGCCTTTCCCTAATGATGCGACCTCGATGAGCTGGAGCATTGTCGTCCATGAAGATGAAATTAGGCCTGTGTTGTTCATGCAGGGGCACAATGACTGGATTAATGATGTTATTCAGGTAGTATGGGCTTGTCACTGTACCATTCACAAAGTGTAGGGCAGTTCTGTATTGACTAGACACCTGCCCACACTAACACCGCCACCACCAAAGGGTCGTCTGGTGACAACAGTGGCTGATGCATAGCGCTCTCCTTGACGTCTCCAACATCGTTGGCGGCCATCATTTCTGCTCAACGTGAATCGACTTTCATCAGAGAACAGCACTGAGGCCCACTGGTCCCTCGTCCAGCGTAAATGCTCCCTGGCCCATGCAAGACGATGACGCCTGTGCCTGGTGGTGTGGTCAGGTACCCTTGCAGGTTGTCTAGCACGCAGACCACGCTGATGTAAACGGTTTCGAATGGTCTGACGTGACACTTGGGTGCCTCTCACCTCCCTTAAATGTGCCTGGAGTTGAGTGGCATTCATCATCCGGTTCCACAGGGCACTGTTCACAATGAAGCGGTCATCAGTGTGGGATGTGGCCAAAGGACGTCCACTTCTATGCCTTTCTGTGACTCTTCCAGTCTCTCTGTATCTCTGTTGCAACCTGCTGATGACACTCTGTGACACTCTAAGCTCAGTGGCCACTTCCCTCTGAGAACATCCTGTTTGAAGCCTCGCAATGGCGAGGTACTGTTGATCAATTGTTAGGTGTCGTCTTGGTCTCATGATGTCAAAATGTGAACAGCATGATGAAGAGGACTGTTTAAATACCAATTCTAATTGAACCAGGAAATTTATTGGTCGATTCATGGATCAAACACCTGTTGTGAATTTTGCCGTTCAGCTCCTTGTTAGAGAACAGCAAGTTGTGCAAAAAGTACTGAAACATTGAATAGTTGGACATGTGCATTCAAAAGTTTAGAGAAGGTCAAATTAATTTCACCTGTAAAGGTTATAGTGCATTTTAGGTTCATCCTGAAATTTCACCCGAAAGCCGAATATCCCTAACTTTTTGTGAGTAGTGTATATACTAGTACTAGGAACGCTTGCTTCTGTGGAAATTTGGACCAATGAGTGGTTTCTGATCACAGTTTCTGACGCATCGGCGCATTAACGCCGTTTCTGGCACAATAAAATAGCATACCTTCTGGATCTACGTTCCAAATAAAATACGAAAAAGCCAGGAAAGGACCATTTAATAAAAAATTTAAAATATGTACGATAAATGGTTTTTGCTTGCATTGATAGAATCCGCTTAGTTCGCGATCATATAGGCCTACAGATCCTTTCCAAAAAATTTGAATATCATGGAAACGTTTTTTTTTTCCATAATTCCATTCAAAAAGTAAAACTTTCATAGATTATAGATTCATTACACACAGTGAACTATTTCTAACCCTTATTTGTTTCATTTTTCATAATTTTGGCTTACAGCTCCAGAAAACCCCCCAAAACAGTATTTCAAGAAATTAGAATAGTGTGTCGAAAATCAGCATTTACTACAGTTATTTCAGAGAATGAATGTTTTAGACTGAGTGTCACACTATCATCTAATTTACTCAAAACACCTGCAAATTTTATCTCAGTTTGGTTCAGTATGGGGAAGACTGCAGACTTGAGAATTGGCCAGAAGACCATCATTGACACCCTCCAGCCCTGGTAGCCCTGTGCATTAATGCGAGCCTTCCTCTAGGTTTCACCACAATCCTAACAAAGCACACCTTATTCAACAGCTAGAGATCTCATTGAGCTGCTAATTAACGAAATTAGGTGTGCCAAATTAGGGTTGAAATGAAAACCGACAGGACGGTAAATGTCCCAGAACAGCGATGGGCAGCCCTGGTTTAGATTTTACCTACCAGTGCTAAAACGATACGGTGCCTGACCCGATACCTTCTTTAAAATAAAGAGCAAAGAATGATGTTAAAGAACAACTTTTTTTATTGCAAAATCAAAGAAATTAAACTATATATCAACTCTTTACTGTTTAAGTTTTACTTATAAATACAAAACACAAAAAATCTGCAAAACACATTAAATAAAAAAATAAAGCCAAACCAAACTACCAATAATTTTACAGTGAATAACCGTTACAGTACGAATAATAACAGGAAAAGAAACACCGAGTGAAAACTCTTCTAGATGCTCTACATATTGTACACCCCCTTTTGCACACTACTGTCTTTAAGCATTTCTTGCACGTCCCAAAGTTAGAATCCTTTTGGGTAAAATACAGCCACGCTTTAGACCATTTAGCTATTATTGTTATTTTGACCCAGTATAATGGTTAGCTAGCTTACTGACGGTACCTGCTGTCACTGAGTGGACAGAGCGAGTGTAACGTTGGCTAGTGAAGGCACGTGGCAGGGGCGTGGGTGAGCGATGTTTCGGAGCACCAGACGATGGTGGTGGAAAACAGTCGACATTCCAATAGGCAGATGTCGTATTTTACATTGTATATTAAAATAGTATGTTAAAGTGTCACCAAAATCTGCGTTGCGATTCCGTCCGGTAGTTACTGTTTGTATGCCATATTCAATTCAATTGAAATTATTTTGCATAGTGCTTTTTACAGAGAACTGTCATAAAGACACTGTACAGAGAAAAGAAGAAGAACTGGGCAAAAACCAGGCCTGAACCCCCCAAACAGCAAACGAGGTAAAAATTCCCCGGTGGGAAGAAAAACACTCAAACGGTAACAAGAAAACTCTAACCCCTTAGTTCTTGGTACTGATTGAATGACTGAAGGTCTTCCAACACTGGGAGCAGAGCGATAGGACCTATCCTGTGTGGTTTCGCTGGTGTACAGTCAGGTAATCTGAATTCTTCCCACACTGGGAGCAGTGTTAAAGGCGCTCGCCGGTATGAGTTTGCTGGTGTAGCTTCAGTTTATCTGCCCTAAAAAAACTCTTCCCACACTGCAAACAGTGGAATGGCCGTTCCCCTGTATGAATTTTCTGGTGTTGCTTCAAATTACTCGACTGAGTGAAACTCTTCCCACATTGGGAGCAGTGGTATGGCCGTTCCCCTGTATGAGTTCTCTGGTGTTTCGTCAAAGTGCTGGACTGAGTGAAAGTCCTGCCGCACTGCAAACAGTGGAATGGCCGTTCCCCTGTATGAATTTTCTGGTGGTGCTTCAAAATACTCCACTGAGTGAAACACTTCCCACAATGAGAGCAGTGGTACGGGCGTTCCCCTGTATGAGTTCTCTGGTGTTTCGTCAAAGCACTCAGATGAGTGAAACTCCTCCCACACTGGGAGCAGTGGTATGGCCGTTCACCAGTATGAGTTAGCTGATGTAGCTTCAGTTTATCTGCCCGAATGAAACTCTTCCCACACTGGGAGCAGTGGTATGGGCGTTCCCCTGTATGAGTTCTCTGGTGTTTCGTCAAAGTGCTCGAATGAGCGAAACGCCTCCCGCACTGGGAGCAGTGGTATGGCCGTTCACCAGTATGAGTTCGTTGATGTATCTTCAGTTTCTCTGACCGAGTGAAACTCTTCCCACACTGGGAGCAGGGGTATGGACGCTCTACAGTATGAGTTCGCAGGTGTACCATCAGAGTACTTAACTGACCAAAATTAGTCGCAGACTGTGAGTCGTGTTGTGGATGGTCCCATGTATGTATTCGCTGGTGTACCCTCAGACGACAAAAATGGCGGAAATGCTTCCCGCACTGGGAGCATGTGTGGGCCCCTGGATTGCCTGTGGGGTACTGTGTCGGGGTGGGCATTGTCTTATGGGGTGTGGGGTGCTGGTGTGTGCTGCTGGGAGACTGTTGGGACCTCACAGTCGTGTTGAGCTCCTCAGGGTGAACCTTCTCAATGTGCTGGTGAAGATTCACTTCCTCTGTGTGAACAAATGGGCACTGGGAGCAGGCAAAGACCTGAGACGACACCTCAACAGTTTGTCCTGAGGAGAGAGAAGGTGTGTAGCAGATATGAAACTCATAGGAAATAGAGACGGAAGCAGATTCTGATAAACACAACCATTACTGCAAAAGTATCTTAATATCCTTCAGCACAACTTGTCAACCATCTCCACCTATGTTATAGACTCCCTCAGACGTTTGGAAAATGATTACCTGTGTGATTTGAACCTGTGTTTTGGTTCCTGGGGGAGATGACAGGAGAAATAAGTGAGGCTTCAGCAAAGATCCTATAAAAGACAAATAAAAGGCACATTATTTCATATACCACTGATTGATAGTGAACAGAAAAGACACACAGTCCAGCTCCTAATTTATTTTTACCCATTCTCTGATGAAGATGGTAGCATTTTCGGTGGTCTCTCAAACTGGCCAATTGTATTCCTCTTCTGGGTCACGACCTGACCCTTCTTCTGTTTCAGTGATCCGTTTTCTTTCACTGGCAAGAGCACATGCTGTCTCCATGGAGATCTCACTCCCTGACCTCTTTGACAGGCCACGAGATGAGGAGAAAGTGAACTATTGGCAATTTCTAGTCGGCGAATCAGCACTCTAGGCTTTTTTAGCAGACAGGAAGTGACCAGAGTAGACAGCTCCTCCCCTTCCCGTTGTCCATGTTTTGATTGCATACCGTTCTTCAGCAATTTGTCAGTTTGGGCAACTAGATCAGTTGCATGTCCCTCCATCTGTTCATCCGTCTCTTCTTCCTCTTTCCAGAGTTCCTCTTCATCTCTCACGCCATCCTCCTTCTCCATTTTCACACTCTGCCTCTCCCCATCTTCCTCCTCCTCCTTCATGTTGGTTATGATGGCTTTTTGCTCTCTGCTCATCAGATATCCAGTCTTCCTCTCTCTCCTCTCCTCTATGTCTTCACATCTGTTTGAAATTGACGTAGTCTCCATCCCTGTGTAATCTGAGCCGTCCATCACAGATTCTGCCTGGATGTCTTCACCCAAAGAGGCGGGTGTTAAGCAGTTCATGCAGTCGGTTATGGATTCTGATTGGCGGTTGGCGTTGGTCAGCTTTGTATAATTCACAACTCTTTGATAGGGAGAGTGGGACATAGAGGACAGCTTGTACTCCTCTATGAAGGGAAGTGTTGCTGTGAAAGAATGAACAGAATAATGTTTAATGGCACAGATGACAATTACTTAACACAAAACGTTAAATTGCCTTTTGTGATGTTCACAATTTCAAAAGAAAAATGTACAGGTGGGGCTTCAACATTTTATACAATCAGTCATGGATTCTGAATTGTAATTGAGTGGGATTAGTTGATATGGTTTCCCTGATAAAGACCTACCATTCATGTCCAACTGTCCAAGACTTCTGTGGTGCCTGAGAAGGGTCTTCAGCTGGTCTGGGTAATAAACAGACTGCAGACAAACCTCCAGGACAGAGGGGGCAGCACTGAGCCAGGAGACCGTCTGAAGAAGAGATGCAGGCACAACATGCTATGCTATAGCCGGATGCACAAGACAGGAGTTGACTGACAGCAGCACATACATTATGGTGTAAAACTACATACAGAACAGCTCAGGGTTTGTGTATGTTTGTAAAGCTCATACTGTTAGTGTTATTGTATTTTAGTATACTTTACGTGCTCTCACATGCATACAAAAAAGTTGCTAACATTGTGAAAACCATCTCATTTTGCGACTGCAGACATTTTATTTTTTACACGATCATAAACTCGTGTTTGCTTTCATTTAGATATCCATCAAGAAGAAGGCTTTTTCATTTTTTTTCCCACCCATGCCAAAGTGAGCAGGCATCTCCAGTGGGTCCTGATATAGCTGGGTACTGGTATTCTGTGTCAGTACCTGTGTGAGGTCTGGTACCGGCAGCAGTTGATCCAGTGTGGAAAGAAACTCCCACAACAGAACCTCTAGAGCTGGGTCAGTTTTACAGCCAGACTGCTGGGGGCAAGTAGAGAGTGATTGAGAGCAAGAGAGAGAGTATGAAAGAAAATATTATCATGTTTGGACACTTTGGGAGGAATAAGCAATCAGAATAGAAAATGACAAATATAAACAAATGTAACCAATATATGATATAAATAGAAACATGGTTATAATTGGGGGGGGGGGTGTATAATGGGGGTAGAGTGCAGGGAACTGTGTATACAGGGTGTAAAGTCTGAGCACAGGGGAGTACAGTAGATCTCACTATCCCGTGTGTCAGCTGTCCCGTCCAGTAGAGGATGTGAAATTAACGGAGATGCAGGCGGCCATATTGGCCCATATTACAGACACAAGGACTCTTCTCGTCCTCCTCTCACCCTCACCTGCAGCCCCACAGTGAGCTCGGTCCTCTGGCTCTCACTCAGCAGCTCTGGGAATGCCTCCGTCACCAGAGACACAAACTCCTCCAGTTTCCCATAATGCAACACGTCTTGCTGCTGCAGCACTTTCCACATGGCTGCAGAGAGGAGCTGAAGTGGAGGAACCAGCAGCTGCAGGGAGGAGACCGGGAGCAAGGGATCTAACAATAGAGAAAAGGAAATTTAAAAAAAACATTTATGTTAACTTCACATGACTGCAAGTTAGGGTGTAAAACACTTAATTTAAATTTAAGACACTGATAAAAAGCCACTTCTTTCCTGTTCAATTCAAAGATATGCCCAGCTACCTGGCTATGCAGTGTTTTGTTTTATTAAAACATCTAGGTTTCTACGCAATGAACACAAATTCTAAAATCTTTCTACATACCAGATTATTGATATAAAATTCTAAATTATGCGACTAACTTTCACAAAAACACTATTGTATTTGTAAATGCACATTTTTTAATTGCAGTGTTGTGAAAGAACAAGACTAGGCTCATTTCTCCCTGGGCAGAATATTTCCACGAAAGTGACGAAACTCCACAAAATTCACGAAAGGTGTCATCACTCATAACAATTACCAAACTACTGGCAGGCCAGGGTTAGCCAGACGCCTGACTTTGAACAGGAGCAATACAGAAATGACAGTTTATCACAATCAATATATATTACCTACAGAGCAGGCGAAACGCGATTGGACCGAACGTAATTATAATTGGCTACGAGCGGATCACATAGCGGGATTAAAGAGGAGCGTCTTCTGCATAAAGTAGGCTAGGCTACTATTTGGAGAAAACGTAGACATTGAATCCACATTGAGCCATCGCATCTGCGGCTCATTATTGAAAAAGCAGCACAGGCTACCCTACCAATTATAGTTGACAACTCACTCAATTATTATTATTATTATTCAATAATATATACGGCAAATCACTGCATCAGTTTTATCTATTATTGGAATCTATGTGCATATTCAAAGACACCGCTAGATCCCTCGTTCATATCTTAGGCTATTGCCGTTCGTCGAACACTCAATTTACAAAGGCAGATATACGCTACGTACCTCCAATTCCCCTCTCTGCAAAGTTCATTGTTTCCATCAACGTGCAACCTATTGGAACTGTTTGAAGCATTTGTGAAGAACCAGCCTGGAAATGATTTAAACAACGTTACGTCTTAGTAAGTTCCTTGTACGAACGCATGCGTACTACTCGCAACTCATAAAAGGAGGATGACTTCCGTGATACCACCCAGGCGGAATAAAATCAATATAAAAGCCAGATTGTATTTTTCTGTTGTGAACCAAAAAATAACGGAACGTGATCAGAAATGCACCTATGAAATTTCGTATCTTGTTCCTGACTTGCTGTCAGAAATGACATTGGCCAGAAACAGCTAATTTTCAGATGTGCCCTGTCACAATATTGTGTTTAGTGATCTCAACACATTTTAATTGTTGGCAGATTTATAAAATCTAATTTGAAGCTTTGTTGGAGCTTTTTTTTTTTTTTTTTTTTTAAGATGTTTGTCTAAAATAAACTCAATTTTAAAGAAGGCATTCTGCCTTTCATTTTGAATGTTTCGTCAGCGGTTGCCTCTCCAGGAAAAGCTAGTTTTATTTATTTTCGTACGAGATCAACTTCTTCACGCTGCTGAAGCAATCGAGTTTTACGTTTTGAAAACCTCTCAGTTGAACTTCTTGCAGTTAAAATATTTAGGTGGAAACAATATGCTATATAGAGAGGGTAAATGGGGGTGCGTATGATTTTATCCTTGTAAAAGGAGTGTTCCATAATTTTGTAAATACGAGTGCACTTACTCTTCCAAATGTGGCGCCCCCTAGCCTACTGTGTACATACTACGCCATTTAATCTTTAAATGACAAAAAAAGCAAAATACTCCAATTACTTGGTAGGCAACATATGTCATTGTTAATGTTATTGTTTTTGCGTGTACTGGTCTTGCACACGCTAAAGGTCTTCATAAATCAGGCCCAAAATGGAGTTTGAAATTACAGAGAGGTCAGACTTTAAAAAAATAATGGTATAATCCAGTTTACATTAGAAGTATTATTGAGAGTGGTAAAATCAAGAAAGTTGAGCCACTATGTAATGTATCTTATTTCTCCATATGAAATGAGAGCAAACTATCAATCTTCTTACTAATCAGTCAAATTGTTTACTGCTAGGGATATTGCTGCATAAGCAAGTCTTGAAATACCTTATGCCTTTCTAACAAGTACTCTACCATTCAAAGGATACATATCTTAGTTTTTTCAATAATAGGGTTAAAGTGTAGAACATCTATCCTCTATTATTCTCTGACTGGTATATTACAAAAAGAATGTATATCACAGACGTTCACATTTCTTGATGTTCAGACAGAGCTCAGAGGTGTTGGAGTTGTTGGATCCCATTAGTAGCTATAAAGAATTTGGTATGCATCCTTTAAAAAAAAGGGTGCCATCATCTGCTAACTGACTCAAACATGCCTGATGATTCATTTGTCAGCAATTGCAATCCCTTTCAAATCAAAGCTTATTGAAATCTGCAAGAAGTTGAGTGCAAAGTAAAACATTTTTTAAAAAGATACAGGGAAATCGGACAACCATTTCAGATACCACACTTGAGATCGAATCTAGCACTGCCAGATTGCAATTTGATTGAGAAATTGTACTTTTATATTGCATTTTAACGGCTTTAAAAAAAAAAAATAATAATAGGCTTTTTTACAAAGTAAAATTTTTCAAGAACAGGGAAAATGAAGTTCCCCGTTGTGTTCCACGGGGCCAAAAGCCTAGAAGAAGTCTAAGTGGAACTACAGATAGGCTAATGACATTAAGATAAAAATAAAAGTATGATTGCTTTACTGCTCCGTCCTCACAACCAAACGTCGAGCTCAGTATGATACGCACTCACATTCAGATGCGACATCAGTCTCGCCTTCCCCAAACCGGCGAACTTGTGAAACCTCACGTGGTCTTCGCAATGAAGACCTGGAATCCATGGATAGGGATACTGAACACTTTAACCCTCAGAACACTGAATACAACATTCAGTGTTACCTGAGACAAATTGACTACTGCCTCTCTGATCTGCCCAGGGCAACCGATCGAGAGAAGGTCAAACTCATCTGGAAAACCTATACCAGATAGATGCATACATTCATGGAAGAACTTCCATCCACTGTTCATTCTAGCTACCCTAAGCTCTGTGAAGCATTAGTAGCAGAATACATGCCCCAGTTTGATCAGGCAGCAGCCATGATTAAAGCTGTGTACATCAAACATGGTCGCACAGAACCACCCCGCATTTACTACCAATGTCTCAAAAAGGTGTTCTTCCAAGGTAGAAACGGGCCAGGCTTAGATGAAGATCAGGCCTTCAGATCCCTGTTCGTGCACAACCTGCACCCATGCGTATGAACCCATGTTTCTTTGTTTTTAAGAGGCCAGTGTTCAGCTCTTGAACTACGTAATGAGGCTCAAACCGCCTGGGACACATTAAGGATTGTGCCCAAGAACAAGAGGGTAGAACTATCTAAGTAGGATGTTCTAACTAAATCCCCTGGCACTTTCCAGATTTCCTCTTTTAACCCTAAGGACTTAAAAAGACGGCTAAGCAATAAGTTCCCAGTTAAGGGCCACTGTGGTCGCTTCTCTTGCTCTGATTCCAGGTAGGCCTAAGCTTGAGAGTCACAAGCATGACTCTATTCTATTTTTTGATAATTGTGATATTTCTTCTCCGGACTTCTGGGGCAGCGTGGGTACCTTCTTTAAAATAAAGAGCAAAGTATGATGTTAAAGAACATCTTTTTTTATTGCAAAGTAAAATAAATTCAACTATACATCAGCTCCTTACTGTTTAGGTTATACTTATAAATACAAAACACTATTAACAAATTTACAAAAATATTTAACCAAGAAAATAAAACCAAACCCAACTACAATAATTTTACAGTAAATAACCGTTACAGTACGAATAATAACAGGAAAAGAAACACCAAGTGAAAACTACATGCTCTACATATTGTACATCCCCTTTTGCACACTACTGTCTTTAAGCATTTGTTCCACATCCCAAAGTTTGAATCCCTTTGGGTAAAATACAGCTACACTTAAGACCATTTCGCTTTTGGCATTTTGACCCAGTTTAATGGAAAGCTAGCTTACTGACGGTACCTGCTGGCACTGACTGAGTGGACAGAGCGAGTGTAACGTTGGCTAGTGAAGGCACGAGGCGGGCGCGTGGGTGAGTGATGTTTCGGAACACTAGACGACGGTGGAAAACAGTGGACATTCCAATAGGCAGATGTTGTATCTTACATTGTATATAAAAATTTTACTTTAAAGTGGCAGCAAAATCTGCATTGCGATTCCGTCCGGTAGTTACTGGTCATGTGCCATAGTGGTACTAGAATTGAATTAAAATTATTTTGTAAAGTGTTTTTTTTATTTTTTTATTTTTATTTTTTTTACAGAGAACTGTCACAAAGACGCTGGACAGACAAAAAGAAGAAGAACTGGGCAAAAACCAGGCCTGAACCCCCCAAGCAGCAAACGAGGTAAAAATTCCCCGGTGGGAAGAAAAACACTCAAACGTGTAGGAATTCTGTCCATTGTAAAAGTAAAACTCGGAGTTCCAAAGTTTAGGTCAATAGCAATTTAATTACAATGCAAAATAGTCTTCATTACAGTATACAAGATACCAGGTAATCGTAAGGCAGTTCAATCACTAAATAGTGTTGTGTGTGGTACAAGCTTTATACCCCAAACCTGAAATAAAATGCTGACATAGAATGCAGGTTCCTGTCCCTGATTGGGTGACAGGCAAACAAATGGACATTGTATGTGGTGTGGGAGGGAACCAAATGGTTATTGTCACCTAGGTAAGCTGGCTAACTCCCGTCTCACACCCTAGCGGTGCCGTCGTCACCAGGCTTTGTTTCTAACCCCCCTTGATCATTGAGTAAGGCTGAATGTGTTAGGTGACCATCCAAGAACATTGAAGCAGGAAATGTATTTTTCCCTACAAACGGTAACAAGAAAACTCTAACCCCTTAGTGCTTGGTACTGATTGAATGACTGAAGGTCTTCCAACACTGGGAGCATTGGGATAGGACCTATCCTGTGTGGTTTCGCTGGTGTACAGTCAGGTAATCAGAACTCTTCCCACACTGGGAGCAGTGTTAAAAGCGCTCGCCGGTATGAGTTTGCTGGTGTAGCTTCAGTTTATCTGCCCTAACAAAACTCTTCCCACACTGCAAACAGTGGAATGGCCGTTCCCCTGTATGAATTTTGTGGTGGTGCTTCAAATTACTTGCCTGAGTGAAACTCTTCCCGCAAAGGGAGCATTGGTACGGGCATTCCCCTGTATGAACTCGCTGGTGTCGCTTCAGTTTATCTGCACTACCAAAACTCTTCCCACACTGCAAACAGTGGAATGGCCTTTCCCCTGTATGAATTTTCTGGTGGAGCTTCAAATTACTCGACTGAGTGAAACTCTTCCCACACTGGGAGCAGTGGTATGGTCGTTCCCCTGTATGAGTTCTCTGGTGTTCCGTCAAAGTACTCGACTGAGTGAAACTCTTCCCGCACTGCAAACAGTGGAATGGCCGTTCCCCTGTATGAATTTTCTGGTGGAGTTTCAAATTACTCGACTGAGTGAAACTCTTCCCACACTGGGAGCAGTGGTATGGTCGTTCCCCTGTATGAGTTCTCTGGTGTTCCGTCAAAGTACTCGACTGAGTGAAACTCTTCCCACACTGCAAACAGTGGTATGGCCGGTCCCCTGTATGAGTTCGCTGATGTAGCTTCAGTTTATCTGCCCGAGTGAAACTCTTCCCACACTGGGAGCAGGGATATGGGCGTTCCCCTGTATGAATTTTGTGGTGGAGCTTCAAATTACTCGACTGAGTGAAACGCTTCCCACACTGGGAGCAGGGGTATGGGCGTTCCCCTGTATGAGTTCTCTGGTGTTTCGTCAAAGTACTCGAATGAGTGAAACTCCTCCCGCACTGGGAGCAGTGGTATGGTCGTTCACCAGTATGAGTTCGCTGATGTATCTTCAGTTTCTCTGACCGAGTGAAACTCTTCCCGCACTGGGAGCAGTAGTATGGCCGTTCACCAGTATGAGTTCGCTGGTGTATTCTTAAAGAAAATGAAGTTGTGAAACACTTCTCACACTGAGAGCACTGGGATGGATGCTCCCTGATATGAGTTTTCTGGTGTACCATCAGAGTACTTAGCTGACCAAAATTATTCCCAGACTGTGAGTCGTGGTGTGGATGGTCCCATGTATGCATTCGCTGGTGTACCCTCAGATGACAAAAATGGCGGAAATGCTTCCCACACTGGGAGCATGTGTGGGCCCCTAAAGTGCCTGTGGGGTACTGTGTCGGGGTGGGCAGTGTTTTAGGGGGTGTGGGGTGCTGGTGTGTGCTGCTGGGAGACTGTTGGGACCTCACAGTCGTGTTGAGCTCCTCAGGGTGAACCTTCTCAATGTGCTGGTTAAGATTCACTTCCTCTGTGTGAACAAATGGGCAATGGGAGCAGGCAAAGACCTGAGACGACACCTCAACAGTTTGTCCTGAGGAGAGAGAGAGGTGTGTAGGAGATAAAGATTATAGGAAATAGAGACTTTCAGACATTACTGCTAAATTTTCTTAATATCCTTCAGCAAGACTTGTCAACCATCTGCACCTGTGTTATAGACACCCTCAGACATTTGGAAAATGATTACCTGTGCGATCTGACCCTGTGTTTTGGTTCCTGGGGGAGATGACAGGGGAAATAAGTGAGGCTTCAGCACAGATCCTGTAAAAGACAAATAAAAGGCACATTATTTCATATACAACTGATTGATAATGAACAGAGGAGACACACAGTCCAGCTCCTAATTTATTTTTACCCATTCTCTGATGAAGATGGTAGCATTTTCGGTGGTCTCTCCAACTGGCCAATTGTATTCCTCTTCCGGGTCACGACCTGACCCTTCTTCTGTGTCAGTGATCCCTTTCCTCTCAATGGTAAGAGCTCATGCTGTCCCCATGGAGATCTCTCTCCCTGACCACTTTGACAGGCCACAAGATGAGGAGGTGGTGACACAGGAAGTGAACTATTGGCAATTTCTAGTCTGCGAATCAGGACTCTAGGCTTTTTTAGCAGACTGGAAGTGACCAGAGTAGACCGCTCCTCCCCTTCCCATTGTGCATGATCTGATTTTATACCATTCTTCAGCAATTTGTCAGTTTGGGAAACTAGATCAGTTGCATGTCCCTCCATCTGTTCATCAGTCTCTTCTTCCTCTTTCCAGAGTTCCTCTTCATCTCTCACACCATCCTCCTTCTCCATTTTCACACTCTGCCTCTCCCCATCTTCCTCCTCCTCCTTCACGTTGGTTAGTAAGTCTTTTTTCTCTCTGCTCATCAGATATACAGTCTTCCTCTCTCTCATCTCCTCTACATCTTCACATCTTTTTGAAATTGACGTTGGCTCCATCCCTCTGTAATCTGAGCTGTCCATCACAGATTCTGCCTGCATGTCTTCACCTGAAGAGGCGGGTCTTAAGCAGTTCATGCAGTCGGTTATGGATTCTGATTGGCTGTTGGTGTTGGTCAGCTTTGTAGAATCCACTACTCTTTGACAGGGAGGGCGGGACATAGAGGACAGCTTGTACTCCTCTATGAAGGGATGTGTTGCTGTGAGAGAATGTACAGAATAATGTTTCATGGGACAGATGACAATTACTCTACATAAAATGTTAAATTGCCTTTTGTGATGTTCACAATTTCAAAAAATAAATGTACAGATGGGGCTTCAACATTTTATACAATCAGTGATGGATTCTGAATTGTAACTGAGTGGGATTAGTTGATATGGTTTCCCTGATCAAGACCTACCATTCATGTCCAACTGTCCAAGACTTCTGTGGTGCCTGAGAAGGGTCTTCAGCTGGTCTGGGTAATAAACAGATTGCAGACAGACCTCCAGGACAGAGGGGGCAGCACTGAGCCAGGAGACCGTCTGAAGAAGAGATGCAGGCAGAACAAGCACTGTGCTATGCTATAGCCAGATGCACAAGACAGGAGTTGACTGACAGCAGTACATACATTATGGCAGGGGTGGGCAATTCCTGGAGGGCCGGTGTGTATGCAGGTTTTTGTTCCCACCAATTACCCCAGCTAAATGAGCTAACTGGCTGTTTACACCATCACTGGTAGATGAGATCATGTTAAAATGTTTCATATAGGGACACAAGAAGTCTTCGGCAGTCATTCATGCGCTAATTAAGAATTGTAGCTAAAATATCAGATGGCGTAAATATTAGGGCTAATTAGGTCATTAAGGCCAGAAATTGGCATGAAAACCAGAAATGGATACGGCCCTCGTTGCCCACCTCTGCATTATAGTGTAAGACTATATACATGACAGCTCAGGGTTTGTGTACAATTGAAGTCGGAAGTTTACCTACACTTAGGTTGAAGTCATTAAAACTCATTTTTAACCACTCCACAGATTCCATGTTAGCAAACTATAGTGTTAGGACATCTACTTTGTGCATGACACAAGTAATTTTTCCAACAATTGTTAAAGTGATCCATCCATATATACTGCATATCTGGCAGCAGAGTGATGGTTTGAGGCTTGTTTGATACCTCAGACCCTTGATGCCTTACAGCCATTTTACCAACCATGTATTCCATACTGTTGCAACATAATTTACAGCTAAATCTCGGCCCACCCCCCAATTCCCATAGAGATCCATTCAAATGCAGAAACGTTATAGTATCGCTTGTAAGAGTACCAGAAAATAAGATATCAAGAGTCTTTTGATGTTGTTGGGTCACAGAAATAAGGAAGTCATGGCATGTAAAGGATGTGACCAAATATTAAAAATTTAAAGGCACGGTCAACTTAGTGTATGTAAACTTCCAACTTCAACTGTATGTTTGTTAACATCATACTGTTAGTGTTATTGTTTTAGTATACTTTACATGCACTCACAAAAAAGTTGCTGACATTTTGAAAACCATCTAAATTTGCAGCTGCAGATATTTTCTTTTTTAAAGGATCATAAACTCGTGTTTGCTTTTATTTAGATATCCATCAAGAAGAAGGCTTCTTCCTGGAGAAATTCTGGATTTTCTTTCTTAAGCATGAGTAGAACTGAGACTGAGAAGGCATCTCCAGTGAGTCCTGATATAGCTGGGTACTGGTGTTCTGTGTCAGTACCTGTGTGAGGTCTGGTACCGGCAGCAGCTGATCCAACGTGGAAAGGAACTCCCACAAGAGAACCTCTAGAGCTGGGTCAGTTTTACAACCAAACTGCTGGGAGCAAGTAGAGAGAGAGAGAGAGAGAGAGAGATAGAGAGAGAATTTGGACACTTTGGGAGGAAAATACAATCAAAATTGAAAATTACAAATATAAACAAATGTAATCAATATATGATATGAATAGAAACATGGTTATAATTTGGGGGGGGGGGTGTATAACAGGGGTAGAGTGCAGGGAACTGTGTATACAGTGTGTAAAGTCTGAGCACAGGGGAGTACAGTAGATCTCACTATCCTGTGTGCCAGCTGTCCTTGCCAGTAAAGGATGTTAATTTAACTGGGATGCAGGCTGCCATATTGGCCAATATTACAGACACAAGCACCCAGCCAAGGCTGAGCAGTAGAAACTGTCAAAGTGCTGAATGATTTTTGAGAGGTACGGTACCCTTTACCGTCCACCCCCACGCCTCCTGCCTCTCCCTCCTCTCACCCTCACCTGCAGCCCCAGAGTGAGCTCGGTCCTCTGGCTCTCACTCAGCAGCTCTGGGAATGTCTCCATCACCAGAGACACAAACTCCTCCAGTTTCCCATAATGCAACACGTCTTGCTGCTGCAGCACTTGCCACATGGCTGCAGAGAGGAGTTGAAGTGGAGGAACCAGCAGCTGCAGGGAGGAGACCGAGAGCAAGGGATCTAACAATAGAGAATAATAGAGAATTTAAAAAAAACATTTATGTTAACTTCACATGTAAGCTCCAGCATGACTGCAAGTTACGGTGTAAAACACTTAATTTAAACTTAAGACATTGATAAAGCCACTTCTATCCT
This sequence comes from Synaphobranchus kaupii, assembly GCA_029718625.1. Classification (NCBI taxonomy): domain Eukaryota; kingdom Metazoa; phylum Chordata; class Actinopteri; order Anguilliformes; family Synaphobranchidae; genus Synaphobranchus; species Synaphobranchus kaupii. The sequence goes on along the minus strand of CM056381.1, from coordinate 5,020,514 downwards.
GTTCAATTCCAAGATCCGCCCCGCTACCTGGTTATGCAGTATTTTTTATTTTTTTATTAAAACACCTAGGTTTCTATGCAATGAACACAAATTCTAAAATCTTTTTACATACCAGATTATTGATATAAAATAAATAAATGTTTGAATTGCAATGTTGTGAAAGAACAAGACTAGGCTCATTTCTCCCTGGGCAGAATATCTCCACGAAAGGTGTCATCACTCATAACAATTACCAAACTACTGGCAGGCCAGGGTTAGCCAGAGGCCTGACTTTGAACAGGAGTCATACAGAAATAACAGTTTAACACAATATCTACTACCTATAGAGCAGGCGAACGGCGATAAATTGGACCGAACGTAATTATAATTGGTTACGAGCGGATCACATAGTGTGATTAAGGAGGAGCGTCTTCTGCATAAAGTAGGCTATTATTTGGAGAAAACGTAGCTATAGAATCAATACTGAGCCATCGGATCTGCGGCTCATTATTGAAAAAGCAGTACAGGCTACCCTACCAATTATAGTTGACAGCTCACTCAATTATTATTATTATTATTCAGAATATATAATATGGCAAGTCCCTGCATCAGTTTTAGCTATTATTGGAATCTATGTGCATATTCAAATCCCTCGTTCATATCTTAAGGCTATTTTATTTCGTCGAACACTCAATTTATAAAGGCAGAGATACGCTACGTACCTCCGATTTCCCTCTCTGCAAAGCTTATTGTATCCATCAACGTGCAAAGTATTGAAACTGTTGTGAAGCAGTAGTGAAGAACCCAGCCTAGAAATGATTCAACACACGTCGTTACGTCTTGGTAAGTTCCTGCTATACGAACGCATGTGTACTAGACGCGAATTGTAATGAAAGGATGACGTCCGTGATACGACCCAGGCGGAATAAAATCAATATAAAAGCCAGATTGTATTTTTCTGTTGTGAACCAAAAAAATAACTAAACGTGATCAGAAATGCACCTATGAAATTTCGTATAATATTGCTGACTTGCTGTCAGAAATTACATTTGCCAGAAATAGCTCATTTTCAGAAGATGTGTCCTGTCACAGTGTTTAGTGATCTCATCAACACATTTTAATTGTTGAGAGGTTTATAAAATCTAACATTTGAAAAATCAAGAAAGAGCCACTATGTAATGGATCTTATTTCTCCATATGAAATGAGAGCAAATTATCAATCTTCTTACTTATCAGTCTTGTTTACTGCTAGGGATATTGCTGCATAAGCAAGTCTTGAAATACCTTATGCCTTTCCAACAAGTACTCTACCCTTCAAAGATAAGTCTCTTAGTTTTTTCAATAATCGGGTTAAAGTGTAGAACATCTATCCTCTCTATTTTCCCTAATATTTATTCCAAAATAACTTCTCTGACTGGTATATTACAAAAAGGTATATCATAGACGTTCACATTTGTTGATGTTCAGACAGAGCTCGGAGGCTATGGAGAGTTGTTGGATCACATTAGTAGCTATAAAGAAGGTATGCATCCTTTTAAAAATAAAAAAAGGGTGCCATCACCTACTAACTGACTCAAACGTGCCTGATGATTAATTTGTCAGCAATTACAATCCCTTTCAAATCACAAAGCTGATTGAAATCTGCAAGAAGTTGAGTGCAAAGTAGAAATTGTTTTTAAAAAGATACAGGGAAATCAGACAACCCTGTCGGATACCATGCTTGAGATTGAATCCAGGACTGCCAGATTGTAATTTGATTGAGAAATTGCCACTTTTACACAGCATTGTAACTGTAAAAAAGCCTTTTTTTTTTCTTTTTTTTTTAAAGCAGTCAAATTTTTCATGAATGTGGAAAATGAAGTTCCCTGTTGTGTTCCACCATACCAAAAGCCTAGTAGAAGTCTAAGTGGAACTATAGATAGGCTAATGACATTAAGATAAAAAGAAAAGTACTATAAAATATTACAATCCCTCAGCATAAACTACAACTAAATCCTGGTCAAATGCAGACCACATTTCTTTAAGTAGATTTTCCATTCACCCATGAAGAAGAGACAGTACTCTTAGCAGGACAGCAAAACAGTCCTCAGATTGTTTCAGTTGTGAACAGAGTTCTCAAAATCAAATATCAATTGAAATTGGTGGACGAACCTCTTACCAATCAATGATTACGCACACACCAGCAAAGAAAGCTATTTTCCTCCTGGGACAAGGTCTCTATCCCTTTTTAGCAAGGGGCCAGCTTTGGGGGTCTCAACCTCAGCGCAGGATATAATGTCGCCCCCTGCTGACATCTATTATTTGTGCTCAAAAAGCCAGTTTCTCCATTGGGCTCCACTCAATGTTGACAAAAAATACTTCCACTCATATGTTGATGATAACCGGTTTTAACAAGTACTCCCTACATTAAAATTCACCTGTTCCCCAATTGGCCCCAGGCAGTGGCAGCAGCCTCAAAATTGAATGCGTCCATTTGCGGCCCCTCAATTGAAATTGGCGTCCTTCATGCAACTGCGAGGCCTCGCCTTAACTCTTTCTTATTTTGAAGGGTTTCTCCTCCCGACTTATCTTTCCATAGAGTTCAATAGGAAAATATGTCAGGAGAAACAACCCTTAAAGTGATCCATCCATATCTACTGCATATCTGGCATTCAGAGTGATGGTTTGAGGCTCGTTTGATACCTCAGACCCTTGATGACTTACAGCCATTTTACCAACCGTGTATTTCATACTGTTCCAGCATAATTTACAGCTAAATCTAGTCCCACCCCCCAATTCCCATAGAGATCAATTCAACTGAAGAAACATTATAGTATCGCTTGTAAGAGTACCAGGAAATAAGATATCAAGAGTCTTTTGATGTTGTTGTGTCACAGACTGCAAAGGACATGCATGCAAAGGATATGCAACTAAATATTAAAAATTATTACTTTATTCTATATATAAATGCAGGGGTACCAATAATTGTGGCACACATGGTTTTGTTAAAAATAATTATTTCTTGATGAGGGATTTTTTTTTTTTCATAATAAATTCACTTAAATTAAAGGTTGGATTTTTCTTTTACCAGGGGTGCCAATAATAGTGGAGGGCACTGTGTGTGTATATGTATATATATACATATACATATACACATACACACAGTATATATTTGAGCTCTTATTCACTTCCGTGATACCGCCAAGGCGGAAATAAAATCAACATAAAAGCCAGAATTCAGTTTTTCTGTCTTACTGAACCAAAATCAACGAAAAGTGATCGCAAATGCGTCTATCTGGGCATTCTGGTATCTTCCTGATAAAACTGGAGAAGCTTGCCTTTAAGTTGACGGTCTCAAAAAAGAATTTCCGAATTTTGAAAGATGCGTTCTAACTTTTACTTTGTTTCATCACCGGTAGCATCCGGAAAGAGCTAGTTTTCTTTATTTTCGTACGAGATCAACTTTATGATGATGAAGCACTTGACTTTTACATTTGAAACTTTTGACAGTTGAACTTCAAATATATATGAGGACAGTTCAAATATATAGTGTCACTTTGGTCTTACAAAACACAAATTGTGTTGTTCACGAGTTGTGAACTTGAGACGTTCTGAGGTGAGCGAGCATAGGTGTCATTTATTGGTTGAGCGAGAAGGGAGGCAGAGCTCATGTTCCATCTAGTTTAGTGACCCAGGCTGTGTCCGAATCAGATCCCTATCTACTGCGCCCTGTCTCCTGCGTACAGTGCACTGGCAGAAGTGTGCACTGTTTAGCACGTGACGTGCAGTATGCGAAAACTATCCGCCAGACTATTTTCCAACCGTACTGTGGTGTCATAAGACGTCACACCCTTACGCGGCCATGTCACGTGTTGTTTTTGTTGTATTTGAAGGAAAATGTCAGCGAAGCTCCGGCTCATTTTTTAAAACGAAGCTTCACGTCATATTTATGCGACCAAAATGTTTGTGTACTTCTTGAAGTGTGCTCCCGAATATACTCAGCGAAACCCTGGAAGTAAGTGTATCATACGGGGGTATATAGTATATTTAGAGAAAATTTTGCCTACGTAACTTTTTCGTCCTGTCTACTCAACAAGCCTACCTAATAGTATGTAAGGATGCTGATTCAGACACAGCCCAAGTGACAACCGTTCATTTTGGCCTGCAACCGGAAACTCATAGCCTAGCGAACCGACCAGCCGCTCTCACCACCCCTCGACCTTTGTCAAGCAACTGGCATCTACTTGTAGCTTATCGATCCTGTGCCTGATAGCAGGCAACAACAGTAAACAACATTCTTGTTTGATCTGTGCTTTCCTCTGGTTTGTCTTTCACAAATGTCATGACAAAAGAAAAGCCGTTTGCGTAGCTCAAAGGTTCCACATTCGTGTATTTGCTTGAGATATGTTTGATCACAGAATTGATAAACTAAAGGCAGGACTTCTATTTTTTGATATTTCTTCTCCGGACCTCGGGGGCAGCGTGCCCAGGTAGCCCCGTGCATTAATGCTAGCTTTCCTGTAGGTTTTCACCACAGCCCTAACAAAGCACACCTTATTCAACACCTAGAGATCTCATTGAGCTGCTAATTAATGGAATCAGCTGTGGGTTGAAATGAAAACCTACAAGACGGTAAATGTCCCAAAACAGAGATGGGTAGCCCTGGTTTAGATTTTGCCTACCGGTGCTAAAACGATATGGTGCCTTCTTTAAAATAAAGAGCAAAGAATGATGTTAAAGACCATCTTTTTTATTGCAAAGTCAAAGAAATTTAACTATACATCAGCTCTTTACGGTTTAGGTTATACTGATGAATACAAAGCACTATTAAAACATTTAAATGTATTAATTTTACAGTAAATAACCGTTACAATACGAATAATTACAGGAAAAGAAACACCAAGTGAAAACTCTTCTACATGCTCTACATATTGTACACTCCCTTTTGCACACTACTGTCTTTAAGCATTTGTTGCATGTCTCAAAGTTTGAATCCTTTTGGGTAAAATACAGCCACGCTTTAGACCATTTTGCTTTTGGCATTTTGACCCAGTTTAATGGTTAGCTAGCTTGCTGACGGTACCTGCTGGCACTGACTGAGTGGACAGAGCGAGTATAACGTTGGCTAGTGTAGGCACGAGGCAGGCGCGTGGGTGAGCGATGTTTCGGAGCACCAGACGATGGTGGAAAACTGGACATTCCAATAGGCAGATGTTGTATTTTACATTATAGATTAAAATTGTACTTTAAAGTGGCACCAAAATCTGCGTTTTGATTCCGTCCAGTAGTTACCGGGCATATTCCATAGTGGTACGAGAAGGCAATTCAATTCAAATTATTTTGTATAGTGCTTTGTACAGAGAATTGTCACAACGACACTGTAGAGAGAAAAAGAAGAAGAACTGGGCAAAAACCAGGCCTGAACCCCCCAAACAACAAACGAGGTAAAAATTCCCCGGTGGGAAGAAAAACACTCAAACGGTTACAAGAAAACTCTAACCCCTTAGTGCTTGGTACTGATTGAATGACTGAAGGTCTTCCAACACTGGGAGCAGAGGGATCGGACCTATCCTGTGTGGTTTCACTGGCGTACAGTTAGGTAATCAGAACTCTTCCCACACTGGGAGCAGTGTTAAAGGCGCTCGCCGGAATGAGTTTGCTGGTGTAGCTTCAGTTTATTTGCCCTACCAAAACTCTTCCCACACTGCAAACAGTGGAATGGCCGTTCCCCTGTATGAGTTATCTGGTGGAGTTTTAAATCTCTCGACTGAGTGAAACTCTTCCCACACTGGGAGCAGTGGTATGGCCGTTCCCCTGTATGAATTTTCTGGTGGAGTTTTAAATTACTCGACTGAGTGAAACTCTTCCCACACTGGGAGCAGGGGTACGGGCGTTCCCCTGTATGAGTTCTCTGGTGATTCGTCAATGTACTCGAATGAGTGAAACTCCTCCCGCACTGGGAACAGTGGTACGGCCGTTCACCAGTATGAGTTCGCTGATGTATCTTCAGTTTCTCTGACTGAGTGAAACTCTTCCCACACTGGGAGCAGGGGTACGGGCGTTCCCCTGTATGAGTTCGCTGATGTAGCTTCAGTTTCTCTGACTGAGTGAAACTCTTCCCACACTGGGAGCAGGGGTATGGACGTTCCCCTGTATGAGTTCTCTGGTGTTTCGTCAAAGTACTCGAATAAGTGAAACTCCTCCCGCACTGGGAGCAGTGGTACGGCCGTTCACCAGTATGAGTTCGCTGATGTAGCTTCAGTTTCTCTGACTGAGTGAAACTCTGCCCACACTGGGAGCAGTGGTATGGACGTTCCCCTGTATGAGTTCTCTGGTGAATAGTCAAATGATTCAACTGTGTGAAACGCTTCCCACACTGGGAGCAGGGGTACGGTCGTTCCCCTGTATGAGTTCTCTGGTGAATCGTCAAAGTACTCAAATAAGTGAAATTCTTCCCGCACTGGGAGCAGTGGTACGGCCGTTCACCAGTATGAGTTCTCTGGTGATTCGTCAAAGTACTCAATTGAGTGAAACTCTTCCCGCACTGGGAGCAGTGGTACGGCCGTTCACCAGTATGAGTTCTCTGGTGATTCGTCAAAGTACTCAACTGAGTGAAACTCTTCCCACACTGGGAGCAGGGGTATGGGTGTTCCCCTGTATGAGTTCGCTGGTGTTTCGTCAAATTTCTCAACTGAGTGAAACGCTTCCCACACTGGGAGCAGTGGTACGGCCGTTCCCCTGTATGAATTTTCTGGTGGACTTTTAATTGACCTGACTGAGTGAAACTCCTCCCGCACTGGGAGCAGTGGTACGGCCGTTCACCAGTATGAGTTCTGTGGTGATTCGTCAAAGTACTCAAATGAGTGAAACTCTTCCCGCACTGGGAGCAGTGGTACGGCCGTTCACCAGTATGAGTTCGCTGGTGTTTCGTCAAATTACTCGACCGAGTGAAACTCTTCCCGCACTGGGAGCAGTGGTACGGCCGTTCACCAGTATGAATTCGCTGATGTATCTTCAGTTTCTCTGGCCAAGTGAAACACTTCCCGCACTGGGAGCAGGGGTATGGGCGTTCCCCTGTATGAGTTCTCTGGTGGATCTTCAAAGTACTCGACTGAGTGAAACTCTTCCCACACTGGGAGCAGGGGTACGGGCGTTCCCCTGTATGAGTTCTCTGGTGGATCTTCAAAGTACTCGACCGAGTGAAACTCTTCCCACACTGGGAGCAGAGGTATGGACGCTCTCCAGTATGAGTTGGCTGTGTCGGGGTGGGCAGAGTCTTAGGGGGTGTGGGGTGCTGGTGTGTGCTGCTGGGAGACTGTTTGCACCTCACAGTGGTGTTGAGCTCCTCAGGGTGAACCTTCTCAATGTGCTGGTGAAGATTCACTTCCTCTGCGTGAACAAATGGGCACTGGGAGCAACCAAAGACCTGAGACGACACCTCAACAGTTTGTCCTGAGGAGAGAGAAGGTGTGTAGCAGATATCAAGGTTATAGGAAATAGAGACTTTCTGAGATTCTGATAAACACAAACATTACTGCTAAATTTTCTTAATATCCTTCAGCAAGACTTGTCAACCATCTGCACCTGTGTTATAGACTCCCTCTGACATTTGGAAAATGATTACCTGTGTGATCTGACCATGTGTTTTGGTTCCTGGGGGAGATGACAGGGGAAATAAGTGAGGCTTCAGCACAGATCCTGTAAAAGACAAATAAAAGGCACATTATTTCATATACGACTGATTGATAGTGAACGGAGAAGACACACAGTCCAGCTCCTAATTTATTTTTACCCATTCTCTGATGAAGATGGTAGCATTTTCGGTGGTCTCTCCAACTGGCTAATTGTATTCCTCTTCCGGGTCACAACCTGACCCTTCTTCTGTGTCAGTGATCCGTTTCCTCTCAGTGGTGAAAGCTCATGTCCCCATGGAGATCTCGCTCCCTGACCTCTTTGACAGGCCACAAGATGAGGTGATGACACATGAAGTGAACTATTGGCAATTTCTAGCCTGCGAATCAGCACTCTAGGCTTTTTTAGCAGACAGGAAGTGACCAGAGTAGACAGCTCCTCCCCTTCCCGCTGTGCATGTTCTGTTTTTATACCGTTCTTCAGCAATTTGTCAGTTTGGGAAACTAGATCAGTTGCATGTCCCTCCATCTGTTCATCAGTCTCTTCTTCCTCTTTCCAGAGTTCCTCTTCATCTCTCACACCATCCTCCCTCTCCATTTTCACACTCTGCCTCTCCCCATCTTCGTCCTCCTTCTTCATGTTGGCTAGTATGTCTTTTTGCTCTCTGCTCATCAGATATCCAGTCTTCCTCTCCCTCATCTCCTCTACATCTTCACATCTTTTTGAAATTGACGTTGGCTCCATCCCTCTGTAATCTGAGATGTCCATCACAGATTCTGCCTGCATGTCTTCACCTGAAGAGGCGGGTCAAACTGTCCAAGACTTCTGTGGTGCCTGAGAAGGGTCTTCAGCTGGTCTGGGTAATAAACAGACTGCAGACAGACCTCCAGGACAGAGGGGGCAGCACTGAGCCAGGAGACCGTCTGAAGAAGAGATGCAGACACAACATGCATTGTGCTAAGCTATAGCCGGTTGAAGTCGGAAGTTTACCTACACTCAGCTTGAAGTCATTAAAACTCATTTTTAACCACTCCACAGATTCCATGTTAGCAAACTATAGTGTTGGCAAATCAGTTAGGACATCTACTTTGTGCATGACAAGTAATTTTTACAACAATTGTTTACAGAGAGATTATTTCACTTTTAATTCACTATATCACAATTCCATTGGGTCAGAAGTTTACATACACTAAGTTGATTGTGCCTTTAAATTTTTTATATTTGGTCGCATATCCTTTGCATGCCATGACTTCCTGATGTCTGTGACCCAACAACATCAAGAGAGTCTTGATATCTTATTTTCTGGTCTTACAAGCGATACTATAACGTGAATGGATCTCTTTGGGAATTGGGGGGTGGGACTAGATTTAGCTGTAAATTGCACTGGAACAGTATGGAAACACATGGTTGGCTAAATGGCTCTAAGTCAGTGGCGTACCGTGGGAGTAGAACTAGGCCTTCTGTAAACTTACCTTTAACGGATAATCACTCTCAATCTGTTTTCGTTTACTTTTCCTGATTGTCAATCAAATAATTGATTCACTCAATAACCAAGAACAAGTAGTAAATTATTAGGCTATCAAGTTATTTTGAGATAGCATTATTGTTCTGTGCAACATAAACTTGTTGCATTTTTGTATGTCGACATTTATTTTGTTGTGTTATCATGCGAAGATTCTGACTTAAATGCTCCATGTTTAAATGTTCAACGTAGATTTTCGTAAATGAGTATTTCTAGCCTGTATTATGCGCTGCTCTCAACGATTCGAGACACTTAAGAGGCTGTCCTCTTTAAATTTATGCTTTCTAATGTTTAAATCGCTTTGACTAATTTTAGTGTCGTCTTAAAATTAATTACATTCTTTAACGCATTCATATTATTGCCCGATCCTTGTTAAACAATCTTAAGTTGTCTCTTTGTCGTTATCATTTCTAAATCATTATAGGCTACAAATTGGTCTTGATTTTTCAGAGAATGAATGGATTGTTAGGCTACTGAATCTAAATAAACGAAAACAAGTAATCCCCACTTTTTCCAACGCGCAGGCCGTCGCTACATATATTTAAGTGCTCCATTTTATGACGCTGTCAAATTGATGGTAGGTAATTCAGTGTGAGTTTATCCATTAAATTAGAATTAATTTAATTAACCAATTTATTCTAAATTACCACACAATAGTTATGAACTATTGTTCAGGGATCACCTTCAAAGTTGCCCTGTTAGCAGCTCAGTACTCTGAATACTGAACCCAAGTCACTATAGGTCGCCCTTTATCAACCTTAAGCACGTGATATGCCGTGAGGGAATTCCCCCTCGGCACTTATAACATTCAAATGTCTCGATGTGACTTTGTTAGTGGATCACTCAGTCAGCGTGAGAGAGGAAACAGGTCCAAACATTTAGTTCAATTACTGAGGTTTAATAGGGGAATGCAGGAATCCGCCGGGACTCTAACGGTGTTACACTAGGCTACTAGCATTCAACACAATATAACAAAATACAGACACGGCAATATAGCGATATTATTTTTACAATATATCGCCGTTAAAACAACACATACACTAAGCAAAGGGATGCGGTACACACAACGTAGGAACGGTATATCAGGAAAGGCAGTGGTACGACTCGACTAGTAGTGAGTAATTGAGAGGAAGGTGGGGTTACTTACTAGTCGAGCGCGAATCAGGAAAAGGTGGAGAAGAAGAAGGATCTCCCAGGCCCAGTGGATGCCCAACGCGGGATAATGCAGCTTCTGAACCGAACGGAAAACTCGGATGCTCAGTCTTTCTGTCGGAGGCTTGGGTCGCGGGAATTAACCAAAAGACGCAGGAGTCCAGGTGAAGGAAAAAAAAAGAGAGCGAGTCCCTGAGGTCGCCCCCCTAAAATACCTGACTGGCTAGAGGAGGGTCCACGCTGCTATTGGTTGTTGGGATTACCCGCCTTCACATCCTTGTCACATCGCCCGTTTCGGGCGGGTCACACTAATTTTAAGAAATTAGTACGGGAATGTGATTAAGTTAGATAACTCTCGACCCTACCGAAATACACGGATATAGTTGGTCTCTTGATTTTTGTTATGAATTTATGGAGCTAACTATACCAAACACGGTTACTTCGGGCTTCGTTTAGGGGGACATGGTTGATTATTCATTAGCGGCGTGTTGGCAACCTCGGAGACGCGGTGCTATACGATAAGGATTGGACATGGCTTTATTTATTTATTCGGCTCCGTTAGGCGTCAGAAACTGCATTTTTGATTAAATTTACTGAGAGGCTACTTTCTCCATTCATGAGCATGAATGGATTCCCCTACTACGATATCAACTTCTTCATGCTGCTGAAGCAATCGAGTTTTACGTTTTCAAAACATGTCAGCTGAAGTTATTGCAGTTAAAATATTTAAGTGGAAACAGTGTGCTATATAGAGAGGGTAAATGGGGGTGCGTATGATTTTACCCTTGTAAAAGGAGTGTTCCATAATTTTGTAAATACGAGTGCACTTACTATGCCGAATGTGGCGCCCCCTAGCCTACTGTGTACCTACTACACCACCATTTAATCTTTAAATGGCAAAAAAGCGAAATATTCCAATTAGTGGGTAGGCTACATATGTTATTGTTAATGTTATTGTTTTTGCGTATGCTGGTTTTGCACACGCTAAAGGTCTTCGTAAATCAGGCCCAAAATGGAGTTTGAAATTACAGAGATGTCAGACTTTTTAAAAATGGTATAATCCAGTTTACTTTTGAAGCATTATTGAGAGCGGTAAAATCAAGAAAGTTGAGCCACTATGTAATGCATCTTATTTCTCCGTATGAAATGAGAGTAAATTATCAATCTTCTTACTTATCAGTCTTGTTTACTGCTAGGGATATTGCTGCATAAGCAAGTCTTGAAATACCTTATGCCTTTCTAACAAGTACTCTACCCTTCAAAGAGATCTCTCTTAGTTTTTTCAATAATCGGGTTAAAGTGTAGAACATCTATCCTCTCTATTTTCCCTAATATTTATTCCAAAATAACTTCTCTGACTGGTATATTACAAAAAGGTATATCATAGATGTTCACATTTGTTGATGTTCGGATAGAGCTCTGAGGCTACGGAGAGTTGTTGGATCACATTAGTAGCTATAAAGAAGGTATGCATCCTTTAACAAAAAAAAAAAAAGGGTGCTATCACCTACTAACTGACTCAAACGTGCCTGATGATTCATTTGTCAGCAATTACAATCCCTTTCAAATCACAAAGCTGATTGAAATCTGCAAGAAGTTGAGTGCAAAGTAAAAATTGTTTTTAAAAAGATACAGGGAAATCGGACAACCCTGTCGGATACCATGCTTGAGATTGAATCCAGGACTGCCAGATTGTAATTTGATTGAGAAATTGCCACTTTTACATAGCATTTTAACTGTAAAAAAAAGCCTTTCTTTTTTTAAAGCAAAGTCAAATTTTTCATGAACGTGGAAAATGAAGTTCCCGGTTGTGTTCCACCGTGCCAAAAGCCTAGTAGAAGTCTAAATGGAACTATAGATAGGCTAATGACATTAAGATAAAAAGAAAAGTACCATAAAATATTACAATCCCTCAGCATAAACTACAACTAAATCCTGGTCAAATGCAGACCACATTCACACACCCATTCACCCATGAAGAAGAGACAGTACTCTTAGCAGGACAGCAAAACAGTCCTCAGATTGTTTCAGTTGTGAACAGAGTTCTCAAAATCAAATATCAATTGAAATTGGTGGACGAACCTCTTACCAATCAATGATTACGCACACACCAGCAAAGAAAGCTATTTTCCTCCTGGGACAAGGTCTCTATCCCTTTTTAGCAAGGGGCCAGCTTTGGGGGTCTCAACCTCAGCGCAGGATATAATGTCGCCCCCTGCTGACATCTATTATTTGTGCTCAAAAAGCCAGTTTCTCCATTGGGCTCCACTCAATGTTGACAAAAAATACTTCCACTCATATGTTGATGTCTAACAAGTACTCCCTACATTAAAATTCACCTGTTCCCCAATTGGCCCCAGGCAGCGGCAGCAGCCTCAAAATTGAATGCGTCCATTTGCGGCCCCTCAATTGAAATTGGCGTCCTTCATGCAACTGCGAGGCCTCGCCTTAACTCTTTCTTATTTTGAAGGGTTTCTCCTCCCGACTTATTTTTCCATCGAGTTCAATAGGAAAATATGTCAGGAGAAACAACCCTTAAAGTGATCCATCCATATCTACTGCATATCTGGCAGCAGAGTGATGGTTTGAGGCTAGTTTGATACCTCAGACCCTTGATGACTTACAGCCATTTTACCAACCATGTATTTCATACTGTTCCAGCATAATTTACAGCTAAATCTAGTCCCAACCCCCAATTCCCATAGAGATCAATTCAACTGAAGAAACGTTATAGTATCGCTTGTAAGAGTACCAGGAAATAAGATATCAAGAGTCTTTTGATGTTGTTGGGTCACAGACTGCAAAAGACATGCATGCAAAGGATATGCAACCAAATATTAAAAATTATTACTTTATTCTATATATATAAATGCAGGGGTACCAATAATTGTGGCACACATGGTTTTGTTAAAAATAATTATTTCTTGATGAGGGATTTTTTTTTTCTCATAATAAATTCACTTAAATTAAAGGTTGGATTTTTCTTTTACCAGGGGTGCCAATAATAGTGGAGGGCACTGTGTGTATATGTATATACTGTACATATACATATACACACAGTATATATTTGAGCCAAGGCGGAAATAAAATCAACATAAAAGCCAGAATTCAGTTTTTCTGTCTTATTGTACCAAAATCAACGAAAAGTGATCGCAAATGCATCTATCTGGGCATTCTGGTATCTTCCTGATAAAACTGGAGAAGCTTGCCTTTAAGTTGACGGTCTCAAAAAAGAATTTCCGAATTTTGAAAGATGCGTTCTAACTTTTACTTTGTTTCATCACCGGTAGCATCCGGAAAGAGCTAGTTTTCTTTATTTTCGTACGAGATCAACTTTATGATGATGAAGCACTCGACTTTTACATTTGAAACTTTTGTCAGTTGAACTTCAAATATATATGAGGACAGTTCAAATATATAGTGTCACTTTGGTCTTACAAAACACAAATCTCTGCTTGCTGGTGTGTGGATACCATTTTTGGGAATAAAAAATGTTGTGTTGCTTGTTCTACTGGTTTTTGCTGAAAATATTTCTCAGTAAAAAAAGACTTCCTCCATGGCAACTGCGTTGATTTTACTGACGAGTTGTGAACTTGAGACGTTCTGAGGTGAGCGAGCATAGATGTAATTTATTGGTTGAGCGAGAAGGGAGACAGAGCTCATGTTCCATCTAGGTTAGTGACCCAGGCTGTGTCCGAATCAGATCCCCATCTACTGCGCCGTCTCCTGCGTACAGTGCACTGGCAGAAGTGTGCACGGTTTAGCACGTGACGTGCAGTATGCGAAAACTATCCGCCAGACTATTTTCCAACCGTACTGTGGTGTCATAAGACGTCACACCCTTGCGCGGCCATGTCACGTGTTGTTTTTGTTGTATTTGAAGGAAAATGTCAGCGAAGCTCCGGCTCATTTTTTAAAACGAAGCTTCACGTCATATTTATGCGACCAAAATGTTTGTGTACTTCTTGAAGTGTGCTCCCGAATATACTCAGCGAAACCCTGGAAGTAAGTGTATCATACGGGGGTATATAGTATATTTAGAGAAAATTTTGCCTACGTAACTTTTTCATCCTGTCTACTCAACAAGCCTACCTAATAGTATGTAAGGATGCTGATTCAGACACAGCCCAAGTGACAACCGTTCATTTTGGCCTGCAACCGAAAACTCATAGCCTAGCGAACCGACCAGCCGCTCTCACCACCCCTCGACCTTTGTCAAGCAACTGGCACCTACTTGTAGCTTATCGATCCTGTGCCTGATAGCAGGCAACAACAGTAGACAACATTCTTGATTGATCTGTGCTTTCCTCTGGTTTGTCTTTCACAAATGTCATGGCAAAAGAAAAGCCGTTTGCATAGCTCAAAGGTTCCACATTCGTGTATTTGCGTGAGATATGTTTGATCACAGAATTGATAAACTAAAGGCAGGACTTCTATTTTTTGATATTTCTTCTCCGGACCTCGGGGGCAGCGTGCCCCGGTAGCCCCGTGCATTAATGCTAGCTTTCCTGTAGGTTTTCACCACAGCCCTAACAAAGCACACCTTATTCAACACCTAGAGATCTCATTGAGCTGCTAATTAATGGAATCAGCTGTGGGTTGAAATTAAAACCTACAAGACGGTAAATGTCCCAAAACAGAGATGGGTAGCCCTGGTTTAGATTTTGCCTACCGGTGCTAAAACGATATGGTGCCTTCTTTAAAATAAAGAGCAAAGAATGATGTTAAAGACCATCTTTTTTATTGCAAAGTCAAAGAAATTTAACTATACATCAGCTCTTTACGGTTTAGGTTATACTGATAAATACAAAGCACTATTAAAACATTTAAATGTATTAATTTTACAGTAAATAACCATTACAATACGAATAATTACAGGAAAAGAAACACCAAGTGAAAACTCTTCTACATGCTCTACATATTGTACACTCCCTTTTGCACACTACTGTCTTTAAGCATTTGTTGCATATCCCAAAGTTTGAATCCTTTTGGGTAAAATACAGCCACGCTTTAGACCATTTTGCTTTTGGCATTTTGACCCAGTTTAATGGTTAGCTAGTTTACCGACGGTACCTGCTGTCACTGACTGAGTGGACAGAGCGAGTGTAACGTTGGCTAGTGAAGGCACGAGGCAGGCGCGTGGGTGAGCGATGTTTCGGAGCACCAGACGATGGTGGAAAACAGTGGACATTCCAATAGGCAGATGTTGTATTTTACATTATAGATTAAAATTGTACTTTAAAGTGGCACCAAAATCTGCATTTTGATTCCGTCCAGTTGTTACCGGGTATATTCCATAGTGGTACGAGAAGGCAATCCTATTCAATTTATTTTGTATAGTGCTTTGTACAGAGAACTGTCACAACGACGCTGTAGAGAGAAAAAGAAGAAGAACTGGGCAAAAACCAGGCCTGAACCCCCCAAACAGCAAACGAGGTAAAAATTCCCTGGTGGGAAGAAAAACACTCAAACGGTATCAAGACAACTCTAACCCCTTAGTTCTTGGTACTGATTGAATGACTGAAGGTCTTCCAACACTGGGAGCAGAGGGATCGGACCTATCCTGTGTGGTTTCACTGGCGTACAGTTAGGTAATCTGAACTCTTCCCACACTGGGAGCAGTGTTAAAGGCGCTCGCCGGTATGAGTTTGCTGGTGTAGCTCCAGTTTATTTGCCCTACCAAAACTGGTATGGTATGGCCGTTCCCCTGTATGAATTTTCTGGTGGAGTTTTAAATTACCTGACTGAGTGAAACTCTTCCCACACTGGGAGCAGGGGTACGGGCGTTCCCCTGTATGAGTTCTCTGGTGATTCGTCAAAGTACTCGAATGAGTGAAACTCCTCCCGCACTGGGAGCAGTGGTACGGCCGTTCACCAGTATGAGTTCGCTGATGTCTCTTCAGTTTCTCTGACTGAGTGAAACTCTTCCCACACTGGGAGCAGGGGTATGGACGTTCCCCTGTATGAGTTCTCTGGTGATTCTTCAAACTACTCGACTGACTGAAACGCTTCCCACACTGGGAGCAGGGGTATGGACGTTCCCCTGTATGAGTTCTCTGGTGTTTCGTCAAAGTACTCGAATAAGTGAAACTCCTCCCGCACTGGGAGCAGTGGTACGGCCGTTCACCAGTATGAATTCGCTGATGTAGCTTCAGTTTCTCTGACTGAGTGAAACTCTTCCCACACTGGGAGCAGGGGTATGGACGTTCCCCTGTATGAGTTCTCTGGTGATTCGTCAAATGACTCGACTGACTGAAACGCTTCCCACACTGGGAGCAGGGGTATGGACGTTCCCCTGTATGAGTTCTCTGGTGTTTCGTCAAAGTACTCAAATAAGTGAAACTCTTCCCGCACTGGGAGCAGTGGTACGGCCGTTCACCAGTATGAGTTCGCTGGTGTATCGTCAAATTTCTCGACCGAGCGAAACTCTTCCCACACTGGGAGCAAGGGTATGGGTGTTCCCCTGTATGAGTTCTCTGGTGATTCGTCAAACTACTCGACTGACTGAAACGCTTCCCACACAGGGAGCAGGGGTATGGACGTTCCCCAGTATGAGTTCTCTGGTGATTCGTCAAATTACTCGACCGAGTGAAACTCTTCCCACACTGGGAGCAGTGGTATGGCCGTTCCGCTGTATGAATTTTCTGGTGGAGTTTTAATTGACCTGACTGAGTGAAACTCTTCCCACACTGGGAGCAGGGGTATGGAGGTTCCCCAGTATGAGTTTTCTGGTGTTTCGTCAAATTACTCGACCGAGTGTAACTCTTCCCGCACTGGGAGCAGTGGTACGGTCGTTCACCAGTATGAATTCGCTGATGTATCTTCAGTTTCTCTGGCCAAGTGAAACACTTCCCGCACTGGGAGCAGGGGTATGGGCGTTCCCCTGTATGAGTTCTCTGGTGGATCTTCAAAGTACTCGACCGAGTGAAACTCTTCCCACACTGGGAGCAGAGGTATGGACGCTCTCCAGTATGAATTGGCTGTGTTGGGGTGGGCAGAGTCTTAGGGGGTGTGGGGTGCTGGTGTGTGCTGCTGGGAGACTGTTTGGACCTCACAGTGGTGTTGAGCTCCTCAGGGTGAACCTTCTCAATGTGCTGGTGAAGATTCACTTCCTCTGTGTGAACAAATGAGCACTGGGAGCAACCAAAGACCTGAGACGACACCTCAACAGTTTGTCCTGAGGAGAGAGAAGGTGTGTAGCAGATATCAAGGTTATAGGAAATAGAGACTTTGAGATTCTGATAAACACAAACATTACTGCTAAATTTTCTTAATATCCTTCAGCAAGACTTGTCAACCATCTGCACCTGTGTTATAGACTCCCTCGGACGTTTGGAAAATGATTACCTGTGTGATCTGACCATGTGTTTTGGTTCCTGGGGGAGATGACAGGGGAAATAAGTGAGGCTTCAGCACAGATCCTGTAAAAGACAAATAAAAGGCACATTATTTCATATACGACTGATTGATAGTGAACGGAGAAGACACACAGTCCAGCTCCTAATTTATTTTTACCCATTCTCTGATGAAGATGGTAGCATTTTCGGTGGTCTCTCCAACTGGCCAATTGTATTCCTCTTCCGGGTCACAACCTGACCCTTCTTCTGTGTCAGTGATCCGTTTCCTCTCAGTGGTGAAAGCTCATGTCCCCATGGAGATCTCGCTCCCTGACCTCTTTGACAGGCCACAAGATGAGGTGATGACACATGAAGTGAACTAT
Source organism: Synaphobranchus kaupii (assembly GCA_029718625.1). NCBI lineage: Eukaryota > Metazoa > Chordata > Actinopteri > Anguilliformes > Synaphobranchidae > Synaphobranchus > Synaphobranchus kaupii. The sequence continues at coordinate 5,002,530 of CM056381.1, read as the reverse complement.
TGGCAATTTCTAGCCTGCGAATCAGCACTCTAGGCTTTTTTAGCAGACAGGAAGTGACCAGAGTAGACAGCTCCTCCCCTTCCCGCTGTGCATGTTCTGATTTTATACCGTTCTTCAGCAATTTGTCAGTTTGGGAAACTAGATCAGTTGCATGTCCCTCCATCTGTTCATCAGTCTCTTCTTCCTCTTTCCAGAGTTCCTCTTCATCTCTCACACCATCCTCCCTCTCCATTTTCACACTCTGCCTCTCCCCATCGTCGTCCTCCTTCTTCATGTTGGCTAGTATGTCTTTTTGCTCTCTGCTCATCAGATATCCAGTCTTCCTCTCCCTCATCTCCTCTACATCTTCACATCTTTTTGAAATTGATGTTGGCTCCATCCCTCTGTAATCTGAGATGTCCATCACAGATTCTGCCTGGATGTCTTCACCTGAAGAGGCGGGTCTTAAGCAGTTCATGAAGTCGGTTATGGATTCTGATTGGCTGTGGGTGTTGGTCAGCTTTGTAGAATCCACAACTCTTTGACAGGGAGGGCAGGACATAGAGGACAGCTTGTACTCCTCTATGAAGGGATGTGTTGCTGTGAGAGAGAATGAACAGAATAATGTTTCATGGCACAGATGACAATTAGTCTACATAAAATGTTAAATTGCCTTTTGTGATGTTCACAATTTCAAAAGATAAATGTACAGGTGGGGCTTCAACATTTCATACAATCAGTGATGAATTCTGAATTGTAACTGAGTGGGATTAGTTGATATGGGTTCCCTGATAAAGACCTACCATTCATGTCCAACTGTCCAAGACTTCTGTGGTGCCTGAGAAGGGTCTTCAGCTGGTCTGGGTAATAAACAGACTGCAGACAGACCTCCAGGACAGAGGGGGCAGCACTGAGCCAGGAGACCGTCTGAAGAAGAGATGCAGACACAACATGCACTGTGCTAAGATATAGCCGGATGCACAAGACAGGAGTTGACTGGCAGCAGTACATACATTATGGTGTAAGACTATATACATGACAGCTCAGGGTTTGTGTACAGTTGAAGTCGGAAGTTTACCTACACTTAGGTTGAAGTCATTAAAACTCATTTTTAACCACTCCACAGATTCCATGTTAGCAAACTATAGTGTTGGCAAATCAGTTAGGACATCTACTTTGTGCATGACAAGTAATTTTTACAACTATTGTTTACAGAGAGATTATTTCACTTTTAATTCACTACATCACAATTCCAGTGGGTCAGAAGTTTACATACACTAAGTTGATTGTGTCTTTAAATTTTTAATATTTGGTCGCATATCCTTTGCATGCCATGACTTCCTGATGTCTGTGACCCAACAACATCAAAAGAGTCTTGATATCTTATTTTCTGGTACTCTTACAAGCGATACTATAACGTGAATGGATCTCTGGGAATTGGGGGGTGGGACTAGATTTTGCTGTAAATTGCACTGGAACAGTATAGAAACACATGGTTGGCTAAATGGCTCTAAGTCAGTGGCGTACCGTGGGAGTAGAACTAGGCCTTCTGTAAACTTACCTTTAACGGATAATCACTCTCAATCTGTTTTCGTTTACTTTTCCTGATTGTCAATCAAATATTTGATTCACTCAATAACCAAGAACAAGAAGTAAATTATTAGGCTACCAAGTTATTTTGAGATAGCATTATTGTTCTGTGCAACATAAACTTGTTGCATTTTTGTATGTCGACATTTATTTTGTTGTGTTATCATGCGAAGATTCTGACTTAAATGCTCCATGTTTAAATGTTCAACGTAGATTTTCGTAAATGGGTATTTCTAGCCTGGATTATGCGCTGCTCTCAACGATTCGAGATACTTAAGAGGCTGTCCTCTTTACATTTATGCTTTCTAATGTTTAAATCGCTTGGACTAATTTTAGTGTCGTCTTAAAATTAATTACATTCTTTAACGCATTCAGATTATTGCCTGATCCTTGTTAAACAATCTTAAGTTGTCTCTTTGTCGTTATCATTTCTAAATCATTATAGGCTACAAATTGGTCTTGATTTTTCAGAGAATGAATGGATTGTTAGGCTACTGAATCTAAATAAACGGAAACAAGTAATCCCCACTTTTTCCAACGCGCAGGCCGTCGCTACATATATTTAAGTGCTACCCATTTTATGACGCTGTCAGATTGATGGTAGGTAATTCAGGGTGAGTTTATCCATTAAATTAGAATTAATTTAATTAACTAATTTATTCTAAATTACCACACAATAGTTATGAACTATTGTTCAGGGATCACCTTCAGTTGCCCTGTTAGCAGCTCAGTACTCTGAATACTGAACCCAAGTCACTATAGGTCGCCCTTTATCAACCTTAAGCACGTGATATGCCGTGAGGGAATTCCCCCTCGGCACTTATAACATTCAAATGTCTCGATGTAACTTTGTTAGTGGATCACTCAGTCAGCGTGAGAGAGGAAACAGGTCCAAACATTTAGTTCAATTACTGAGGTTTAATAGGGGAATGCAGGAATCCGCCGGGACTCTAACAGTGTTACACTACTAGCATTCAACACAATATAACAAAATACAGACACGGCAATATAGCGATATTATTTTTACAATATATCGCCGTTAAAACAACACATACACTAAACAAAGGGATGCGGTACACACAATGTAGGAACGGTATATCAGGAAAGGCAGTGGTACGACTCGACTAGTAGTGAGTAATTGAGAGGAAGGTGGGGTTACTTACTAGTCGAGCGCGAATCAGGAAAAGGTGAAGAGAAGAAGAAGGATCTCCCAGGCTCAGTGGATGCCCAACGCGGGATAATGCAGCTTCTGAACCGAACGGAAAACTCGGATGCTCAGTCTTTCTGTCGGAGGCTTGGGTCGCGGGAATTAACCAAAAGACGCAGGAGTCCAGGTGAAGTCGTAGATGAAAAAGGGAAAAAAAAGAGAGCGAGTCCCTGAGGTCGCCCCCTCTAAAATACCTGACTGGCTAGAGGAGGGTCCACGCTGCTATTGGTTGTTGGGATTACCCGCCTTCACATCCTTGTCACATCGCCCGTTTCGGGCGGGTCACACTAATTTTAAGAAATTAGTACGGGAATGTGATTAAGTTAGATAACTCTCGACCCTACCGAAATACACGGATATAGTTGGTCTCTTGATTTTTGTTATGAATTTATGGAGCTACCTAGGCTATACCAAACACGGTTACTTCAGGCTTCGTTTAGGGGGACATGGTTGATTATTCATTAGCGGCGTGGGCTGGCAACCTCGGAGACGCGGTGCTATACGATAAGGACTTGGACATGGCTTTATTTATTTATTCGGCTCCGTTAGGCGTCAGAAACTGCATTTTTGATTAAATTTACTGAGAGGCTACTTTCTTCATTCATGAGCATGAATGGATTCCCCTACTACGACATCAACTTCTTCATGCTGCTGAAGCAATCGAGTTTTACGTTTTGAAAACATGTCAGCTGAAGTTCTTGCAGTTAAAATATTTAAGTGGAAACAATGTGCTATATAGAGAGGGTAAATGGGGGTGCGTATGATTTTACCCTTGTAAAAGGAGTGTTCCATAATTTTGTAAATACGAGTGCACTTACTATGCCGAATGTGGCGCCCCCTAGCCTACTGTGTACCTACTACACCACCATTTAATCTTTAAATGGCCAAAAAGCGAAATATTCCAATTAGTGGGTAGGCTACATATGTTATTGTTAATGTTATTGTTTTTGCGTGTGCTGGTTTTGCACACGCTAAAGGTCTTCGTAAATCACAGGCCCAAAATGGAGTATGAAATTCCAGATAGAGGTCAGACTTTAAAAAAATGGTATAATCCAGTTTACTTTTCAAGCATTATTGAGAGTGGTAAAATCAAGAAAGTTGAGCCACTATGTAATGCATCTTATTTCTCCGTATGAAATGAGAGTAAATTATCAATCTTCTTACTTATCAGTCTTGTTTACTGCTAGGGATATTGCTGCATAAGCAAGTCTTGAAATACCTTATGCCTTTCAAACAAGTACTCTACCCTTCAAAGAGATCTCTCTTAGTTTTTTCAATAATCAGGTTAAAGTGTAGAACATCTATCCTCTCTGTTTTCTCTAATATTTATTCCCAAATAACTTATTCTCTGACTGGTATATTACAAAAAGAAGGTATATAACAGACGTTCACATTTGTTGATGTTCAGACAGAGCTTGGAGGCTTTGGAGAGTTCTTGGATCACATTAGTAGCACAGTTGAATTTGGTATGCAATATGCATCCTTTAAAAAAAAGGGTGCCATCATCTGCTAACTGACTCAAACATGCCTGATGATTAATTTGTCAGCAATTGCAATCCCTTTCAAATCACAAAGCCTATTGAAAACCCTGTTGGATACCACGCTTGAGATCGAATCCAGGACTGCCAGGTTGTAATTTGATTGAGAAATTGCCATTTTTACATAGCATTTTAACTGCTTTAAAAAAAAAAAAGGCTTTTTTTCAAGAATGTGGAAAATGAAGTTCCCTGTTGTGTTCCACCGTGCCAAAAGCCTAGTAGAAGTCTAAGTGGAACTATAGATAGGCTAATGACATTAAGATAAAAAGAAAAGTGTTATAAAATATTACAATCCCACAGCATAAACTACAACTAAATCCTGGTCAAATGCAGACCACATTTCTTTAAGTAGATTTTCCCTTCACCCATGAAGAAAGACAGTACTCTTAGCAGGACAGCAAAACAGTCCTCAGATTGTTTCAGTTGTGAACAGAGTTCTCAAAATCAAATATCCATTGGAATTGGTGGACGAACCTCATACCAATCAATGATTACACACAAAAAAAGAAAGCTATTTTCCTCTGGGGACAAGGTCTCTATCCCTTTTTAGCAAGGGGCCAGCTTTTGGGTCACGACCTCAGCGCTGGATATAATGTTGCCCCCCTGCTGACATCTATTATTTGCGCTCAAAAAGCCAGGTTCTTCATTCTCCATTCAATGTTGACAAAAATACTTCCACTCATATGTTGATGATAACCGCAGAGTACATAGAAAAGTGATATTTTATTGAAGTACAAAGCATAGTTTTACCCGTTTACATTTGTAGCTCTGTCTTTCATTGCAAACTAAAGAAAAACAATCTCATCTTTTCAGTGTGAGATTAAGCTAATTCACCAAACGGTGAAGAATAACTGCATTCAAGGGGAGGAGCTACGTGAGTCACAGTCACTAAGTGGGAACTAATAGGGTTTGTAGGGAACATGCCTCTATATTCCTACATGTGGAGTATTAGTCATGCAAGGTGTTTATATATACGTATGTACACTACTCACAAAAAGTTAGGGATATTCGGCTTTCGGGTGAAATTTCAGGATGAACCTAAAATGCACTATAACCTTTACAGGTGAAATTAATTTGACCTTCTCTAAACTTTTGAATGCACATGTCCAACTATTCAATGTTTCAGTACTTTTTGCACAACTTGCTGTTCTCTAACAAGGAGCTGAACGGCAAAATTCACAACAGGTGTTTGATCCATGAATCGACCAATACATTTCCTGGTTCAATTAGAATTGGTATTTAAACAGTCCTCTTCATCATGCTGTTCACATTTTGACATCATGAGACCAAGACGACACCTAACAATTGATCAACAGTACCTCGCCATTGCGAGGCTTCAAACAGGATGTTCTCAGAGGGAAGTGGCCACTGAGCTTAGAGTGTCACAGAGTGTCATCAGCAGGTTGCAACAGAGATACAGAGAGACTGGAAGAGTCACAGAAAGGCATAGAAGTGGACGTCCTTTGGCCACATCCCACACTGATGACCGCTTCATTGTGAACAGTGCCCTGCGGAACCGGATGATGAATGCCACTCAACTCCAGGCACATTTAAGGGAGGTGAGAGGCACCCAAGTGTCACGTCAGACCATTCGAAACCGTTTACATCAGCGTGGTCTGCGTGCTAGACGACCTGCAAGGGTACCTGACCACACCACCAGGCACAGGCGTCATCGTCTTGCATGGGCCAGGGAGCATTTACGCTGGACGAGGGACCAGTGGGCCTCAGTGCTGTTCTCTGATGAGTCGATTCACGTTGAGCAGAAATGATGGCCGCCAACGATGTTGGAGACGTCAAGGAGAGCGCTATGCATCAGCCACTGTTGTCACCAGACGACCCTTTGGTGGTGGCGGTGTTACAGTGTGGGCAGGTGTGTCTAGTCAATACAGAACTGCCCTACACTTTGTGAATGGTACAGTGACAAGCCCATACTACCTGAATAACATCATTAATCCAGTCATTGTGCCCCTGCATGAACAACACAGGCCTAATTTCATCTTCATGGACGACAATGCTCCAGCTCATCGAGGTCGCATCATTAGGGAAAGGCTGCTGGAGACTGGGGTACCTCAAATGGAGTGGCCTGCACTTTCTCCAGACCTGAATCCCATAGAAAACCTATGGGATCAGCTGACTCACCGTGTAGAGGCTCGTAACTCTGTACCCCAGAACCTCAATGACCTGAGGGCCGCCCTTCAAGAAGAGTGGGATGCCATGCCTCAGCAGACAATAAGTCGACTTGTGAACAGCATGAGACGTCGTTGTCAAGCTGTAATTGATGCTCAAGGGCACATGACAAGTTATTGAGACATTGACATTTTTGTTGTGGTATACCCACCACTGTTGTTGGCTTTTGTTTCAATAAATTGTTTGAGATGAGGAAATCACCATTGCATGCTTCTACCTAAATGCCCTACTTTCATGATACGTATAATATCACTGTAGCGTGAACTTACATTTTCCATAAATTTCACCCGAAAGCCAAATATCCCTAACTTTTTGTGAGTAGTGTATATATATGAAAAAAGGGGGAAAACGCCTTGTGCACAAACGTGTCTCCATCAAAGAGGTGCTGGTGTCGGCAAGATGAAGAAACATGAAAAAAGAGAGAAAAAACAGAGGCAAAAAGTATATAGATGCAAAAAAAGGTTTATTAGAAAGTGGAACGAACAACGCGCGTTTCGGCGTGTCTTCGTCAGGTTCGTTCGAACAAACTTTTTGCCTCTGAAGGTCAGTCTTTTAACTTTTTCGTTTGAGTGTGCGGATTGAACATTGGAGCTGGGTATTGCAGATTTTCGCCCTGGTTTTTTCTCTCTTTTTTCATATGTATATATATATTTAGCAGTAGTGGTGATAGAAAATTAAAACATGTTCGTCTTATCAGTCTTCACCCGGGCACCATAAATGTAGAGAATATCCTCGACGGAGCGCCATAAATGTAAGGAATATGCCTCTGTATATATATAAACTCTTACATGGGATGCCAGAAATATAGGCAATAACTGTGGAATAATGAGGTTTACCCTTATTATTCTTAAGTTAGGTTAAAATTAAATCAGTCTCATTTAATATGGATTATAATTACTACTACTTCAATTTACCATCAAAGTACTAATAACTAATAATTCATAAGGGTTGAAGGTATTACGTTCTAATGATTAGGTTTGACTCAGCTCTCGTGTTCATACGACATCAAAACAGACACCAGGTTTAACAAAAATAGATTTATTAAACAAGGAAAAACATGAATATTACATTCTACTAAATAGACATATTGTGTGGTGTGCATATTGTAACATTTATATACGTGTATGCACATATGAGTGTGTGTGTGTGCGTGTCGGTGTGTAGGCCTATGCCACATGTGCGTTCAGGGAACAAAGGAATCACGTGGAGTAAGCTAACTGTATCACAGCATGATGCTGATTATTGATCTCAAATCTCACGTTACTATAAATAAGTTCACGCACTTTGGTCAGGAAATAACGTATTTATCATCTAAGGTAAGCTAAAATGAGATCGTATCACACAAATATTAGTCAGTGTTAGGATTTATAGAGATAGCTTCCAATTGTGCCGTCCCCTACTGTACCTACTACGCCACCCTTTCATTTGTTAAATAGGGTCGTGGTCACTGCCAACAGTGGATTCATTTAACATCTCCCACTCATTAGTTCCAGCTAACTCATTTGATATCAGTATAAAATACATTGCACTTTATTTGGGATATCAATCATTGTTGACATTTCATTATTTAAACATGCTAACCCTTTAGTATCTAACAATTCTTCAATAATCTGCCCATTTGAGTCAGTAACACTTCCACCCCACAGAGTACTATGTGCAATAAAACCCCCACACCAGATTAATTTCTTCCTAATTCTGCCCTATAATTCCTCCCGTCACTGATACCTCTGCGCTGTTAAAAGGCTCCAGACAGGCCATTTTTATACCCCTGAGGAACTATACCGCTAGCGGCCACCAGGTGCCGCCAGTTACACAACCATTGCCAGAAGCAACCCAGGTAGCCAAAAGGGTCTGGTCCAGATCTGAAATTCCAACTCGGCTCAGTGTCGGCCTTGAATCACGGCAGATGACCATGGTATAAACGGGATAATCCACTCCGAGGTGTGCGGTTGTATGATTTTAACTCGGCTTCACGTCATCGCGTGGTTCTTTGCCTCCGCGTTGTACCACAAAATCATACAACCGCACACCAAGTTGTGGATTATCCCTTACATGATGAATACCTGTGCGACTTGAAATATGAGTGTGTCACATTGGTCTTACAATACACAAATCTCTACTTGCCGGCGTGTGGATAGCATTTTTGTCAATAAAAATGGAAACACATGCCATTTTTGGCAAGTGCTGCTTGTTCTACTAGTTTTCTCTGAAAATATTTCTCAGTAAAAAAAGACTTCCTCCATGGCAACTGCATTGATTTTACTGATGCGCATAGGTGTCATTCATTGGTTGAGCGAGAAGGGAGGCAGAGCATAGTTTTGTGACCCAGGCTGTGTCCGAATCAGATCCCTATCTACTGCGCCCTGTCTCCTGCGTACAGTGCACTGGCAGAAGTGAGCTGATCCCTATGTACTGCGCCCTGTCTCCTGCGTACAGTGCACTGGCAGAAGTGAGCTGATCCCTATGTACTGCGCCCTCTCTCCTGCGTACAGTGCACTGGCAGAAGTGAGCTGATCCCTATCTACTGCGCCCTGTCTCCTGCGTTACAGTGCACTGGCAGAAGTCAGCTGATCCCTATCTACTGCGCCCTTTCTCCTGCGTACAGTGCACTGGCAGAAGTGAGCTGATCCCTATCTACTGCGCCCTGTCTCCTGCGTTACAGTGCACTGGCAGAAGTGAGCTGATCCCTATGTACTGCGCCCTCTCTCCTGCGTACAGTGCACTGGCAGAAGTGAGCTGATCCCTATCTACTGCGCCCTGTCTCCTGCGTTACAGTGCACTGGCAGAAGTCAGCTGATCCCTATCTACTGCGCCCTTTCTCCTGCGTACAGTGCACTGGCAGAAGTGAGCTGATCCCTATCTACTGCGCCCTGTCTCCTGCGTTACAGTGCACTGGCAGAAGTCAGCTGATCCCTATCTACTGCGCCCTGTCTCCTGCGTACAGTGCACTGGCAAAAGTGAGCTGATCCCTGAAGCTGTTTTTTATTTTTTTAAATTTCCTGCCACCACCCCCCCCCCCCACCCCCCCTTGGGAGGTCAGCTTTATTTTTATTTGCAATTATATTTCATAACAATGTTGTGCTAAAGCTTCTGAGAGGGAAGGGTATAACAACACAAAAACAAATAAAAATTAAAAAGAATTTAAAATAAATAAAATAAGAACAAAAAATAAAGCAAGTTAATCAAAGAAAAGTGACAGATCGGTTGTCGGGAAAAGAGTCAAACTCTCCAGGGCTGGTGGATAGCTGGTGGTTCTTTATTGCGATAATATTCTGGTCCAGAGAAGCAGAGCTCACAGAAGACAAAGTTCAGTGCGCTGCTCATCTGTTGTACCATTTCAAACAGGTCACAGGAAGGAGGGGTGAGTTCATTTCAAACAGGTCACAGGAAGGAGGGGTGAGTTAATTTCAAACAGGTTACAGGAAGGAGGGGTGAGACTTGTAAACTCTGTTTAAATGGGTTTCCTGAATCCGGGTCCATACTGATTTGTAGGTGGTAGTATTGGTCGATGAAAGTTTCGAGGTCCGCTAAATCCTCCACTGTAAGGTTGTTCTGTTCGGGTTGTGTTCGGGTGGGTAGTAGCAGATGGATTATCGATGTGATCTGATCCAAAATGGTTGTATTCCTTATAACTTTAGCTTTGTTTAAGCTGTAGCTGTGTTTCTCAGCTGTAAGCTGTTTCTCAGCAATAGGGCGCCGCTATGTTGAGTCACCTGACTTCCCCACCTGGGAGCAAAGGGATAGGACCTATCCTGTGTGGTTTCGCTGGCGTAGAGTCAGGTAATCTGAACTCTTCCCACACTGGGAGCAGTGTTAAAGGTGCACGCCAGTATGAGTTTGCTGGTGTAGCTTCAGGTTATCTGCCCTACCAAAACTCTTCCCACACTGCAAACAGTGGAATGGCCGTTCCCCTGTATGAATTTTCTGGTGGAGCTTCAAATTACTCGACTGAGTGAAACTCTACCCACAAAGGAAGCATTGGTACGGGCGTTCCCCTGTATGAACTCGCTGGTGTTCCTTCAAAGTGCTCAACTGAGTGAAACTCTTCCCGCACTGCAAACAGGGGAATGGCCTTTCCCTGTATGAATTTTCTGGTGGAGCTTCAAATAATTTGACTGAGAGAAACTCTTCCCACACTGGGGGCAGTGGTACGGGCGTTCCCCTGTATGAGTTCTCTGATGCATCTTCAGTTTCTCTAACCGAGTGAAACTCTTCCCACACTGGGAGCAGAGGTACGGGCGTTCCCCTGTATGAGTTCTCTGATGCATCTTCAGTTTCTCTGACCGAGTGAAACTCTTCCCACACTGGGAGCAGGGGTACGGGCGTTCCCCTGTATGAGTTCTCTGATGTATCTTCAGTCTCACTGACCGAGTAAAACTCTTCCCACACTGGGAGCAGGGGTATGGGCGTTCCGCTGTATGAATTTTCAGGTGGTCCTTCAAATTTCTCGACTGATTGAAACTCTTCCCACACTGGGGGCAGTGGTACGGGCGTTCCCCTGTATGAACTCGCTGGTGTTGCTTCAGTGTATCTGCCCTAGGAAAACTGTTCCCACACTGCAAACAGTGGAATGGCCGTTCCCCTGTATGAGTTCTCTGGTGTTCTGTCAAACTCCTCAGTAGAGTGTAACTCCTCCCGCACTGCAAACAGTGGAATGGCCGTTCCCCTGTATGAATTTTCTGGTGGAACTTCAAATTACTTGACTGCGAGAAACTCATCCCACACTGGGGGCAGTGGTACGGGCGTTCCCCTGTATGAGTTCTCTGGTGTACCTTCAAAGTTTTTGACTGAGTGAAACTCTTCCCACACTGGGAGCAGGGGTATGGACGCTCTCCAGTATGAGTTCGCTGGTGTACCGTCAAAGTATATGACTGAGTGAAACTCTTCCCACACTGGGAGCAGTGGTACGGGCGTTCCCCTGTATGAATTTTCTGGTGGTGTTCCAAAGTACTCGACTGAGTGAAACTCTTCCCACACTGGGAGCAGGGGTATGGACGCTCTCCAGTATGAGTTCGCTGGTGTACCCCTGGAGTGCCTGAGGGGTACTGTGTCGGTGTGGGCAGTGTCTTACGGGGTGTGGGGTGCTGATGTGTGCTGCTGGGAGACTGTTGGGACCTCACAGTCGTGTTGAGCTCCTCAGGATGAACCTCCTCAATGTGCTGGTGAAGATTCACTTCCTCTGTGTGAACAAATGGGCACTGGGAGCAGGCAAAGACCTGAGACGACACCTCAACAGATTGTCCTGAGGAGAGAGAAAGTGTGCAGGAGATATGAAGCATATGGGAAATAGAGACAAGCAGTTTCTAATTAACACAACCATTACTGCAAAAGCATCTTAATATCCTTCAGCACAACTTGTAAACCATCTGCACCTGTGTTATAGACTCCCTCAGACGTTTGGAAAATGATTACCTGTGTGATCTGAACCTGTGTTTTGGTTCCTGGGGGAGATGACAGGAGAAATAAGTGAGGATTCAGCACAGATCCTGTAAAAGACAAATAGAGGCACATTATTTCATGTACCACTGATTGATGGTGAACAGAGGAGACACACAGTCCAGCTCCTAATTTATTTTTACCTGTTCTCTGATGAAGATGGTAGGATTTTCGGTGGTCTCTCCAACTGGCCAATTGTATTCCTCTTCCGGGTCACGATCTGACCCTTCTTCTGGGTCAGTGATACGTTTTCTTTCACTGGTAAAAGCTCATGCTGTCCCCATGGAGATCTCGCTCCCTGACCTCTTTGACAGGCCACGAGATGAGGAGATGATGACACAGGAAGTGAACTATTGGCAATTTCTAGTCGGTGAATCAGCACTCTAGGCTTTTTTAGCAGACAGAAAGTGACCAGAGTAGACAGCTCCTCCCCTTCCCGTTGTGCATGTTCTGATTTTATTCCGTTCTTCAGCAATTTGTCAGTTTGGGCAACTAGATCAGTTGCATGTCCCTCCATCTGTTCATCCGTCTCCTCTTTCCAGAGTTCCTCATCATCCACCTTCTCCATTTTCACACTCTGCCTCTCCCCATCTTCCTGCTCCTCCTTCATGTTGGCTAGTAGGTCTCTTTGCTCTCTGCTCATCAGATATCTAGTCTTCCTCTCTCTCCTCTCCTCTCTATCTTCACATTTGTTCGAAATTGATGTTGTCTCCATCCCTGTGTAATTTGAGCTGTCCATCACAGATTCTGCCTGGATGTCTTCACCTGAAGTGGTGGGTCTTAAGCAGTGTTGGTGTTGGTCAGCTTTGTAGAATCCACCACTCTTTGACAGGGAGGGCGGGACATAGAGGGAAGCTTGTACTCTATGAAGAGAAGTGTTGCTGTGAGAGAATGAACAGAATAATGTTTAATGGCACAGATGAAAATTACTCAACATAAAATGTTAAATTGCCGTTTGTGATGTTCACAATTTCAAAAGATAAATGTACAGGTGGGGCATCAACATTTCATACAATCAGTGATGGATTCTGAATTGTAACTGGGTGGGATTAGTTGATATGGTTTCCCTGATAAAGACCTACCATTCATATCCAACTATCCAAGACTTCTGTGGTGCCTGAGAAGGGTCGTCAGCTGGTCTGGGTAATAAACAGACTGCAGACAGACCTCCAGGACAGAGGGGGCAGCACTGAGCCAGGAGACAGTCTGAAGAAGAGATACAGGCACAACATGCACTGTGCTAAGCTATTGTCGGGTGCACAAGACAGGAGTTGACTGACAGCGTAACATACATTATGGTGTAAAACTATATACATGACAGCTCAGGGTTTGTGTATATTTGTAAAGATCTAACAATAGAGAAAAGGATATTTAAAAAAAATAATAATAATAATGTTTTCTGTTAACTTCACATGTAAGCCCCAGCATGACTGCAAGTTAGGGTGTAAAACACTTAATTTAAACAAAAGACACTGATAAAGCCACTTCTTTCCAGTTAAATTCATACATTTGCCCAGCTACCTGGCTATGCAGTATTTTGTTATATTTAAACACCTAGGTTTCTACACAATGAATACAAATTCGAAAAATCTTTCTACATACCAGATTATTGATATAATATTCAAAATTATGCGACAAAAACACTATTCCAAAGAATTGTATTTGTAAATGCATATTTTTGCATTACAGTGTTGTAAAAGAACAGGACTCGGCTAATTTCTCCCTGGGCAGTAGAGTTCTCAGTTTCAGCCCGAGCCCGACGGGTTCGAGCCGACAATTTATGCTAATTGGCCGGGTCGGGTAGGGCTGGGGCTGCGCAAAAAAAAGAAAAGAATGTCTCTGTGTGTGTATTTACAGGAGGCTAAGTAGCATTTTTACATGTGGTGCTGATTGCTAATTTTGGAGTCAATCAATTTTCAAGACTTTCTCTGCTTGTTAAAATTTTGCTATTTATTTCATTCATCCAACATCTCCCTTTTGCTGTAGCCTAACTACACGGCGAATGTAGGCGTTCGAGTTGAAGTTGAAGTATCGTCTGCTGTGTGATACATGATAATAGGGCAATAATAATGAAGCAAGGACATGCGAACTACACAACAATAAAAAAAGTTGAATCCCGTTCTAACGAAAAAAGACTAAATTATATTACAGCGTGGCAAACATTAAAACATTAGTACAAATCGAATTGCTTGTTTCGGAAAAATTGGTTTACTCTACTGCTCTCAATTAGACCTACTAAATCTGTTAAAAACTCAAAAACAGTAGGTTAAAAACACAGCTAGTTTGTGGCGTTCCTGCTTGCTCGCTCCTTCTCTCCCTCTCTTTCTCTTTCTCTCCCTCTCTCATCCCGTTGTGCTATGTGATTTGAGCCGCCGCCTACGTAAATTCCGCAGCCTTTATTGGCAATGACCGACTCGTGTTTTTTTTCGGTCTCGGGCTCAGAATTGTATGTGATGATCTCGGGCGAGCCGGGCTCGAGCTTCAACTCACTCGGGTCGGTTCGGTTCGGGATTTAATTTTCAGGCGCAAACTCCACAAAATTCACGAAAGGTGTCATCTCTCATATACCATTTACCAAACTAATGGCAGGCCTGGGTTAACAAGAGGCCTGACTTCGAACAGGAGCCATACAGAAATAACAGTTTAACACAATCAATATCTACTACCAATAGAGCAGGCGAAACGCGATGAATTAGACCGAACGTAGACTAATTATAATTGGTTACGAGCGGATCACATAGTGTGATTAAAATAGGCTGCATAAAGTAGGCTATTATTTGGAGAAAACGAAGCTATAGAATCAATATTGAGCCATCGGATCTGCGCCTCATTATTGAAAAAGCAGCACAGGCTACCCTACCAATTACAGTTGACTGCTCACTCAATTAGTATTATTTTTATGAAGAATATATATATGGCAAGTCACTGCATCAGTTTTAGCTATTATTGGAATCTATGTGCATATTCAAAGACACCGCTAGATCCCTCGTTCATATCTTGGCCTATTTTCTTTCGTCGAACACTCAATTTATAAAGGCAGAGATACGCTACGTACCTCCGATTTCCCTCTATGCAAAGCTTGTTTCCATCAACGTCCAAAGTATTGAAACTGTCGTGAAGAACCCAGCCTGGAAATGATTTAACACACGTCGTTACGTCTTGGTAAGTTCCTGTTGTACGAACGCATGCGTACTAGACACAACTTGTAATAAAAGGAGGATTACTTCCGAGATACGAACTAGGCGGAATAAAATCAATATAAAAGCCAGATTGTATTTTTCTGTTGTAAACCAAAAAATAACGGAACGTGATCAGAAATGCACCTATGAAATTTCGTATCTTATTGCTGACTTGCTGTCAGAAATGACATTTGCCAGAAACAGCTAATTTTCAGAAGATGTGCCCCGTCACAATATTGTGTTTAGTGATCTCAACACATTTTAATTGTTGACAGATTTATAAAATCTAACATTTGAAGCTTTGTTGGAGCTTGTTTAAGATGTTTGTCTAAAATAAAACTCAATTTTGAAGAACTTTCATTTTGAATGTTTTGTCAGCGGTTGCCTCTCCAGGAAAAGCTCGTTTTTTTATTTTCGTACGATATCAACTTCATGCTGCTGAAGCAATCGAGTTTTACGTTTTGAAAACATGTCAGCTGAAGTTCTTGCAGTTAATATATTTAGTTGGAAACAATGTGCTATATAGAGAGGGTAAATGGTGGTGCGTATGATTTTATCCTTGTAAAAGGAGTGTTCCATAATTTTGTAAATACGAGTGCACTTACAATGCCAAATGTGGCGCCCCCTAGCCTACTGTGTACCTACTACGCCTCTATTTAATTTTTAAATGGCAAAAAAATAAATAATTCCAATTAGTTGGTAGGCTACATACCTATGTTATTGTTAATGTTATTGTTTTTGCGTGTACTGGTTTTGCACACGCTAAAGGTCTTCGTTAATGCAGGGCCAAAATGGAGTTTGAAATTACAGAGAGGTCAGACTTTTAAAAAATTGTATAATCCAGTTTATTTTACAAGCATTATTGAAAGTGGTAAAATCAAGAAAGTTGAGCCACTATGTAATGCATCTTATTTCTCTGAATGAAATGAGAGCAAATTATCAATCTTCTTACTTATCAGTCTTGTTTACTGCTAGGGATATTGCTGCATAAGCAAGTGTTGAAATACCTTGAAATACCTTTCAAGAATGTGGAAAATAAAGTTCCCTGTTGTGTTCCATTCTCCATTCAATGTTGACAAAAAATACTTCCACTTATATGTTGATGATAACTATGTAGCGTAGAAATATACTGATATTTTATTGAAGGACAAAGCATAGTTTTACCCGATTACATTTGTAGCTCTCAGTATTTCATTGCAAACGGAAAAAAAAACAACTTTGTTTTTGCATTTTTGCCAAGATTTATTTGCATTGTGGCACTTTATTTTTACCTAAATTATGAAAATAAAGTAATCTAATCAGTTAGTATTAAAATTGGTACAACTATCTTGCATCATTTAAGCCATTTTCCAAGTTTCTGTGATGCTCACACCTGGAGTTATAAAGCCTTAAATAGAACAGTACCTAAATAGGCAAGGATTGGCCAAATTTGGCATCTGCACAGAGGGGTTAAAAAGTACTCCCTACATTAAAATTCACCTGTTCCCCAGCTGGCCCCAGGCAGCAAGTCAAAATTGAATGCGTCCATTTGCGGCCCCTCAATTGAAATTGTGAGGAGCGCATTGACAGTGGCGTCCTTCATCCAACTGCGTGGCCTCGCCTTAACTCTTTCAAGCACACTGAAGGCCCGCTCGCAGTCCGCTGGGCCTACTGGGGTAACCTTCAGTGCGCACATTAAGGTCGCAAAGCCAGGGAACAGCTCCTAAATTGTATCACCTGACAGGAGGCTTCTGGTCAACTGCTCCTGCGTAAGCTGGCAATTCAGCTTCATATATTCCCGCAGGCTCAGTGCTCGCTGATGTAAGGCACTGCCTCCTGACCCTGTCCCACCGCCAATGCCAGTCCGTGGCAAATGCAGTGAACGGCAGTCATGGCGGTGTTTAATCGCTGAAGTATGGCAGCCACTCCATTCTTGCGACCTAATGAAGTAAAATACTATATTGGTTCTAGATGGCACAGGTGAGCATTGTACACTTGTTGCATCCATTGAGGCTTATATTCTATTGTTTTAACATGAAATACAGAATTATACACACCAGTCATCACAGCTGAACCATCAGTGCCAAAGCCCATGACCTTCTTGATGGGGATTTCCATCTTATGAAGCCAGTCCTGCAGGGTGTCAGTAATGGTCGATGTAGTACCATCTTGAAGAGGTATTAGTCCGGCAAACCTGGTTCTAACCTCAACATCTGAAGTCACCAATCTGACAGGAAAACAATGGCTGTTACAGTCATCCTCAATCTAAACACAATTGTAAAATGTGGCTGTAAAAGAACTCTTTAATAATGTACAAGTAAAATACCCCGCATTTATATGGCAAGAGCATGACTCTTGAATCGCAAGCACACCACTCTGTCAAAAGTCACCTTGTCAGCAACACAAGCTCCTTGGTTACTGTGATGTCACTGGTCACATGACCAATAAACTGGGACTCCTGCAGTGTCTCATGTTCTGCCTGGATCTGTGCTGACATCACCTAAATATAAATCACCATTACAATATGTGACATTACATTACTTATCCAGAGCGACTTACACAACTATTAGCATTTTTACATAGTTATCCATTTACATCTGGATATATACTGAAGCAATTCAGGTGAAGTACCTTGCTCAGGGGCACAACGGCAGTCTCACCTGGGAATTTCATCTGCAACCTTTGGGTTACAAGCCCAGTTCCCTGCCCACTATACTACACAGCCGTAGGTGGTGTTAAAAGCCCATTGAACTACAGTATGTCTTTTTTAATGAAAGCTGTACCTGGAAAAAATGTATACAGTTGAAGTCGGAAGTTTACATACACTTAGGTTGAAGTCATTTAAACTCATATTTAACCACTCCACAGATTTCATGTTAGCAAACTATAGTGCTGGCAAGTCAGTTAGAACATTTACTTTGTGAATGACACAAGTCATTTTTCCAACAATTGTTTAGAGAGATTATTTCACTTTTGATTCACTTTATCACAATTCCAGTGGGTCAGAAGTTTACATACACTAAGTTGACTGTGCCTTTAAATTGTTAATATTTGGTTGCATATCCTTGCCATGCCATGACCTCCTGATGTCTGTGACCCAACAACATCAAGAGACTCTTGATATCTTATTTTCTGGTACTCTTACAAGCGATACTATAACGTCTCTGCATTTGAATGTATATACATAATGTAATGTAATGAATGGATCTCTATGGGAATTGGGGGGTGGGACTAGATTTAGCTGTAAATTATGCTGGAACAGTATGGAATACAGGATTGGTAGAATGGCTGTAAGTCATCAAGGGTCTGAGGTAGAGTTCTGTTTCAGCCCGAGCCCGTCGGGGCCCGAAAAAGCCAGTGGGGTAGGGCCGGGTTCGAGCCGACAATTTATGCGAATTAGTCGGGTGGGGTAGGGCTCGGGCTGCGCAAAAACAAAAAAAACAAAAAAGAAAAGAATGTCTCTGTGTGTGTATTTAGGCTAATTTGCATTTTTAGCTACACGTGGTGCTGATTGCTAATTTTGGAGTCAATCAATTGTCAAGACTTTCTTTACTTGTTAAAGGTTGTATCAGCGATTTTGGGTGACGTCACTTCTGAAGCGAAATCCCAAACAAACAGAGCCAGCTCCAGCTCAGAGCCAATTATGTTATGTTTTAAAAAATAGTGTTCAAGCATCCAGAATTATAACCACGTTAATAACGTTTGTAAGAAACCAAACCGTTTGTAAATCCGTCAAGATTTCAGCGAGATAAGAGTATTAGCGTATTAGTATCACCCACCCCTTGTCGGTGATTGGTTGGAATACTGTTTATTTTGGTTTTGAGTGGTTGGTAGTACCATTTGTTTTTGTGTATGATCTCGGAGCATAGGCTGCCTACAGAGACGCGGTTTTTTGACGGCCTGCTTATGGGGCGGGCAGCTAGCGGATCGTGAGGAAAAATCAGATGAATGTGATCATTTATGTTTCGACCCAAAATCGCTGATACAACCTTTAAAATGTAGCTATTTATTTTATTCATTCAAGATCTCCCGTTTGCTGTCACTATATGGCGAATGTAGGCATTCCAGTTGAATTATCGTCTGCTGTGTGATAAATCATAATAGGGCAATAATAGGCTAATGAAGCAAGAACATGCGAACTACACAACAATAAAAAAGTTGAATCCCGTTCTAACCAAAAAAAACACTACTAAATTCGATTACAGCATGGCAAACATTAAAACATTAGTAATCTAATTGCTTGCTTTCGGTAAAATTGGTTTACTCAGCTGCTCTCAATTACTAAATCTGTTCAAAACTGAAAAGCAGTAGGTTAAAAACACAGCTAATTTGTGGCGTTCCTGCTTGCTCGCTCCTTCTCTCCCTCTCTCTCTCTCTCGTTCTCTCTCACCCCGTTCTGCTATGTGATTTGAGCTGCCGCCTACGTAAATTGCGCAGCCTTTTCTGGCAATAACCAACTTTTTTTTCGGGTTTGGTTGGTCTTGCGCTCAGTATTGTATGTGATGATCTCGGATGAGCCGGGCTCGGGCTTCAACTCACTCGGGTCGGTTCGGTTCGGGTTTGAATTTTCAGGCCCGTTGAGAGCTCTACCTAACCCTAGCCAACTGACCCTCTCCCACCCCTAGCCCCCTTTGTCAAGCAAATGGCACCTACTTGTAGCTTATCGATCCTGTGCCTGATCACAGTATTGATAAGCTACAGACAGGACTTCTATTTTTTGATAATTGTGATATTTCTTCTCCGGACCTCGGGGGCAGCGTGGGCCCCCAGCCCTGGTAGTCCCGTGCATTAATGCGAGCCTTCCTCTAGGTTTTCACCACAATCCTAACAAAGCACACCTTATTCAACAGCTAGAGATCTCATTAAGCTGCTAATTAACGAAATCAGGTGTGCCAAATTAGGGTTGAAATGAAAACCGACAGGACGGTAAATGACCCAGAACAGCGATGGGCAGCCCTGGTTTAGATTTCACCTACCAGTGCTAAAAACGATACGGTGCCTGACCCGATATCTTCTTTAAAATAAAGAGCAAAGAATGATGTTAAAGAACATCTTTTTTATTGCAAAGTCAAATACGTTTAACTATACATCAACTACTTACTGTTCAGGTTATACTCATGAATACAAAACACTATTAACAAATTTACAAAACATTTAAACAAAAAAATAAAGCCAAACCAAACTACAATAATTTTACAGTAAATAACGGTTATAGTACGAATAATAACAGGAAAAGAAACACCAAGTGAAAACTCTTCTACATGCTCTACATATTGTACACTCCCTTTTGCACACTACTGTCTTTAAGCATTTGTTGCATGTCCCAAAGTTTGAATCCTTTTGGGTAAAATACAGCCACGCTTTAGACCATTTTGCTTTTGGCATTTTGACCCAGTTTAATGGTTAGCTAGCTTACTGACGGTACCTGCTGGCACTGACTGAGTGGACAGAGCGAGTGTAACGTTGGCTAGTGAAGGCACGAGGCAGGCGCGTGGGTGAGCGATGTTTTGGAGCACCAGACGATGGTGGAAAACAGTGGACATTCCAATAGGCAGATGTTGTATTTTACATTATAGATTAAAATTGTACTTTAAAGTGGCACCAAAATCTGCGTTTTGATTCCGTCCAGTAGTTACCGGGTATATTCCATAGTGGTACGAGAAGGCAATCCTATTCAATTTATTTTGTATAGTGCTTTGTACAGAGAACTGTCACAACGACGCTGTAGAGAGAAAAAGAAGAAGAACTGGGCAAAAACCAGGCCTGAACCCCCCAAATAGCAAACGAGGTAAAAATTCCCTGGTGGGAAGAAAAACACTCAAACAGTAACAAGAAAACTCTAACCCCTTAATTCTTGGTACTGATTGAATGATTGAAGGTCTTCCAACACTGGGAGCAGAGGGATCGGACCTATCCTGTGTGGTTTCACTGGCGTACAGTTAGGTAATCTGAACTCTTCCCACACTGGGAGCAGTGTTAAAGGCGCTCGCCGGTATGAGTTTGCTGGTGTAGCTTCAGTTTATTTGCCCTACCAAAACTCTTCCCACACTGCAAACAGTGGAATGGCCATTCCCCTGTATGAGTTATCTGGTGGACTTTTAAATCTCTTGACTGAGTGAAACTCTTCCCACACTGGGAGCAGTGGTATGGCCGTTCCCCTGTATGAATTTTCTGGTGGAGTTTTAAATTACTCAACTAAGTGAAACTCTTCCCACACTGGGAGCAGGGGTACGGGCGTTCCCCTGTATGAGTTCTCTGGTGTTTCGTCAAAGTACTCGAATGAGTGAAACTCCTCCCGCACTGGGATCAGTGGTACGGCCGTTCACCAGTATGAGTTCGCTGATGTAGCTTCAGTTTATCTGCCCGAGTGAAACTCTTCCAACACTGGGAGCAGGGGTATGGGTGTACCCCTGTATGAGTTCTCTGGTGATTCGTCAAAGTACTCAAATGAGTGAAACTCTTCCCGCACTGGGAGCAGGGGTACGGGCGTTCCCCTGTATGAGTTCTCTGGTGATTCGTCAAAGTACTCATTTGAGTGAAACTCTTCCCGCACTGGGAGCAGTGGTACGGCCGTTCACCAGTATGAGTTCGCTGGTGGTTCATCAAATTTCTCGACTGAGTGAAACTCTTCCCACACTGGGAGCAGGGGTATGGGTGTTCCCCTGTATGAGTTCTCTGGTGATTCGTCAAATTACTCGACTGACTGAAACGCTTCCCACACTGGGAACAGGGGTATGGACGTTCCCCAGTATGAGTTCTCTGGTGTTTCGTCAAATTTCTCGACTGAGTGAAACTCTTCCCACACTGGGAGCAGTGGTATGGCCGTTCCCCTGTATGAATTGTCTGGTGGAGTTTTAATTGACCTGACTGAGCGAAACTCCTCCCGCACTGGGAGCAGTGGTACGGCCGTTCACCAGTATGAGTTCGCTGATGTATCTTCAGTTTCTCTGACCAAGTGAAACACTTCCCACACTGGGAGCAGGGGTATGGGCGTTCCCCTGTATGAGTTCTCTGGTGTTTCGTCAAATTACTCGACCGAGTGAAACTCTTCCGGCACTGGGAGCAGTGGTACGGCCGTTCACCAGTATGAGTTCGCTGATGTATCTTCAGTTTCTCTGGCCAAGTGAAACACTTCCCGCACTGGGAGCAGGGGTATGGGCGTTCCCCTGTATGAGTTCTCTGGTGTTTCATCAAATTACTCGACCGAGTGAAACTCTTCCCGCACTGGGAGCATGTGTGGGTCCCTGGAGTGCCTGTGGGGTGCTGTGTCGGGGTGGGCATTGTCTTAGGGGGTGTGGGGTGCTGGTGTGTGCTGCTGGGAGACTGTTTGGACCTCACAGTGGTGTTGAGCTCCTCAGGGTGAACCTTCTCAATGTGCTGGTGAAGATTCACTTCCTCTGTGTGAACAAATGGGCACTGGGAGCAGGCAAAGACCTGAGACGACACCTCAACAGTTTGTCCTGAGGAGAGAGAAGGTGTGTAGCAGATATCAAGGTTATAGGAAATAGAGACTTTCTGAGATTCTGATAAACACAAACATTACTGCTAAATTTTCTTAATATCCTTCAGCAAGACTTGTCAACCATCTGCACCTGTGTTATAGACTCCCTCGGACGTTTGGAAAATGATTACCTGTGTGATCTGACCATGTGTTTTGGTTCCTGGGGGAGATGACAGAGGAAATAAGTGAGGCTTCAGCACAGATCCTGTAAAAGACAAATAAAAGGCACATTATTTCATATATACGACTGATTGATAGTGAATGGAGGAGACACACAGTCCAGCTCCTAATTTATTTTTACCGATTCTCTGATGAAGATGGTAGCATTTTCGGTGGTCTCTCCAACTGGCCAGTTGTATTCCTCTTCCGGGTCACAACCTGACGCTTCTTGTGTGTCAGTGATCCGTTTCCTCTCAGTGGTAAGAGCTCATGCTGTCCCCATGGAGATCTCTCTCCCTGACCTCTCTGACAGGTTACACGATGAGGAGGTGATGACACAGAAAGTGAACTATTGGCAATTTCCAGTCTGCAAATCAGCACTCTAGGCTTTTTTAGCAGACAGGAAGTGACCAGAGTAGACAGCTCCTCCCCTTCCCGCTGTGCATGTTCTGATTTTATACCGTTCTTCAGCAATTTGTCAGTTTGGGAAACTAGATCAGTTGCATGTCCCTCCATCTGTTCATCAGTCTCTTCTTCCTCTTTCCAGAGTTCCTCTTCATCTCTCACACCATCCTCCCTCTCCATTTTCACACTCTGCCTCTCCCCATCGTCGTCCTCCTTCTTCATGTTGGCTAGTATGTCTTTTTGCTCTCTGCTCATCAGATATCCAGTCTTCCTCTCCCTCATCTCCTCTACATCTTCACATCTTTTTGAAATTGACGTTGGCTCCATCCCTCTGTAATCTGAGGTATCCATCACAGATTCTGCCTGGATGTCTTCACCTGAAGAGGCGGGTCTTAAGCAGTTCATGAAGTCGGTTATGGATTCTGATTGGCTGTGGGTGTTGGTCAGCTTTGTAGAATCCACAACTCTTTGACAGGGAGGGCGGGACATAGAGGACAGCTTGTACTCCTCTATGAAGGGATGTGTTGCTGTGAGAGAATGAACAGAATAATGTTTCATGGCACAGATGACAATTACTCTACATAAAATGTTAAATTGCCTTTTGTGATGTTCACAATTTCAAAAGATAAATGTACAGGTGGGGCTTCAACATTTCATACAATCAGTGATGAATTCTGAATTGTAACTGAGTGGGATTAGTTGATATGGGTTCCCTGATAAAGACCTACCATTCATGTCCAACTGTCCAAGACTTCTGTGGTACCTGAGAAGGGTCTTCAGCTGGTCTGGGTAATAAACAGACTGCAGACAGACCTCCAGGACAGAGGGGGCAGCACTGAGCCAGGAGACCGTCTGAAGAAGAGATGCAGACACAACATGCACTGTGCTAAGATATAGCCGGATGCACAAGACAGGAGTTGACTGGCAGCAGCACATACATTATGGTGTAAGACTATATACATGACAGCTCAGGGTTTGTGTACAGTTGAAGTCGGAAGTTTACCTACACTTAGGTTGAAGTCATTAAAACTCATTTTTAACCACTCCACAGATTCCATGTTAGCAAACTATAGTGTTGGCAAGTCAGTTAGGACATCTACTTTGTGCATGACAAGTAATTTTTACAACTATTGTTTACAGAGAGATTATTTCACTTTTAATTCACTACATCACAATTCCAGTGGGTCAGAAGTTTACATACACTAAGTTGATTGTGCCTTTAAATTTTTTATATTTGGTCGCATATCCTTTGCATGCCATGACTTCCTGATGTCTGTGACCCAACAACATCAAAAGAGTCTTGATATCTTATTTTCTGGTACTCTTACAAGCGATACTATAACGTGAATGGATGTCTTTGGGAATTGGGGGGTGGGACTAGATTTAGCTGTAAATTGCACTGGAACAGTATGGAAACACATGGTTGGCTAAATGGCTCTAAGTCAGTGGCGTACCGTGGGAGTAGAACTAGGCCTTCTGTAAACTTACCTTTAACGGATGATCACTCTCAATCTGTTTTCGTTTACTTTTCCTGATTGTCAATCAAATAATTGATTCACTCAATAAGCAAGAACAAGAAGTAAATTATTAGGCTACCAAGTTATTTTGAGATAGCATTATTGTTCTGTGCAACATAAACTTGTGTTCCATTTTTGTATATCAGAATCAGAAATTCGTTTATTGCCATTGTATGAACATACTAGGAATTCATGACGACGACAGTAGTGCTTAAGCACATTACAACATTGGACAGGTGCAAGGACAGGACTGGACAGTGCAAGACAGGACTTATAAAGTGCAGTAATACAAGTGCAAAATCACAGTGCAAATTGGGACAGTGCTGTAATCAGTCCAGTGCAGCCTAATGTTGATTAGGCTGGTGGCCGTGGGGAAAAAACTGTTTCTGTGGCGAACAGTGTTAGTTTTTATCGACCGCAGCGGTGAGAAGAGGCCGTGGCCCGGGTGGGAGGGGTCAGCCATGATCTTTCTGGCCCGCTTCAGCACCCTGGAGTCGTGCAGGGCCTGGAGGGAAGGCAGGTCACAGCCGATCACCCTCTCGGCAGAGCGTATGACCCGCCGCAGTCTAGTCTTGTCCCTGACTGTAGCTGCGGGAAACCAGGTAGTGATGGAGAAGGTGAGAATGGACTCGATGATGGAGGTGTAGAATTGTACCATCATGGTCCGTGGCAGGTTGAATTTCTTCAGCTGCCGCAGAAAGAACATCCTCTGCTGAGCCTTCTTAATAAGAGAGCTGATGTTCAGCTCCCACTTGAGGTCCCGAGAGATGATAGTGCCCAGGAAGCGGAAGGAGTCCACGGTGGCCACCGGGGAGTTATCCAGGGTGATGGGGGGGGGGGGTATGGGTTCTTCCTGAAATCCACCACCATTTCCACTGTCTTTAGAGCGTTGAGCTCCAGGTTGTTCTGGCCACACCAGGACAGCAGCTGTTCAATCTCCCACCTGTAGGCGGACTCGTCTCCCTTGGAGATGAGACCAATAAGGGTGGTGTCGTCCGCAAACTTCAAGAGCTTGACCGACTGGTGGCTGGAGGTGCAGCTGTTCGTGTACAGGGAAAATAGTAGGGGGGAAAGAACACAGCCTTGTGGGGAGCCGGTGCTGGTGGACCTGGGGTCGGAGATGTTCTTCCCCAGCTTCACACGTTGTATCCTGTTGGACAGGAAGTCCGTGATCCACCTGCAGGTAGAGACAGGCACTCGTAGCAGGGAGAGCCCGTGCTCCAGTGTAGGCGGGAGGATGGTGTTAAAAGCCGAGCTAAAGTCCACAAACAGGATCCTGGCATAGGTGCCTGCAGAGTCCAGGTGCTGTAGGACGTAGTGAAGAGCCATGTATATCGACATTTATTTTGTTGTGTTATCATGCGAAGATTCTGACTTTTAAATGCTCCATGTTTAAATGTTCAACGTAGATTTTCGTAAATGAGTATTTCTAGCCTGTATTATGCGCTGCTCTCAACGATTCGAGACACTTAAGAGGCTGTCCTCTTTAAATTTATGCTTTCTAATGTTTAAATCGCTTTGACTAATTTTAGTGTCGTCTTAAAATTAATTACATTCTTTAACGCATTCAGATTATTGCCTGATCCTTGTTAAACAATCTTAAGTTGTCTCTTTGTCGTTATCATTTCTAAATCATTATAGGCTACAAATTGGTCTTGATTATTCAGAGAATGAATGGATTGTTAGGCTACTGAATCTAAATAAACGTTAACAAGTAATCCCCACTTTTTCCAATGCGCAGGCCGTCGCTACATATATTTAAGTGCTACCCATTTTATGACGCTGTCAGATTGATGGTAGGTAATTCAGAGTGAGTTTATCCATTAAATTAGAATTAATTTAATTAACTAATTTATTCTAAATTACCACACAATAGTTATTAACTATTGTTCAGGGATCACCTTCAGTTGCCCTGTTAGCAGCTCAGTACTCTGAATACTGAACCCAAGTCACTATAGGTCGCCCTTTATCAACCTTTATCACGTGATATGCCGTGAGGGAATTCCCCCTCGGCACTTATAACATTCAAATGTCTCGATGTGACTTCGTTAGTGGATCACTCAGTCAGCGTGAGAGAGGAAACAGGTCCAAACATTTAGTTCAATTACTGAGGTTTAATAGGGGAATGCAGGAATCCGCCGGGACTCTAACAGTGTTACACTACTAGCATTCAACACAATATAACAAAATACAGACACGGGAATATAGCGATATTAATTTTACAATATATCGCCGTTGAAACAACACATACACTAAACAAAGGGATGCGGTACACACAATGTAGGAACGGTATATCAGGAAAAGCAGTGGTACGACTCGACTAGTAGTGAGTAATTGAGAGGAAGGTGGGGTTACTTACTAGTCGAGCGCGAACCAGGAAAAGGTGAAGAGAAAAAGAAGGATCTCCCAGGCCCAGTGGATGCCCAACGCGGGATAATGCAGCTTCTGAACCGAACGGAAAACTCGGATGCTCAGTCTTTCTGTCGGAGGCGTGGGTCGCGGGAATTAACCAAAAGACGCAGGAGTCCAGGTGAAGTCGTAGATGAAAAAGGAAAAAAAAAAGAGAGCGAGTCCCTGAGGTCGCCCCCTCTAAAATACCTGACTGGCTAGAGGAGGGTCCACGCTGCTATTGGTTGTTGGGAGTACCCGCCTTCACATCCTTGTCACAGCGCCCGTCTCGGGCGGGTCACACTAATTTTAAGAAATTAGTACGGGAATGTGATTAAGTTAGATAACTCTCGACCCTACCGAAATACACGGATATAGTTGGTCTCTTGATTTTTGTTATGAATGTATGGAGCTAACCATACCAAACACGGTTACTTCAGGCTTCGTTTAGGGGGACATGGTTGATTATTCATTAGCGGCGTGGGCTGGCAACCTCCGAGACGCGGTGCTATACGATAAGGATTGGACATGGCTTTATTTATTTATTCGGCTCCGTTAGGCGTCAGAAACTGCATTTTTGATTAAATTTACTGAGAGGCTACTTTCTCCATTCATGAGCATGAATGGATTCTCCTACTACGATATCAACTTCTTCATGCTGCTGAAGCAATCGAGTTTTACGTTTTGAAAACATGTCAGCTGAAGTTTAACATTTAAGTGGAACATTTAAGTGGAAACAATGTGCTATATAGAGAGGGTAAATGGGAAAAAAGCGAAATATTCCAATTAGTGGGTAGGCTACATATGTTATTGTTAATGTTATTGTTTTTGCGTGTGCTGGTTTTGCACACGCTAAAGGTCTTCGTAAATCAGGCCCAAAATGGGAGTTTGAAATTACAGAGAGGTCAGACTTTTAAAAAATGGTATAATCCAGTTTACTTTTCAAGCATTATTGAGAGTGGTAAAATCAAGAAAGTTGAGCCACTATGTAATGCATCTTATTTCTCCGTATGAAATGAGAGTAAATTATCAATCTTCTTACTTATCAGTCTTGTTTACTGCTAGGGATATTGCTGCATAAGCAAGTCTTGAAATACCTTATGCCTTTCAAACAAGTACTCTACCCTTCAAAGAGATCTCTCTTAGTTTTTTCAATAATCAGTTTAAAGTGTAGAACATCTATCCTCTCTATTTTCTCTAATATTTATTCCCAAATAACTTATTCTCTGACTGGTATATTACAAAAAGAAGGTATATAACAGACGTTCACATTTGTTGATGTTCAGACAGAGCTCGGAGGCTTTGGAGAATTGTTGGATCACATTAGTAGCACAGTAGAATTTGGTATGCATCCTTTAAAAAAAGGGTGCCATCATCTGCTAACTGACTCAAACATGCCTGATGATTAATTTGTCAGCAATTGCAATCCCTTTCAAATCACAAAGCCTATTGAAAACCCTGTCGGATACCACGCTTGAGATCGAATCCAGGACTGCCAGGTTGTAATTTGATTGAGAAATTGCCACTTTTACATAGCATTTCAACTGCTTTTTTTTAAAAAAAGGCTTTTTTTCAAGAATGTGGAAAATGAAGTTCCCCGTTGTGTTCCACCGTGCCAAAAGCCTAGTAGAAGTCTAAGTGGAACTATAGATAGGCTAATGACATTAAGATAAAAAGAAAAGTGCTATAAAATATTACAATCCCACAGCATAAACTACAAGTAAATCCTGGTCAAATGCAGACCACATTTCTTTAAGTAGATTTTCCCTTCACCCATGAAGAAAGACAGTACTCTTAGCAGGACAGCAAAACAGTCCTCAGATTGTTTCAGTTGTGAACAGAGTTCTCAAAATCAAATATCCATTGGAATTGGTGGACTAACCTCTTACCAATCAATGATTACGCACACACCAGCAAAGAAAGCTATTTTCCTCCTGGGACAAGGTCTCTATCCCTTTTTAGCAAGGGGCCAGCTTTGGGGTCACAACCTCAGCACTGGATATAATGTCTCCCCCTGCTGACATCTATTATTTGCGCTCAAAAAGCCAGTTTCTCCATTGGGCTCCATTCAATGTTGACAAAAAATACTTCCACTCATATGTTGATGATAACCGCAGAGTACATAGAAAAGTGATATTTTATTGAAGTACAAAGCATAGTTTTACCCGTTTACATTTGTAGCTCTGTCTTTCATTGCAAACTAAAGAAAAACAATCATCTTTTCAGTGTGAGATTAAGCTAATTCACCAAACGGTGAAGAATAACTGCATTCAAGGGGAGGAGCTACGTGAGTCACAGTCACTAAGTGGGAACTAATAGGGTTTGTAGGGAACATGCCTCTATATTCCTACATGTGGAGTATTAGTCATGCAAGGTGTTTATAGATATATTTAGCAGTAGTGGTGATAGAAAATTAAAACATGTTCGTCTTACCAGTCTTCACCCGGGCACCATAAATGTAGAGAATATCCTCAACGGAGCGCCATAAATGTAAGGAATATGCCTCTGTATATATATATAAACTCTTATATGGGATGCTAGAAATATAGGCAATAACTGTGGAATAATGAAGTTTACCCTTATTATTCTTAAGTTAGGTTAAAATTAAATCAGTCTCATTTAATATGGATTATAACTACTACTACTTCAATTTACCATCAAAGTACTAATAACTAATAATTCATAAGGGTTGAAGGTATTACGTTCTAATGATTAGGTTTGACTCAGCTCTCTTGTTCATACGACATCAAAACAGACACCAGGTTTAACAAAAATAGATTTATTAAACAAGGAAAAACATGAATATTACATTCTACATTATACCCCTGAGGAAAGATACCGCTAGCAGCCACCAGGTGCTGCCAGTTACACAACCATTGCCAGAAGCAACCCAGGTAGCCAAAAGGGTCTGGTCCAGATCTGAAATTCCAATTCGGCTGTGTCGGCCTTGAATCACGGCAGATGACCATGGTATAAACGGGATAATCCACTCCGAGATGTGCGGTTGTATGATTTTAACTCGGCTTCACGTCATCGCGTGGTTCTTTGCCTCTGCGTTGTGCCACAAAATCATACAAACGCACACCAAGTTGTGGATTATCCCTTACATGATGAATACCTGTGCGACTTGAAATATGTGTGTCACATTGGTCTTACAAAACACAAATCTCTACTTGCCGGTGTGTGGATACATTTTTGGCAATAAAAATGGAAACACATGCCATTTTTGGCAAGTGCTGCTTGTTCTACTAGTTTTCTCTGAAAATATTTCTCAGTAAAAAAAGACTTCCTCCATGGCAACTGCATTGATTTTACTGATGCGCATAGGTGTCATTCATTGGTTGAGCGAGAAGGGAGGCAGAGCATAGTTTTGTGACCCAGGCTGTGTCCGAATCAGATCCCTATCTACTGCGCCCTGTCTCCTGCGTACAGTGCACTGGCAGAAGTGAGCTGATCCCTATCTACTGCGCCCTGTCTCCTGCGTACAGTGCACTGGCAGAAGTGAGCTGATCCCTATCTACTGCGCCCTGTCTCCTGCGTACAGTGCACTGGCAGAAGTGAGCTGATCCCTATCTACTGCGCCCTGTCTCCTGCGTACAGTGCACTGGCAGAAGTGAGCTGATCCATATCTACTGCGCCCTGTCTCCTGCGTACAGTGCACTGGCAGAAGTGAGCTGATCCCTATCTACTGCGCCCTGTCTCCTGCGTACAGTGCACTGGCAGAAGTGAGCTGATCCCTATCTACTGCGCCCTGTCTCCTGCGTACAGTGCACTGGCAGAAGCAGTTTTTTTTTTTTTTTTTTGCCCCCTCCTGTACCTCACTCTTTTTAGTCATCAGTGTCTGATACTCTATCTGTTTTTAAACATGCATGCCTTCGCATGATTTAATGATCAATTCTTATGCATAACACTTGGAAGAACAGGTGTTCTACTCCCTTTTTTGTTGGTCTAACTATCAGTGAAATCACTTATTGCCACAGGAATAGCATGAAATATAGAGGTAGTCTCGTGTTTTGTAAAACAACAGCTTAACTTGTTTTTACCTTTAACTAGTGATGTTACGGATGACACCGAAGCTCCGAGCTGTGTGTCGAGTACGTAGGGCAGTTTCTACAGAAGCCTCGCACCGAAGCTTGTATCACTTTCAGAGAAGCACGTGATCGATGACAAACGAGGCCTCGGGTGCTGTAGAACCATGTGATCGGTTTGTTTTGCGTTTTGGGCGGAACTAGGGGTTTTGAATTGTAGATATAAAGGAGCGATACCCCCCTTATTTCGAGGGTTGTTGCGGAGAGTTTATTATTATTGGTTTTATTGCTATTGAAAGTGAGGAATTTTTGAAGTATTTTTATTTTTTTGTACAACTTTTGTACAGTTTTGTCGTTTTTGTACAAAAATAGGCTAATGGAACCTGCATGGAAGCGAAAATCTTCTCCTGCTTGGGAATATTTTGACCCGATATCTCCAAATAAGGCAGGCCTAAGTGGCGTAGATATAAAAACACACTGAAACGCTATTCGAACACTGGGCTAGCAATCGACTGTGCATGTAGTTCGTTGGTTGTTATTTTAACGTAACTACAGCAGATTATTACGATTTGTTTAATATTATTATGATTTGATTGTTATTTCTTATTCTTTCTTATTATCATTATCATCTGCATTCCTTCTCAAATGGAATATTATTTAATTTTGAAGGTAAAGTGCTTGCTGTGCCTAAAGGAGCTGGCTTACAGCAATAATACCTCGTCCATGCTGAGGCATTATCGGGCAATGCATGAAAATGCACCTGCCAATGAGCAAGAAACCAGCGGAGGTTATTTATTTCTTTATTTTACTTTTTAATAGCAGTTATGGTTGCTTTATCATAATCATACTGACATGTTGATAAAAAATACAGTTGCATATTGTTATTTTGCCATAGGTTCCAGAAAGCAAGAACTTGATGACGCCGTTAATAAAAATCAATAAAAAACTTCCCTTTTCAGTCACAAAAGCACCTTCCCTTTCACTGCCCATACTGAAGCCTGGTTTCAGAAGCACTCACAGTCCCAGACCAGAAACACTTTTACTGCTCAATAGAACCCCACACAAATGTTGTCCCCCTTTCTATCAATCTTCCTGTTTTTTTCATTTTGAAAGTTAATATAATATTATTACATATATTATAAAATAATATATCTTAGTATAAAACAAATCTAGCCTAATGACCGTTACACATATAAATTATGAGTATGTTAGTATGTGTATCGCCTGAGCGGGTTTTGAACGGGTACTTTCTCTTACAGAAATGGCTCTGAAGTCCGACGCGTTACAAGTGAGCTAAAGGGTCGCTTGTTGTTAGCTCGCGGCAACTTCGTTATTTTGAACCTGGGGTGGAATTTGTAATGATTTCGTTGCTCTAAATTACTTTTACCAGCAGGTGTCACTAGTGTACACTGTGTTGAATGAGGCTTCGAGTAATGAATCTATTTGCGATACAATTGGCTGCAAAGCCTCAGTGCTTCAGGAAGCCTCATTTCGCCATCACTACCTTTAACTAATACATATCATCGTATCTTAATACAACAATTATTCAATCATCAATTAATCATTAACTTTATAGGCTCCATTCGTATAACCATTGTTAGTACATCCTTATTCATTTCATAGGCTTTATTTGGATAGCCTTGGTTAGTACATTCTTTTTATTAAATGTATGGTTCCCCTTTGACCTAGCTCAGGGGCCATAGGATTAGTTTCGGCATACTGGATGGGTCAGAAAGGGGAAGCGAGAGGCTCTGCCACCTCTTTTCCCCCTGTCTGTCCTTTTTTAGTTCCTTAAATCTGAGGGTCGCAGAGAGGGCAAGATGTACTCTGTTGTTATTTCTGCACAAACATGTGAGTCTTGCTACATACAGATTCAACTGCGACACACTCCTGTTAGTTTAAAGGTTACATACTGCGGATAAATGTGAATTAAACATATATAATGAATATAAAATAAAGAAACACTTAAATCAAAAGAATAATATGTGGTTAAACATATTCTTTAAGCACTTAAGATATATATGATTATCAGCTCAGCATTTTCATTAAAGCCCTTTATTCACGGCCCCTCAAAAAGGAAAATAATAATAATAATAATAAATAAAGAACAGGGGGGAAAAAAAGAGAATAAATAAATATAATAGCATATAGAAAATATAGCAGATTTTGGTCATGGTTGCAGTGGCTACAGATATGTAGTCTAAACAAACAGAGGGTACAGACATGTAGAGCAAATTGATATGTGGGGGAAAAAAAATAATAAAATAAATACGGTCATGTACGTGGGTTTGGTTTTGGGATGAGTTCTGTAATGAGTTTAGATGAGTTAAGAATGTATTCCAGGTTTCATTAAAGTCTGATATATTGTTTTTTCTGGAGGCTGTTATTCTTTCTATAGAAATGTGTTCTGTAAGTAGGTTGATCCAGTGAGTGATGTGACAAGATTTTTTAGATTTCCAGTTTTGAAAGATTATTTTCTTAGCGATAGTTAAGAGAAATAAGTAATGGGTTTCTGTATTTAGTTGGGAGGGTGACTTGTGTAATATCTCCCAGCAGGCAGAGTGATGGGGACAATGGAATTCTGCAATCCAAGATAGTGGAGAGTTTCTCAATTACTGCTATCCAAAGGGAGTGAACTGGTTGGCAGGCCTAAGTGGCATGAAAATAATCATCTGTGCTGCCCAGAGTGCATTGTGAACAGATGTCTGTGTCAGCAGATCCCATTTTAAACATTTTACTTTGAGTGATGTGGGTTCTGTGGATAGTTTTATATTGTATAAGTTGTAAATTTGTGTTAGTGGTCATCGAGAAGATGTTTTTACAGATTTGTATCCAGAAACCAGGGTTGAGAGAGAGCAAAGTCATTTTCCTATTTTGTAGTTGGGAGTGTTATGGAGGTATCTGAGATGGATATAAGTTTATAAAGTTTTGAGATAATATTTTTTTAATTTGTGATTTTCATGATCTCGTCGCTTAGCTTAGAAGGTTGTAGTGTGTTGTTGGTTATGTTAATTTGAGATTTAATTATGGATTTTAATTGTTGGTAGTGGAGGAACTGACCTCTCCCAACCCCATACTTCTGGATTAGTGTATTGAATGATATAAATTGGTTATTTTGGAATAGGTGATGGAGATGAGTGATTCCCTTTTGTTGCCATGCTGGAAAGTAAACAGGGGTGTGGTGCAGTTGGAAGTCTGGGTCGTGCCAAATTGGGGTGTATCTACATGGTGCTAGCGATGATTTAGTGATTTTGTTGGTTTTCCACCAGGCTGTCAGAGTTGAAGATATTGTGATATTCTTACAGTAATTCTCCCTCTAATCTTCTATTTTTTTTAGCAAAGGGGTATAATTGAGGTTCAAGAGCTCTGACAGCCTAGAAGAGATATTAATGCCTAAATATTTTACATTGCCAATGTGAAGTGGGAGGGGGAAATCTTGGGTTGCAGAATCCCAGGCGTCTTCAGACAATGGTAGTATGGTTGATTTATTCCAGTTTATTGTGTAGTGTGAGATTGTGAAAAAGTTGTTAATGATATTGAAAGTTTCCCGTAGTGACACGGAAGAGTTCTGTAAGTACAATAATAAATCGTCTGCATAAAAACTAATTTTATGTTCTGAATTGGCATCCTGAATTCCTTTGATTTTATTGTTTTGTCGCATTGCTGCTGCGAGTGGTTCAATAAAAATGGCAAATAGTGATGGTGAGAGTGGACATCCTTGTCTGGTTCCCTGATGAAGTGTGAGGCTCGGTGAGGTGACCCCGTTTGTGATTATTGTGGCCCTAGGTGAGGTGTACAGTGTTCTTATCCAATGGATAAACGACTCTCCAAAACCAAACCTGCGCAGGGTGCTAAATAAAAAGGTCCAGTTTACTTTATCGAATGCTTTTTCGGCATCTAAAGACACAATTATGGTTTTGTTTTGTTTTTGTTGTGAAATATTGATTAAGTTAAAAAGCCTACAGATGCTATCAGAGGCATGTCTTTTTTTATGAAGCCTGTCTGGTCAGGGTGAATTAGCATATGGGTGACTGTCTCTATTCTGGTCGCTAGTGTTTTGGTAATAATTTTTAAGTCAGTGTTGAGTAGTGAGAGAGGGCGGTAGCTGGAAGGGTAGATTGGGTCTTTATTAGGTTTTAATAGGAGTGTCATTACCGCGGTATTCATGTGCCTGGGTATGGTGGAGGTAGTTTTGATTTCTGTAGTTACTCTGTAAAATAGTGGTGATAAAATATCCCAGAAGTATTTATAGAATTCAGCTGGAAAACCATCTGGTCCAGTTGACTTGTTATTTGGCATTTTATTCAGGGCTTTATTAAGTTCTTCAGAGGTAAGGGGTGCATCTAAAATGTTTACTTGCTCTCTAGGTAGTGTTGGTAAGTCTAGGTTGTTTAGAAAGGTATCTATTTCTGATTGGTTGGGTTCGTGATCCGAGGAGTATAGGTTGGTGTAAAAGTTTTGAAAGACATTATTTATATCCTGTGGATTCTGGGTAATAGTACCTGTAGAGTTGAGTATGGATGGGATAATTGCTTTCTCTTTTTTGCGTTGTAGTAGATTTGCTAGATATTTACTTGACTTATTACTGTATTGAAAGTTTTCATATTTGAGTCAAACTGTGTTTATTTGTGTATAATGCTTTCTAGTTGGGTTTTAATTTGCCTCAATTAATTTTGTATTTGTTCACTGGGGTTATTGATATATTGGCTTGTTAGATGTTTATTCTTTTGCTCTAATGTATTTTCTAGTAATTGTTGCTGTTTTTTATTATATGATGAATATGATATGATTTTACCTCTCATTATTGCTTTGCCTGTTTCCCATAACAGTGATGGTGAGATTTCTGGAGAGTCGTTGATGTCCAGGAAGGATGACCACTCTCTTTTAATCATTGAATTGAAATCAGGATCTTCTAAAAGTGATGTATTGAATCGCCATCTTGTAGGAGGCTTAATATGTGCTTGGGTGTTTATTGATAGGGAAACGGGAGCGTGGTCACTGGTCATGATTGAATGAATTGTGTTTTCTCTGATATATTGGGTGAGCAAGGTGCTTATAAGATGTGTCAATTCTGGAGGAAGATTGATGGAGGGAGGAGAAATATGAATATTCTTTCAGTGATGGATTTCTCATTCTCCAACTATCGCCAAGTCCACAATCGTTCATGTATTGTTTTATAGTTTCAGTGGAGTGCCAGTTTCTTGAGCTACCGGAGGTACTTGAGCGGTCAATTATGGGGTTGATAACAGTATTGAAGTCTCCAGCTATAATTATATTTGTTGAGTCACATAGTAAGGAGAAAAGGTTATGAAAAAAGGATGGGTCATCATTGTTGGGGCCTTAAATGTTGGCAAATGTATATGGTGTGTGGTTAATGGATGCATTAATGATGATAAATCTTACCTCTGGATCAATAATGTATTATGGACAAATGGAATGTTTTTATTTACTAAAATTGAAACACCTCTTTGTTTACTGTTGTAAGTTGAAGAAAATATTTTATCAAATTGTTGCCATGTTACCAAGTTGAGCGTTTGCATGGTTGTGTATTGAGTATGTCTTGTTCCGAATAAAAATAAAATATGAAATAAATAAAAAGGAAAGAGGGAGGAAAGAAAAAAGAGAGTTCTGTCTGTGGTGTAAGATAAAGATATATAAAGATGGGGTAAGGAGGGAAGAGAAGTAACTAGATGGGTAAGTAGTAGAGATAAAAAATTGGGTGGAGAGAGAGAAAGAAAGAGAGAGCGAGAGATAGAGAGCGCGTGCTTGGAGCTGTACGAAATAACTGGTTGAGACTGACTATACACACAACAAACTACAGAATACACACATGTGACTGGACATAAAAATGAATGGTATAGACACAGAACATGAACAACAACAAAAAACAAGAGATGCACAAAGATAGAGAGGAACATTGAGTTATTTAACAGGCAATATAGAGTGTCCTTATACAGAGGAACAATGTCAGGTAGTAGGTTTATGAGGGGTTATTTTTAGAAGAGCCATGGTGTGATTTTTGTTTTTCTGAATAACTGTCCATCAACTACAAGTGATGGGCGTTTGTTGTTTTTCCGGTTTTCTTTTAAGATAGGGTAGAGTATTTTCCGTCATTCGATTATTTCTCGTGGGAATTCCTTGTTCAGTCCGAATGTGGCGCCTTTAAGTTCCTTTCCTTTGCTTTTGACTTGTTCTTTTTGCTGAGTGCGCTCAAATTTTGCAATGATGGGTCGAGGTCCTTTGTCGGATCGTTTGCCAAGGCGGTGAACTCTGTGGAAAGTGATGTTTTTGACAGTGTCGGACGGTATTTTCAGGTGAGTTGTCAAAGTCTTTGATTAATGATTCCGGGTTGTCGGGTGTGTTTTCGGGGATGCCTGAGAAGATAAGGTTATCACGCATGGAACGGGTTTGTAGGTCAATGATAGTTTCTTTTACCAGTTTGTTTTCTTTAGTGACAGTATGCATTTGTTCAGTGAGTATTTTTACAGAGGTTTGTAGTTCCTGGTTCAATTTTTGGAGTTTGCGATGTTATTATGGGCAAATTCCAGGCTATTGCGAATGTCTTTAACTTACTCATGTAGCGATACTAGTATGTCAAATTTTTTATTTATACTGGCCAGCAGACTAACCTGAATTTTCGTTGTTTGCAGATCATCGGTGTCGGTTGAAGAATCTTTCTTTTTCCGTTTAAATGGGTTTCCTGAATCCGGGTCCATACTGATTTGTAGGTGGTAGTATTGGTCGATGAAAGTTTCGAGGTCCACTGTAAGGTTGTTCTGTTCGGGTTGTGTTCGGGTGGGTAGT
This sequence comes from Synaphobranchus kaupii, assembly GCA_029718625.1. NCBI lineage: Eukaryota > Metazoa > Chordata > Actinopteri > Anguilliformes > Synaphobranchidae > Synaphobranchus > Synaphobranchus kaupii. Next base: position 4,964,633 of record CM056381.1, on the reverse strand, counting down.
AGCAGATGGATTATCGATGTGATCTGATCCAAAATGGTTGTATTCCTTATAACTTTAGTGTTGTTTAAGCTGTAGCTGTGTTTCTCAGCTGTAAGCTGTTTCTCAGCAATAGGGCGCCGCCATGTTGAGTCACCTGACTTCCCCACCTGGGAGCAAAGGGATAGGACCTATCCTGTGTGGTTTCGCTGGCGTAGAGTCAGGTAATCTGAACTCTTCCCACACTGGGAGCAGTGTTAAAGGTGCACGCCAGTATGAGTTTGCTGGTGTAGCTTCAGGTTATCTGCCCTACCAAAACTCTTCCCACACTGCAAACAGTGGAATGGCCGTTCCCCTGTATGAATTTTCTGGTGGAGCTTCAAATTACTCGACTGAGTGAAACTCTTCCCACAAAGGGAGCAGTGGTACGGGCGTTCCCCTGTATGAACTCGCTGGTGTCGCTTCAGTTTATCTGCACTACCAAAACTCTTCCCACACTGCAAACAGTGGAATGGCCCTTCACCCGTATGAGTTCTCTGGTGTTCCGTCAAAGTGCTCAACTGAGTGAAACTCTTCCCGCACTGCAAACAGGGGAATGTCCTTTCCCTGTATGAATTTTCTGGTGGAGCTTCAAATTATTCGACTGAGAGAAACTCTTCCCACACTGGGGGCAGTGGTACGGGCGTTCCCCTGTATGAGTTCTCTGATGTACCGTCAAAGTTTTCAACAGAGTGAAACTCCTCCCACACTGGGAGCAGAGGTACGGGCGTTCCCCTGTATGAGTTCTCTGATGCATCTTCAGTTTCTCTGGCCGAGTGAAACTCTTCCCACACTGGGAGCAGGGGTACGGGCGTTCCCCTGTATGACTTCTCTGATGTATCTTCAGTCTCTCTGACCGAGTGAAACTCTTCCCACAAAGGGAGCAGTGGTACGGGCGTTCCCCTGTATGAACTCGCTGGTGTCGCTTCAGTTTATCTGCACTACCAAAACTCTTCCCACACTGCAAACAGTGGAATGGCCGTTCCCCTGTATGAACTCGCTGGTGTCGCTTCAGTTTACTTGCACTACCAAAACTCTTCCCACACTGCAAACAGTGGAATGGCCGTTCACCCGTATGAGTTCTCTGGTGTTCCGTCAAAGTGCTCAACTGAGTGAAACTCTTCCCGCACTGCAAACAGGGGAATGTCCTTTCCCTGTATGAATTTTCTGGTGGAGCTTCAAATTATTCGACTGAGAGAAACTCTTCCCACACTGGGGGCAGTGGTACGGGCGTTCCCCTGTATGAGTTCTCTGATGTACCGTCAAAGTTTTCAACAGAGTGAAACTCCTCCCACACTGGGAGCAGAGGTACGGGCGTTCCCCTGTATGAGTTCTCTGATGCATCTTCAGTTTCTCTGGCCGAGTGAAACTCTTCCCACACTGGGAGCAGGGGTACGGGCGTTCCCCTGTATGACTTCTCTGATGTATCTTCAGTCTCTCTGACCGAGTGAAACTCTTCCCACACTGGGAGCAGGGGTATGGGCGTTCCGCTGTATGAATTTTCAGGTGGTCCTTCAAATTACTCGACTGATTGAAACTCTTCCCACACTGGGGGCAGTGGTACGGGCGTTCCCCTGTATGAACTCGCTGGTGTTGCTTCAGTTTATCTGCCCTAGGAAAACTGTTCCCACACTGCAAACAGTGGAATGGCCGTTCCCCTGTATGACTTTTTTGGTGGAGCTTCAAATTACTCGACTGCGAGAAACTCATCCCACACTGGGGGCAGTGGTATGGGCGTTCCCCTGTATGAGTTCTCTGGTGTACCTTCAAAGTTTTTGACTGAGTGAAACTCTTCCCACACTGGGAGCAGTGGTATGGGCGTTCCCCTGTATGAGTTCTCTGGTGTTCTGTCAAACTCCTCAGTAGAGTGAAACTCCTCCCGCACTGCAAACAGTGGAATGGCCGTTCCCCTGTATGAATTTTCTGGTGGAACTTCAAATTACTCGACTGAGAGAAACTCATCCCACACTGGGGGCAGTGGTACGGCCGTTCCCCTGTATGAGTTCTCTGGTGTACCGTCAAAGTATATGACTGAGTGAAACTCTTCCCACACTGGGAGCAGTGGTACGGGCGTTCCCCTGTATGAATTTTCTGGTGGTGCTCCAAAGTACTCGACTGAGTGAAACTCTTCCCACACTGGGAGCAGGGGTATGGACGCTCTCCAGTATGAGTTCGCTGGTGTACCGTCAAAGTATATGACTGAGTGAAACTCTTCCCACACTGGGAGCAGTGGTATGGGCGTTCCCCTGTATGAATTTTCTGGTGGTGCTCCAAAGTACTCGACTGAGTGAAACTCTTCCCACACTGGGAGCAGGGGTATGGACGCTCTCCAGTATGAGTTCGCTGGTGTACCCCTGGAGTGCCTGAGGGGTACTGTGTCGGTGTGGGCAGTGTCTTACGGGGTGTGGGGTGCTGATGTGTGCTGCTGGGAGACTGTTGGGACCTCACAGTCGTGTTGCGCTCCTCAGGATGAACCTCCTCAATGTGCTGGTGAAGACTCACTTCCTCTGTGTGAACGAATGGGCACTGGGAGCAGGCAAAGACCTGAGACGACACCTCAACAGATTGTCCTGAGGAGAGAGAAGGTGTGCAGGAGATATGAAGCATATAGGAAATAGAGACAGAAGCAGATTCTAATTAACACAACCATTACTGCAAAAGCATCTTAATATCCTTCAGCACAACTTGTAAACCATCTGCACCTGTGTTATAGACTCCCTCAGACGTTTGGAAAATGATTACCTGTGAGATCTGAACCTGTGTTTTGGTTCCTGGGGGAGATGACAGGAGAAATAAGTGAGGATTCAGCACAGATCCTGTAAAAGACAAATAGAGGCACATTATTTCATGTACCACTGATTGATGGTGAACAGAGGAGACACACAGTCCAGCTCCTAATTTATTTTTACCTGTTCTCTGATGAAGATGGTAGGATTTTCGGTGGTCTCTCCAACTGGCCAATTGTATTCCTCTTCCGGGTCACGATCTGACCCTTCTTTTGGGTCAGTGATACGTTTACTTTCACTGGTAAAAGCTCATGCTGTCCCCATGGAGATCTCGCTCCCTGACCTCTTTGACAGGCCACGAGATGAGGAGATGATGACACAGGAAGTGAACTATTGGCAATTTCTAGTCGGCGAATCAACACTCTAGGCTTTTTTAGCAGACAGAAAGTGACCAGAGTAGACAGCTCCTCCCCTTCCTGTTGTGCATGTTCTGATTTTATTCCGTTCTTCAGCAATTTGTCAGTTTGGGCAACTAGATCAGTTGCATGTCCCTCCATCTGTTCATCCGTCTCTTCTTCCTCTTTCCAGAGTTCCTCATCATCTCTCACGCCATCCACCTTCTCCATTTTCACACTCTGCCTCTCCCCATCTTCCTGCTCCTCCTTCATGTTGGCTAGTAGGTCTCTTTGCTCTCTGCTCATCAGATATACAGTCTTCCTCTCTGTCTTCTCGTCTATGTCTTCACATCTGTTCGAAATTGATGTCTCCATCCCTGTGTAATTTGAGCTGTCCATCACAGATTCTGCCTGGATGTCTTCACCTGAAGTGGTGGAGCTTAAGCAGTGTTGGTCAGCTTTGTAGAATCCACCACTCTTTGACAGGGAGGGCAGCTTGTACTCTATGAAGAGAAGTGTTGCTGTGAGAGAATGAACAGAATAATGTTTAATGGCACAGATGAAAATTACTCAACATAAAATGTTAAATTGCCGTTTGTGATGTTCACAATTTCAAAAGATAAATGTACAGGTGGGGCATCAACATTTCATACAATCAGTGATGGATTCTGAATTGTAACTGGGTGGGATTAGTTGATATGGTTTCCCTGATAAAGACCTACCATTCATATCCAACTATCCAAGACTTCTGTGGTGCCTGAGAAGGGTCGTCAGCTGGTCTGGGTAATAAACAGACTGCAGACAGACCTCCAGGACAGAGGGGGCAGCACTGAGCCAGGAGACAGTCTGAAGAAGAGATACAGGCACAACATGCACTGTGCTAAGCTATTGCCGGGTGCACAAGACAGGAGTTGACTGAAAGCGTAACATACATTATGGTGTAAAACTATATACATGACAGCTCAGGGTTTGTGTATATTTGTAAAGATCTAACAATAGAGAAAAGGATATTTTAAAAAATAATAATAATAATGTTTTCTGTTAACTTCACATATAATCCCCAGCATGACTGCAAGTTAGGGTGTAAAACACTTAATTTAAACATAAGACACTGATAAAGCCACTTCTTTCCGGTTAAATTCATACATTTGCCCAGCTACCTGGCTATGCAGTATTTTGTTTTATTTAAACACCTAGGTTTCTACACAATGAATACAAATTCGAAAAATCTTTCTACATACCAGATTATTGATATAATATTCAAAATTATGCGACAAAAACACTATTCCAAAGTATTGTATTTGTAAAAGCATATTTTTGCATTGCAGTGTTGTAAAAGAACAACGACAATTTATGCTAATTGAAAGGGTCGGGTAGGGCTGGGGCTGCGCAAAAAAAAGAAAAGAATGTCTCTGTGTGTGTATTTACAGGAGGCTACGTAGCATTTTTACATGTGGTGCTGATTGCTAATTTTGGAGTCAATCAATTCTCAAGACTTCCTCTGCTTGTTAAAATTTAGCTATTTATTTTATTCATCCAACATCTCCCTTTTGCTGTAGCCTAACTACACGGCGAATGTAGGCGTTCGAGTTGAAGTTGAAGTATCGTCTGCTGTGTGATAAATGATAATAGGGCAATAATAATGAAGCAAGGACATGCGAACTACACAACAATAAAAAAGTTGAATCCCGTTCTAACGAAAAAAGACTACTACATTATATTACAGCGTGGCAAACATTAAAACATTAGTACAAATGGAATTGCTTGTTTCGGAAAAAATGGTTTACTCTACTGCTCTCAATTAGACCTACTAAATCTGTTAAAAACTCAAAAACAGTAGGTTAAAAACACAGCTAGTTTGTGGCGTTCCTGCTTGCTCGCTCCTTCTCTCCCTCTCCCTCTCCTTCTCTCCCTCTCTTTCTCTTTCTCTCCCTCTCTCATCCCGTTGTGCCATGTGATTTGAGCCGCCGCCTACGTAAATTGCGCAGCCTTTTTTGGCAATAACCAACTTTTTTTTCTGGTTTGGTCGGTCTCGGGCTCAGAATTGTATGTGATGATCTCGGAAGAGCCGGGCTCGAGCTTCAACTCACTCGGGTCGGTTCGGTTCCGGATTTAATTTTCAGGCGCAAACTCCACAAAATTCACGAAAGGTGTCATCACTCATATACCATTTACCAAACTACTGGCAGGCCAGGGTTAACAAGAGGCCTGACTTCGAACAGGAGCCATACAGAAATAACAGTTTAACACAATCAATATCTACTACCAATAGAGCAGGCGAAACGCGATGAATTAGACCGAACGTAGCCTAATTGTAATTGGTTACGAGCGGATCACATAGTGTGATTAAAATAGGCTGCATAAAGTAGGCTATTATTTGGAGAAAACGAAGCTGTAGAATCAATATTGAGCCATCGGATCTGCGGCTCATAATTGAAAAAGCAGCACAGGCTACCCTACCAATTACAGTTGACTGCTCACTCAATTTAAAAAGGCAGAGATACGCTACGTACCTCCGATTTCCCTCTATGCAAAGCTTGTTTCCATCAACGTCCAACGTATTGAAACTGTTGTGAAGAACCCAGCCTGGAAATGATTTAACACACGTCGTTACGTCTTGGTAAGTTCCTGTTGTACGAACGCATGCGTACTAGACACAACTTGTAATAAAAGGAGGATTACTTCCGAGATACGAACCAGGCGGAATAAAATCAATATAAAAGCCAGATTGTATTTTTCTGTTGTGAACCAAAAAATAACGGAACGTGATCAGAAATGCACCTATGGAATTTCGTATCTTATTGCTGACTTGCTGTCAGAAATGACATTTGCCAGAAACAGCTACTTTTCAGAAGATGTGCCCCGTCACAATATTGTGTTTAGTGATCTCAACACATTTTAATTGTTGACAGATTTATAAAATCTAACATTTGAAGCTTTGTTGGAGCTTGTTTAAGATGTTTGTCTAAAATAAAACTCAATTTTGAAGAAGTTTTGTCAGCGGTTGCCTCTCCAGGAAAAGCTCGTTTTTTTATTTTCGTACGATATCAACTTCATGCTGCTGAAGCAATCGAGTTTTACGTTTTGAAAACATGTCAGCTGAAGTTCTTGCAGTTAATATATTTAGTTGGAAACAATGTGCTATATAGAGAGGGTAAATGGGGGTGCGTATGATTTTATCCTTGTAAAAGGAGTGTTCCATAATTTTGTAAATACGAGTGCACTTACTATGCCAAATGTGGCGCCCCCTAGCCTACTGTGTACCTACTACGCCTCTATTTAATTTTTAAATGGCAAAAAAATAAATAATTCCAATTAGTTGGTAGGCTACATACCTATGTTATTGTTAATGTTATTGTTTTTGCGTGTACTGGTTTTGCACACGCTAAAGGTCTTCGTTAATGCAGGGCCAAAATGGAGTTTGAAATTACAGAGAGGTCAGACTTTTAAAAAATTGTATAATCCAGTTTATTTTTTGTACAAATATTATTCTTAGCCTCCAAAAATCTCTTACCCGTAAATATACAGAAACTGTTTCTAAAGAGAGATGACATACATAACCTAAGAGGAAATATGATTTATAAACAAAAATCTATAAAGTCAACACTCAGAGGTCATTCATTATCCATTGTGGGGGTTAAGCTTTGGAACAGTTTACAGGATGAGATTAAAATGTCTAAATTTAAATGTCAAATTTAAAGACCTTCAAGTGTAAGATAAGATGCAAGATGGTAGAAAATTATCAAGTATAAACATTAGGGGGTTGTCAGGAAATTAAAACAAGGTCACGATGTCCAAAAAGGACAGTGCAGAAAATAGTGAGGGGTAATGAACTCCGAGATTGGCACTCATACCTACTCAGGCAAAATGCACTGAATTCACAGGGGACAACAGAGCATCATAAAAACGAAGAAACGGACACATTTATTTTGGACATTATCTGAACAATATTTGGGACTGTCTGCCGTTGAAATGAAACAAATTGTTTTGACTAATGTATGACATGTACATTTAAAACCGACTTATTTGGATTTTAATAATTGGTTTGTTTTACTTTAGCGTATTTTTTTCTTTCTCGATCAGTTTCGCTATAAAGAAAATTCAGCTATGCTGTTGTGATACTAAAGAATCTGTTTTAATCAAATGTATAATATGAACATTTAAAATTGTGAGGGAATTGGGGCGGGACTTTGATAAGCAGTCTGCTTTTTTCCCGTATCCCTTTTCGGCAGGTACTGTATTTGTTCAAGGCATATTTCAGAAATGTGATGAAATGTGATTATATACATGCCGAAATAAATAAATAAATACTTAATTTTACAAGCATTATTGAAAGTGGTAAAATCAAGAAAGTTGAGCCACTATGTAATGCATCTTATTTCTCTGAATGAAATGAGAGCAAATTATCAATCTTCTTACTTATCAGTCTTGTTTACTGCTAGGGATATTGCTGCATAAGCAAGTCTTGAAATACCTTATGCCTTTCAAACAAGTACTCTACCCTTCAAAGATAAGTCTCTCTTAGTTTTTTCAATAATCGGGTTAAAGTGTAGAACATCTATCCTCTCTATTTTCTCTAATATTTATTCCCAAATAGCATATTTATTCTCTGACAAAAAGAAGGTATATCACAGACGTTCTCATTTTTTGATGTTCAGACAGAGCTCAGAGGAGTTGGAGAGTTGTTGGATCACATTAGTAGCTATAAAGAATTTGGTATGCATCCTTTAAAAAAAAGGACATCATCTGCTAACTGATTCAAACATGCTTGATGATTTATTTGTCAGCAATTACAATCCCTTTCAAATCACAGAGCTTATTGAAATCTGCAAGAAGTTGAGTGCAAAGTAAAAATTGTTTTAAAAAAGATACAGGGAAATCCGACAACCCTGTCGGATACCACACTTGAGATCGAATCTAGCACTGCCAGATTGTAATTTGATTGAGAATTTGCCAATTTTACATAGCATTTTGGCAAAATGGCTTTTTTACAAAGTCAAATTTTTCAAGAATGTGGAAAATAAAGTTCCCTGTTGTGTTCCATTCTCCATTCAATGTTGACAAAAAATACTTCCACTTGTATGTTGATGATAACTATGTAGCGTAGAAATATACTGATATTTTATTGAAGGACAAAGCATAGTTTTACCCGATTACATTTGTAGGTCTCAGTATTTCATTGCAAACGGAAAAAAAACAACTTTGTTTTTGCATTTTTGCCAAGATTTATTTGCATTGTGGCACTTTATTTTTACCTAAATTATGAAAATAAAGTAATCTAATCAGTTAGTATTAAAATTGGTACAACTATCTTGCATCATTTAAGCCATTTTCCAAGTTTCTGCAACCTTTGGGTTACAAGCCCAGTTCCCTGCCCATTATACTACACAGCCGTAGGTGGTGTTAAAAGCCCATTGAACTACAGTGTCTTTTTTAATGAATGCTGTACCTGGAAAAAATGTATGCAGTTGAAGTCGGAAGTTTACATACACTTAGGTTGAAGTCATTTAAACTCATATTTAACCACTCCACAGAATTCATGTTAGCAAACTATAGTGCTGGCAAGTCAGTTAGAACATTTACTTTGTGAATGACACAAGTCATTTTTCCAACAATTGTTTAGAGAGATTATTTCACTTTTGATTCACTTTATCACAATTCCAGTGGGTCAGAAGTTTACATACACTAAGTTGACTGTGCCTTTAAATTGTTAATATTTGGTTGCATATCCTTGCCATGCCATGACCTCCTGATGTCTGTGACCCAACAACATCAAAAGACTCTTGATATCTTATTTTCTGGTACTCTTACAAGCGATACTATAACATCTCTGCATTTGAATGTATATACATAATGTAATGTAATGAATGGATCTCTATGGGAATTGGGGGTGGGACTAGATTTAGCTGTAAATTATGCTGGAACAGTATGGAATACAGGATTGGTAGAATGGCTGTAAGTCATCAAGGGTCTGAGGTAGAGTTCTGTTTCAGCCCGAAAAAGCCAGTGGGGTAGGGCCGGGTTCGAGCCGACAATTTATGTGAATTAGTCGGGTGGGGTAGGGCTCGGGCTGCGCAAAAACAAAAAAGAAAAAGAAAAAAAAATGTCTCTGTGTGTGTATTTAGGCTAATTTGCATTTTTAGCTACACGTGGTGCTGATTGCTAATTTTGGAGTCAATCAATTGTCAAGACTTTCTCTACTTGTTAAAATGTAGCTATTTATTTTATTCATTCAAGATCTCCCGTTTGCTGTCACTATATGGCGAATGTAGGCGTTCCAGTTGAATTATCGTCTGCTGTGTGATAAATCATAATAGGGCAATAATAGGCTAATGAAGCAAGAACATGCGAACTACACAACAATAAAAAAGTTGAATCCCGTTCTAACCAAAAAAAACACTACTAAATTCTATTACAGCATGGCAAACATTAAAACATTACTAATCTAATTGCTTGCTTTCGGTAAAATTGGTTTACTCAGCTGCTCTCAATTACTAAATCTGTTCAAAACTGAAAAGCAGTAGGTTAAAAAAACAGCTAATTTGTGGCGTTCCTGCTTGCTCGCTCCTTCGCTCCTTCTCTCCCTCTCTCTCACCCCGTTGTGCTATGTGATTTGAGCTGCCGCCTACGTAAATTGCGCAGCCTTTTCTGGCAATAACCAACTTTTTTTTCGGGTTTGGTCGGTCTTGCGCTCAGTATTGTATGTGATGATCACGGATGAGCCGGGCTCGGGCTTCAACTCACTCGGGTCGGTTCGGTTCGGGTTTGAATTTTCAGGCCCATTGAGAACTCTACCTAACCCTAGCCAACTGACCCTCTCCCACCCCTAGCCCCCTTTGTCAAGCAAATGGCACCTACTTGTAGCTTATCGATCCTGTGCCTGATCACAGTATTGATAAGCTACAGACAGGAGCGTGGGCCCCGGGGTCTCAGCCCTGGTAGCCCCGTCCATTAATGCGAGCCTTCCTCTAGGTTTTCACCACAATCCTAACAAAGCACACCTTATTCAACAGCTAGAGATCTCATTGAGCTGCTAATTAACGAAATTAGGTGTGCCAAATTAGGGTTGAAATGAAAACCGACAGGACAGTAAATGTCCCAGAACAGCGATGGGCAGCCCTGGTTTAGATTTCACCTACCAGTGCTAAAAACGATATGGTGCCTGACCCGATATCTTCTTTAAAATAAAGAGCAAAGAATGATGTTAAAGAACATCTTTTTTATTGCAAAGTCAAATACGTTTAACTATACATCAACTACTTACTGTTCAGGTTATACGTATGAATACAAAACACTATTAACAAATTTACAAAACATTTAAACAAAAAAATAAAGCCAAACCCATTTCGCTTTTGACCCAGTATAATGGTTAGCTAGCTTACTGACGGTACCTGCTGGCACTGACTGAGTGGACAGAGCGACTGTAATGTTAGCTAGTGAAGGCATGCGGCGGGGGAGGGGGTGAGCAATGTTTCGGAGCACCAGACGGTGGAAAACAGTGGACATTCCAATAGGCAGATGTTGTATTTTAAATTGCATATTAAAATTTTATTTTAAAGTGGCACCAAAATCTGCGTTGCGATTAAGTCCGGTAGTAACCGTTCATATGCTATAGTGGTACTAGAATTCAATTAAATTCAAATTATTTTGCACAGTGCTTTTTACAGAGAACTGTCACAAAGACGCTGTAGAGAGAAAAAGAAGAAGAACTGGGCAAAAACCAGGCCTGAACCCCCCAAACAGCAAACGAGGTAAAAATTCCCCGGTGGGAAGAAAAACACTCAAACGGTAACAAGAAAACTCTAACCCCTTAGTTCTTCATCAGGATTGAATGACTGAACTCTTCCTACACTGGGAGCAGAGGGATCGGATCTATCCTGTGTGGTTTCGCTGGCATACAATCAGGTAATCTGAACTCTTCCTACACTGGGAGCAGAGGGATAGGACCTATCCTGTGTGGTTTCGCTGGTGTAACTTCAGTTTATCTGCCCTACCAAAACTCTTCCCACACTGCAAACAGTGGAATGGCCGTTCCCCTGTATGAATTTTCTGGTGGTGCTTCAAATTACTCAAATGAGTGAAACTCTTCCCACATTCCAAACAGTGGAATGGCCGTTCCCCTGTATGAATTTTCTGGTGGTGCTTCAAATTACTCGACTGAGAGAAACTCTTCCCACACTGGGAGCAGTGGTATGGCCGTTCCCCTGTATGAGTTCGCTGATGTAGCTTCAGTTTATCTGCCCGAGTGAAAGTCTTCCCACACTGGGAGCAGCGGTACGGGCGTTCCCCTGTATGAGTCCTCTGGTGGTTCATCAAAGTAATCGATTGAGTGAAACTCCTCCCGCAGTGGGAGCAGAGGTACGGGCGTTCCCCTGTATGAATTTTCTGGTGGTGCTTCAAATTACTCGACAGAGTGAAACTCTTCCCACACTGGGAGCAGGGGTACGGGCGTTCCCCTGTATGAGTTCGCTCATGTATCTTCAGTTTATCTGCCCGAATGAAACTCTTCCCACACTGGGAGCAGAGGTATGGACGCTCTCCAGTATGAGTTGGCTGTGTCGGGGTGGGCAGTGTCTTAGGGGGTGTGGGGTGTTGGTGTGTGCTGCTGGGAGACTGTTGGGACCTCACAGTCATGTTGAGCTCCTCAGGGTGAACCTTCTCAATGTGCCGGTGAAGATTCACTTCCTCTGTGTGAACGAATGGGCAATGGGAGCAGACAAAGACCCGAGACGACACCTCAACAGTTTGTCCTGAGGAGAGAGAAGGTGTGTAGCAGATAAGAAACTTATAGGAAATAGAGATGGAAGCAGATTCTGATACTTTTGCAGTAATGGTTGTGTATCTTAATATCCTTCAGCATCTCCACCTGTGTTATAGACTCCCTCAGACGTTTGGAAAATGATTACCTGTGTGATCTGAACCTGTGTTTTGGTTGCTGGGGGAGATGACAGGGGAAATAAGTGAGGCTTCAGCACAGATCCTGTAAAAGACAAATAAAAGGCACATTATTTCATATACCACTGATTGATAATGAACAGAGGAGACACACAGTCCAGCTCCTAATTTATTTTTACCCATTCTCTGATGAAGATGGCAGCATTTTCAGTGGTCTCTGCAACTGGCCAATTGTATTCCTCTTCCAGGTCACGACCTGACCCTTCTTCTGTGTCAGTGGTGAGAGCTCATGCTGTCCCCATGGAGATCTGTCTCCCTGACCTCTTTGACAGGCCACGAAATGAGGAGGTGGTGACACAGGAAGTGAACTATTGGAAATTTCTAGTCGGCGAATCAGCACTCTAGGCTTTTTTAGCAGACAGGAAGTGACCAGAGTAGACAGCTCCTCCCCTTCCCGTTGTGCATGTTCTGATTTTATACCGTTCTTCAGCAATTTGTCAGTTTGGTAAACTAGATCAGTTGCATGTCCCTCCATCTGTTCATCAGTCTCTTCTTCCTCTTTCCAGAGTTCTTCTTCATCTCTCACGCCATCCACCTTCTCCATTTTCACACTCTGCCTCTCCCCATCTTCCTCCTCCTCCTTCATGTTGGTTAGTAAGTCTTTTTGCTCTCTGCTCATCAGATATACAGTCTTCATCTCTGTCTTCTCGTCTATGTCTTCACATCTGTTCGAAATTGACGTTGGCTCCATCCCTGTGTAATCTGAGCTGTCCATCAAAGATTCTGCCTGGATGTTTTCACCTGAAGAGCGGGTCTTAAGCAGTTCATGCAGTCGGTTATGGATTCTGATTGGCTGTTGGTGTCGGTCAGCTTTGTAGAATCCACTACTCTTTGACAGAGGATGGGACAGAGAGGATAGCATGTACTCCTCTATGAAGGGAAGTGTTGCTGTGACAGAATGAACAGAATAATGTTTAATGTCACAGATGAAAATTACTCTACATAAAATGCTAAATTGCCTTTTGTGATGTTCACAATTTCAAAAGATAAATGTACAGGTGGGGCTTCAACATTTCATACAATCAGTGATGGATTCTGAATTGTAACTGGGTGGGATTAGTTGATATGGGTTCCCTGATAAAGACTTCTGTGGTGCCTGAGAAGGGTCTTCAGCTGGTCAGGGTAATAAACAGACTGCTGACAGACCTCCAGGACAGAGGGGGCAGCACTGAGCCAGGAGACCGTCTGAAGAAGAAATGCAGGCACAACATGCACTGTGCTACGCTATAGACGGGTGAACAAGCCAGGAGTTGACTGACAGCAGTACATACATTATGGTGTAAAACTACTTACATGACAGCTCAGGGTTTGTGTATGTAACAATAGAGAAAAAAATAATAATGTTTTCTGTTAACTTCACATGTAAGCCCCAGCATGACTGCAAGTTTGGGTGTAAAACACTTAATTTAAACATAAGATAAAGCCACTTCTTTCCTGTTCAATTCATACATTTGCCCAGCTACCTGGCTATGCAGTATTTTGTTTTTTTAAAACACCTAGGTTTCTACGCAATGAACACCAATTCTAAAATCTTTCTACATACCAGTTTATTGACATAATATTCAAAATGATGTGACTAACTTTCACAAAAACACTATTCCATAGAATAGTATTTGTAAATGCATATTTTTGAATTGCAGTGTTGTGAAAGAAGACTATGCTAATTTCTCCCTGGGCAGAATATCTCCACGAAAGTGACGAAACTCCACAAAATTCACGAAAGGTGTCAGCACCACAATTACCAAACTAGTCAGGCCAGGGTTAGCCAGAGGCCTTGTTACGTAGGCATATGTTTAATGTTTGGTGTTGGTGACACCTAGTGGTGTCTTTGAGTAAGTACATGCTAAGTCCAGGGTCCTGTGTATAGGCTGTGATTGCGCATGCGTGACACTGGGTACGTTTACATGCACGCTAATACTCCGATCTGAACCCGGTTATGGCAATACTCTGGTTACTGAAATGGTCATGTAAACACCTTTATCCGATAATGTAAGGTATCCGTGTTTTCGAAACCCGATTAACACCCCTGGTTTTTTGGCCAAACTTTTGATTTTTTGGAGCATGTACTTTTTGTAATTTACACCTTTCTCTGGTTTCTTTCGGCTTTTCAAAACTACGCATGTCAGGCAGAAGAGGCGGTGTAACGTCAAAATGATTCCACCCGTCAACATTTGCTATGCCTGGGGTTCCTTCAGCATCTCACTTCCAGAATTTTATTATTAAATTTGCATTTCACCGGTGAAAATACATTGTTCAGTGTTACGTGCTTGTGTTTGTACTAGCTAGTTTGTGACTAGCACATTAAATAACTGAAATTTTCGGGAAATTTAGAGATCGGTAAAGCTAGCTAGTACAATAAGATAAATCAACCACTAGCCTACTAGCAATTAGCTATAAATAAGTAACTATAATAATTACTAGCTAGCTATAATAATAATAGCCTACTAACGTTAATTTTTGACGGGCGGATCATTTTTGTCCTTACAACGGGAAGCAGTTAGTAGCTACGTTTTCCACAGAGCTGATTATGGAGAGAATCATGTAAACGCGGCTTTTGGAGTAATCACATTTCTTATGTCCATGTGAACGCAATAAGTTTAAATACTGGCATAAGCTGATCGTTTCCAGTAATCGGATATTGCTGTGCATGTAAACGTACCCACTGTTGTGTTGAATAAAGTTACATGCTGAAACATGGTGGCAGAAGCGGGATTGCTCCATTAAAAAAAAAAAAAAAAAAACTTAAAAGAAAAGCACGCCATGGCGAGCAACAGTGTTCCGGCGCCCGAGGGCATGAAGATGTCCGGGGATTTTGCAAAGAACTGGGAAGTTATTCGGGCGGAGTTCGAGGACTTTCTGCTAGCAACAGATCTGCACGAGAAATCAGTAGAAGTGCAGGCAGCCACACTGAGACGACTGATGGGTAACGAGTGCCGTCATGTTTACATGCACAGCCTAACATTGACCAACTAACAAAAGAAAGACCCAGTTGCTATCTTGGATGCTTTGGGGGATCATCCTCGTAGACTGTTACTCGAACTTCAGGGAAATTGTTACTCAGACACCACCTAGTGGTGTCTTTGAGTAAGTACATGCTAAGTCCAGGATCCTTTGTATAGGCTGTGATTGCGCATGCGTGACACTGTTGTGTTGAATAAAGTTACATGCTGAAACAGGCCTGACTTTGAACAGGAGCCATACAGAAATAACAGTTTAACACAATCAATATCTACTACCTATAGAGCAGACGAAACGCGATAAAGTGGACCGAACGTAATTATAATGGGCTACGAGGGGATCAGATAGTGTGATTAAAGTAGGCTGCATAAAGTAGGCTGTTATTTGGAGAAAACGTAGCTAAAGAATCGATATTGAGCCATCGGATCTGCGGCTCATTATTGAAAAAGCAGCACAGGCTACCCTACCAATTATAGTTGACAGCTCACTCAATTATTATCACAATTATTAAGAATATATATGGCAAGTCCCTGCATCAGTTTTAGCTATTATTGGAATCTATGTGCATATTCAAAGACACCGCTAGATCCTTCGTTCATATCGTACGCTATTTTCTTTCGTCGAACACTCAATTTATAAAGGCAGAGATACGCTACGTACCTCCGATTTCCCTGTCTGCAAAGCTTATTGTTTCTATCAACGTGCAAAGTATTGAAACTGTTGTGAAGCAGTTGTGAAGAACCCAGCCTGGAAATGACTTAACACACGTCGTTACGTCTTGGTAAGTTCCTGTTGTACGAACGCATGCGTACTAGACGCAACTTGTAATAAAAGGATTACTTCCGTTTTACGACCCAGGCGTAATAAAATCAATATAAAAGTCAGATTGTATTTTTCTGTTGTGAACCAAAAAATAACGTAACCTGATCAGAAATGCACCTACGAAATTTCGTATCCTATTGCTGACTTTCTGCCAGAAATGACATTTGCCAGGAACAGTTCATTTTCAGAAGATGTGCCCCATCACAATATTGTGTTTAGTGATCTCAACACATTTTAATTGTTGACAGATTTATAAAATCTAACATTTGAAGCTTTGTTGGAGCTTGTTTAAGATAAAAATAAACAAAATTTTGAAGAACGCATTCTGCCTTTCATTTTGAATGTTTCGTCAGCGGTTGCCTCCAGGAAAAGCTAATTTTCTTTATTTTCGTACTACGATATCAACTTCTTCATGCTGCTGAAGCGATCGAGTTTTACGTTTTGAAAACCTGTCAGCTGAACTTCTTGCAGTTAATATATTTAGGTGAAAACAATGTGCTATATAGAGAGGGTAAATGGGGGTGCGTATGATTTTACCCTTGTAAAAGGAGTGTTCCATAATTTTGTAAATGCGAGTGCACTTACAATGCCAAATGTGGCGCCCCTAGCCTACTGTGTACCTACTACGCCACCATTTAATCTTTAAATGGCAAAAAAAGCGAAATATTCCAATTAGTGGGTAGGCTACATATGTTATTGTTAATGTTATTGTTTTTGCGTGTGCTGGTTTTGCACACGCTAAAGGTCTTCGTAAATCAGGGCCAAAATGGAGTTTGAAATTACAGAGAGGTCAGACTTTTAAAAAATTGTATAATCCAGTTTATCTTACAAGCATTATTGAGAGTGGTAAAATCAAGAAAATTGAGCCACTATGTAATGCATCTTATTTCTCCGTATGAAATGAGAGCAAATTATCAATCTTCTTACTTATCAGTTTTGTTTACTGCTAGGGATATTGCTGCATAAGCAAGTGTTGAAATACCTTATGCCTTTCAAACAAGTACTCTACCCTTCAAAGATAAGCCTCTCTTAGTTTTTTCAATAATCAGGTTAAAGTGTAGAACATCTATCCCCTCTATTTTCTCTAATATTTATTCCCAAATAATTTATTTATTCTCTGACTGGTATATTACAGAAAGAATCACAGTAAGAACAGACGTTCACATTTGGGGATGTTCAGACAGAGCGCGGAGGCTTTGGAGAGTTGTTGGATCACATTGGTAGCTATAAAGAATTTGGTATGCATCCTTTATAAAAAAAGGGTGCCATCATCTGCTAACTGACTGAAACATGCCTGATGATTCATTTGTCAGCAATTACAATCCCTTTCAAATCACAAAGCTTATTGAAATCTGCAAGAAGTTGAGTGCAAAGTAAAAATGGTTTTTAAAAAGATACAGGAAAATTGGACAACCCTGTCGGATACCACGCTTGAGGTCGAATCCAGGCCTGCCAGATTGTAATTTGATTGAGAAATTGCCAATTTTACATAGCATTTTAACTGCTTTAAAAAAAAGGCTTTTTTACAAAGTCAAATTTTTCAAGAATGTGGAAAATGAAGTTCCCCGTTGTGTTCCAACATGCCAAAAGCCTAGTAGAAGTCTAAGTGGAACTATACATAGGCTAATGACATTGAGATAAAAAGATGAACTATAAAATATTACAATCCCACAGCATAAACTACAACTAAATCCTGGTCAAATGCCGACCACATTTCTTTAAGTAGATTTTCCATTCACCCATGAAGAAGAGACAGTACTCTTAGCAGAACAGCAAAACAGTCCTCAGATTGTTTCAGTTGTGAACAGAGTACTCAAAATCAAATATCCATTGGAATTGGTGGACAAACCTCTTACCAATCAATGATTACGCACACACCAGCAAAGAAAGCTATTCCTCCTGGGACAAGGTTTCTATCCCTTTTTAGCAAGGGGACAGCTTTGGGGTCTCAACCTCAGCACTGGATATAACATCTATTATTTGTGCTCAAAAAGCCAGTTTCTCCATTGGGCTCCACTCAATGTTAACAAAAAATACTTCCACTCATATGTTAATGATAACTATGTAGCGTACAGAAATATACTGATATTTTATTGAAGTACAAAGCATAGTTTTACCCGATTACATTTGTAGCTCTCAGTATTTCATTGCAAATGAAAGAAAAACTTTATTTGCATTGTCGCAGTTTATATTTACCTAAATTATGAAAATAAAGTAATCTAATCAGTTAGTATTAAAATTGGTACAACTATCTTGCATCATTTAAGCCATTTTCCAAGTTTCTGTGATGCTCACACCTGGAGTTATAAAGCCTTAAATAGAACAGTACCTAAATAGGTGAGGATTGGCCAAATTTGGCATCTGCACAGAGGGGTTAACAAGTACTCCCTACATTAAAATTCACCAGTTCCCCAGCTGGCCCCAGGCAGTGACAGCAGCCTCAAAATTGAATGCGTCCATTTGCGGCCCCTCAATTGAAATTGTGAGCAGCGCACTGACAGTGGCATCCTTCATGCAACTGCGAGGCCTCGCCTTAACTCTTATTTTGAAGGGTTTCTTCTCCCGACTTATTTTTCCATAGAGTTCAATAGGAAAATTTGTCAGGAGAAACAACCCTTAAAGTGATCTATGCATATCTACTGCATATCTGGCAGCAAAGTGATGGTTTTTACCAACCATGTATTTCATACTGTTCCAACATAATTTACAGCTAAATCTAGTCCCAATTCCCATAGAGATCAATTCAACTGAAGAAACGTTATAGTATCGCTTGTAAGAGTACGAGGAAATAAGATATCGAGTCTTTTGATGTTGTTGGGTCACAGACTGCAAAGGATATGCATGCAAAGGATGTCATGGCATGCAAAGGATATGCGACCAAATATAAAAAATTATTACTTTATTCTATATACAAATGCAAGGGTGCCAATAATTGTGGCACACATGGTTTTGTTAAAAAAAATTATTTCTTGATGAGGGATTTTTTTTCTCTCATAACAAATTCACTTAAATTAAAGGTTGGATTTTTCTCATTTTTTCCGTATGAGATTAAGCTAATTCACCAAACGGTGAATTTTTTATAACCCTTTTTGCTCATCTTTACCAGGGGTGCCAATAATAGTGGAGGGCACTGTGTGTACGTACATACAGTCAAGCCGGAAAGTCTGCACACCCCTTTCACCTTCTCCACGTTTTATTATGTTACAGACTTATACTACAATAGATTGAGTTAATTTTTTTGCCTCAAACATCTACACACAATAGCCAATAATGACGAAGTGCAATTTTATTTTACTGACAAAAATAGGTTATTTAGGGGTTACATATCTGTACACACCCTTAGCCTAATACTTGGTTGCTGCACCATTGGCAGCGATTACACTTACACTTGTTTCTGGACATTTTTGCCCATTCCTCTTGGCATATCCTTGCAAGCTCCTTCAGGTTGGATGGGGAGTGTCGGTACACAGCCATTTTCAGCTCTTTCCACAGATGTTCAATTGGATTCAGGTCTGGGCTCTGGCTGGGCCACTCAAGGACATGCACAGACTTTCTCCGAAGCCACTCCTTTGTTCTCTTGGCTGTGTGCTTCGGGTCGTTGTCATGTTGGAAGGTAAACCTTCGCCCCAGTCTGAGGTCCAGAGCGCTCTGGAGCAGGTTTTCTTCAAGAATCTCGGTGTACTTAGCTGCATTCATCTTTCCCTCTATCAGGACTAGTCGCCCCGTTCCCGCTGCTGAAAAACATCCCCACGTCATGATGCTGCCACGCCATGCTTCACTGTAGGGATGGTATTAGCCAGGTGATGAGCGGTGCCTGGTTTCCTCCTGACGTGACGCTTGGTATTCAGGCCAAAACGTTCAATTTTGGTTTCATCAGACCAGAGAATCTTGATTCTCATGGTTTGAGAGTCCTCTAGGTGCCTTTTGGCAAACTCCAAGCGGGCTGTGATGTGCCTTTTAAGTAAGGAGGGGCTTCCGTCTGGCCACTCTACCATAAAGGCCTGATTGGTGGAGTGCTGCCTGGATGGTTGATCTTCTGAAAGTTTCTCCCATCTCCACAAGGATACGCTGGAGCTCTGTCAGAGTGACCCTCGGGTTCCTGCTCACCTCCCTGGCCAATGCCCGTCTTCCCCGATTGCTCAGTTTGGCCGGGCGGCCAGGTCTAGGAAGATTCTTGGTGGTTCCAAAATTCTTCCATTTACGAATGATGGTGGCCACTGTGCTCTTTGGGACCTGTAAAGCTGCAGAGATTTTTCCGTAACCTTCTCCAGATCTATGCCTTGACACAATCCTGTTTCTGAGGTCTGCAGATAATTCCTTTGACCCTAATGGCTTGGAGTTTGCTCTGACATGCACTGTCAACTGTGGGACCTTATATAGGCAGGTGTTGGCAATCCCCAATCATGTCCAATCAATTGAATTTATCACAGGTGGACTCCAATTAAGTTGTAGAAACATCTCAAGCAGTATCAGTGGAAACAAAATGCACACTTGGGTGTCATATCAAAGGGTGTGCACACTTGTGTACATACGATATTTTACATTTTGATTTTTAATAAATTAGCACAAATGTCTAAAAACCTGTTTTCACTTCATTATGGGCTATTTTGTGTAGAATTTGAGACAAAAAAAATTAACTCAATCTATTGTAGAATATGTTTGTAACGTAATAAAACGTGGAGAAGGTGAAAGGGGTGTGCAGACTTTCCGGCTTGACTATATGAGGACAGTTCAAATATATAGTGTTACTTTTGTCTTACAAAACACAAATCTCTGCTTGCTGGTGTGTGGATACCATTTTTGGGAATAAAAAAATGTTGTGTTGCTTGTTCTACTAGTTTTCTCTGAAAATCTTTCAGTAAAAAAAGACTTCCTCCATGGCAACTGTGTTGATTTTACTGACTAGTTGTGAACTTCAGGAGTTCTGAGGTGAGCGAGCATAGGGGTCATTCATTGGCTGAGCGAGAAGGGAGGCAGAGCTCATGTCCTAGTGACAACGGTTCTGTTTGGCCAGTGGCCTGAAACTCATAGCCTCGCCCTAGCCAACTGACCCTCTCCCACCCCTAGCCCCCTTTGTCAAGCAAATGGCACCTACTTGTAGCTTATCGATCCTGTGCCTGATCACAGTATTGATAAGCTACAGACAGGACTTCTATTTTTTGATAATTGTGATATTTCTTCTCCGGACCTCGGGGGCAGCGTGGGCCCCGGGCCTCTGCCCTGGTAGCCCCGTGCATTAATGCGAGCCTTCCTCTAGGTCAGGGGTGTCAAACTCATTCCATCGAGGGCCGAGTGTATGCAAGTTTTTGTTCTAACCATGCTCTACACCAGCTGATTCCACTAATTAGTTCACCTCCTTGGTTGAAGAGCTGAGCTAATTAGTGAAATCAGCTGGTGTAGGGCACGGTTGGAACAAAAACCTGCATACACTCGGCCCTCGATGGAATGAGTTTGACACCCCTGCTCTAGGTTTTCACCACAATCCTAACAAAGCACACCTTATTCAACAGCTAGGGATCTCATCGAGCTGCTAATTAACAAAATCAGGTGTGCCAAATTAGGGTTGAAATTAAAACCTACAGGACAGTAAATGTCCCAGAACAGCAATGGGCAGCCCTGGTTTAGATTTTGCCTCCCTGTGCTAAAACGATACGGTGCCTGACCCGATACCTTCTTTAAAATAAAGAGCAAAGAATGATGTTAAAAAACATCTTTTTTATTGCAAATTCAAATACGTTTAACAATACATCAACTCCTTGCTGTTTAGGTTATACTTATAAATACAAAACACTATTAAGAAATTTACAAAAACAAAAACCCAACTACAATAATTTTACAGTAAATAACCGTTATAGTACGAATAATAACAGGAAAAGAAACACCAAGTGAAAACTCTTCTACATGATCTACAAATTGTACACCCCCTTTTGCACAATACTGTCTTTAAGAATTTGTTGCATGTCCCAAAGTTTGAATCCTTTTGGGTAAAATACAGCCACGCTTTAGACCATTTTTGGCATTTTGACCCAGTTTAATGGTTAGCTAGCTTACTGACGGTACCTGCTGGCACTGACTGAGTGGACAGAGTGAGTGTAACGTTAGCAAGTGAAGGCATGCGGCGGGACGACGACGGTGAAAAACAGGGGACATTCTAATAGGCAGATGTTGTATTTTACATTATATATTAAAATTGTATTTTAAATTGGCACCAAAATCTGCGTTGCGATTCCATCCGGTAGTTACCGGTCATATGCCATAGTGGTACTAGAATTCAATTCAATTCAAATTATTTTGCTTTTTACAGAGAACTGTTACAAAGACACTGGACAGAGAAAAAGAAGAAGAACTGGGCAAAAACCAGGCCTGAACCCCCCAAACAGCAAACGAGGTAAAAATTCCCCATTGGGAAGAAAAACACTCAAACGGTAACAAGAAAACTCTAACCCCTTAGTGCTTCATCAGGATTGAATGACTGAAGGTCTTCCAACACTGGGAGCAGAGGGATAGGACCTATCCTGTGTGGTTTCGCTGGCATACTGTCAGGTAATCTGAATTCTTCCCACACTGGGAGCAGTGTTAAAGGCGCTCGCCGGTATGAGTTTGCTGGTGTAGCTTCAGTTTATCTGCCCTACTAAAACTCTTTCCACACTGCAAACAGTGGAATGGCCGTTCCCCTGTATGAATTTTCTGGTGGTGCTTCAAATTACTCGACTGAGTGAAACTCTTCCCACACTGGGAGCAGTGGTACGGGCGTTCCCCTGTATGAGTTCTCTGGTGTTCCGTCAAAGTACTCGACTGAGTGAAACTCCTCCCGCACTGCAAACAGTGGAATGGCCGTTCCCCTGTATGAATTTTATGGTGGTGCTTCAAATTACTCAACTGAGTGAAACTCTTCCCACATTGGGAGCAGTGGTACGGGCGTTCCCCTGTATGAGTCCTCTGGTGGTTCGTCAAAGTACTCGATTGAGTGAAACTCCTCCCGCACTGGGAGCAGTGGTACGGGCGTTCCCCTGTATGAGTTCTCTGGTGTTTCGTCAAAGTACTTGAATGAGTGAAACTCCTCCCACACTGGGAGCAGTGGTATGGCCGTTCACCAGTATGAGTTCGCTGATGTAGTTTCAGTTTATCTGCCCGAATGAAACTCTTCCCACACTGGGAGCAGGGGTACGGGCGTTCCCCTGAATGAGTTCTCTGGTGTTCCGTCAAAGTACTCGAATGAGTGAAACTCCTCCCGCACTGGGAGCAGTGGTATGACCGTTCACCAGTATGAGTTTGCTGATGTATCTTCAGTCTCTCTGACCGAATGAAACTCTTCCCACACTGGGAGCAGGGGTATGGACGCTCTCCAGTATGAGTTCGCTGGTGTATTCTTAAAGAAAATGAAGTTGTGAAACACTTCACACACTGGGAGCACTGGTATGGATGCTCCCCGATATGCGTTTGCTGGTGTACCATCAGAGTACTTAGCTGACCAAAATTATTCCCAGACTGTGAGTCGTGTTGTGGATGGTCCCATGTATGTATTCGCTGGTGTACCCTCAGACTACAAAAATGGCGAAAACTCTTCCCACACTGGGAGCAGGTGTGGGCCCCTGGAGAGCCTGTGGGGGACTGTGTTGGGGTGGGCAGTGTCTTAGGGGGTGTGGGGTGCTGGTGTGTGCTGCTGGGAGACTGTTGGGACCTCACAGTCGTGTTGAGCTCCTCAGGGTGAACCTTCTCAATGTGCTGGTGAAGATTCACTTCCTCTGTGTGAAAGAATGAGCAATGGGAGCAGGCAAAGACCTGAGACGACAGCTCAACAGTTTGTCCTGAGGAGAGAGAAGGTGTGTAGCAGATATGAAGCTCATAGGAAATAGAGACGGAAGCAGATTCTGATAAACACAACCATTACTGCAAAAGTATCTTAATATCCTTCAGCACAACTTGTCAACCATCTCCCTGCGTTATAGACTCACTCAGACATTTGGAAAATGATTACCTGTGTGATCTGACCCTGTGTTTTGGTTCCTGGGGGAGATGACAGGGGAAATAAGTGAGGCTTCAGCACACATCCTGTAAAAGACAAATAAAAGGCACATTATTTCATGTACCACTGATTGATAGTGAACAGAGGAGACACACAGTCCAGCTCCTAATTTATTTTTACCCATTCTCTGATGAAGATGGTAGCATTTTCAGTGGTTTCTCCAACTGGACAATTGTATTCCTCTTCCGGGTCACGCCCTGACCCTTCTTATGTGTCAGTGATCCGTTTCCTCTCAGTGAGAAGAGCTCATGCTGTTTCCATGGAGATCTCGCTCCCTGACCTCTTTGACAGGCCACGAGATGAGGTGATGACACAGGAAGTGAAATATTGGAAATGTCTAGTCTGCGAATCAGCACTCTAGGATTTTTTAGCAGACAGGAAGTGACCAGAGTAGACAGCTCCTCCCCTTCTTGTTGTGCATGTTCTGTTTTCATACCGTTCTTCAGCAATTTGTCAGTTTGGGAAACTAGATCAGTTGCATGTCCCTCCATCTGTTCATCAGTCTCTTCTTCCTCTTTCCAGAGTTCCTCTTCATCTCTCACACCATCCTCCCTCTCCATTTTTACACTCTGCCTCTCCCCATCTTCCTCCTCCCTCTTCATGTTGGCTAGTACGTCTTTTTGCTCTCTGCTCATCAGATATCCAGTCTTCCTCTCTCTCTTCTCGTCTATGTCTTCACATCTGTTCGAAATTGATGCTGGCTCCATCCCTGTGTAATCTGAGCTGTCCATCACAGATTCTGCCTGGATGGCTTCACCTGAAGAGGCAGGTCTTAAGCAGTTCATGCAGTTGGTTATGGATTCTGATTGGCTGTTGGCGTTGGTCAGCTTTGTAGAATCCACTACTCTTTGACAGGGAGGGCGGGACATAGAGGACAGCTTGTACTCTTCTACGAAGGGAAGTGTTGCTGTGAGACAAGGAACAGAATAATATTTAATGGCACAGATGACAATTACTCTACATAAAATGTTAAATTGCCTTTTGTGATGTTCACAATTTCAAAAGATAAATGTACAGGTGGGGCTTCAACATTTCATACAATCAGTGATGGATTCTGATTTGTAACTGACTGGGATTAGTTGATAAGGGTTCCCTGATAAAGACCTACCATTCATGTCCAACTGTCCAAGACTTCTGTGGTGCCTGAGAAGGGTCTTCAGCTGGTCTGGGTAATAAACAGACTGCAGACAGACCTCCAAGACAGAGGGGGCAGCACTGAGCCAGGAGACCGTCTGAAGGAAAGATGCAGACACAACATGCACTGTACTATGCTATATGCACAAGACAGGAGTTGACTGACAGCAGTACATACATTATGGTGTAAAACTATATACATGACAGCTCAGGGTTTGTGTATGTTTGTAAAGATCATACTGGTAGTGTTATTGTATTTTAGTATACTTTACGTGCTCTCACATGCATACAAAAAAGTTGCTGACATTTTGAAAACCATCTAATTTTGCGACTGCAGACATTTTCTTTTTTACAGGATCATAAACTCGTGTTTGCTTTTATTTAGATATCCATAAAGAAAAAGGCTTCTTCATGGAGAAATTCTGGATTTTCTTTCTTAAGCATGAGTGGACCCATGCCAAAGTGAGAAGGCATCTCCAGTGGGTCCTGATATAGCTGGGTACTGGTGTTCTGTGTCAGTACCTGTGTGAGGTCTGGGTACCGGCAGCAGCTGATCCAGTGTGGAAAGGAACTCCCACAACAGAACCTCTAGAGCTGGGTCAGTTTTACAGCCAAACTGCTGGGAACAAGTAGAGAGAGTGAGAGAGCGAGAGAGTATGAAAGAGCATATTATTATCGTGTTTGGACACTTTTGGAGGAAAAAGTAATCAAAATAGAAAATGACAAATATAAACAAATGTAAACAATATATGATATAAATAGAAACATGGTTATAATTGTGGGGGGGGGGGGTGTATAATGGGGGTAGAGTGCAGGGAACTGTGTATACAGGGTGTAACGTCTGAGCACAGGGGGAGTACAGTAGATCTCACTATCCTGTGTACCAGCTGTCCTTGCCAGTCGAAAATGTGAATTGAACTGAGATGCAGACTGCCATATTGGCCCATATTACAGACACAAGCACCCAGCCAAGGCTGAGCAGTAGAAACTGTCAAAGTGCTGAATGATTTTTGAGAGGTACGGTACCCTTTCCCGTCCACCCCCACGCCTCCTGCCTCTCCCTCCTTTCACCCTCACCTGCAGCCCCAGAGTGAGCTCGGTCCTCTGGCTCTCACTCAGCAGCTCTGGGAATGCATCCGTCACCAGAGACACAAACTCCTCCAGTTTCCCATAATGCAACATGTCTTGCTGCTGCAGCACTTGCCACATGGCTGCAGAAAGGAGTTTAAGTGGAGGAACCAGCAGGTGCAGGGAGGAGACAGGGAGCAAGGGATCTAACAATAAAGAATAATAGAGAATATAAAAAAAACATTTATGTTAACTTCACATGTAAGCCCCAGCATGACTGCAAGTTAGGGTGTAAAACACTTAAAGGGATAGTTTGGAATTTTGGACATAATGTCTCAATTACGACTTACCCATGATGTAGTTGAGTAAAGGACAAAGTAAAGGATTCAACAATAGACTTCAAAAATGATGGTATAAACATTCAAAATAACCCCGATAAACTGTCGTCGTATTTTATTTGCTTTGTGTGCACTGTGGAGTTTTTAAGTGCGTTTGGTAGTGGATGCTACGGTTACCATAGAGTTGCGCTAGCATTAGCAACGTGTGTACTGTATGTCCAAAAGAAGGGACAGCATGGAATTAGCTGAAAATGGTTTCCATCAACCAACTACATCATGGGTAAGTGGTAATTGAGACATTATGTCCAAAATTCCGAACTATCCCTTTAACTTAAACTTAAGACACCGATGAAGCCACTTCTTTCCTGTTCAATTCAAAGATCTGCCCAGCTACCTGGCTATGCAGTATTTTGTTTTATTAAAATATCAAGGTTTCTACGCAATGAACACAAATTCTAAAATCTTTCTACAAACCAGATTATTGATATTAAATTCTAAATTATGCGACTAGATTTCACAAAAACACTATTCCAAAGAATTGTATTTGTAAATGCACATTTTTGAATTGCATTGTTGTGAAAGAACAAGACTAGGCTCATTTCTCCCTAGGCAGAATATCTCCACGAAAGTGACGAAACTCCACAAAATTCACGAAAGGTGTCATCACTCATATAAAAATGACCTAACTACTGGCAGGCCAGGGTTAGCCAGAGGCCTGACTTTGAACAGGAGCCATACAGAAATAACAGTTTAACACAGTCAATATCTACTACCTATAGAGCAGGTGAAACGTATAGAGTTAGATAGCTGCCAAAACATTTCGTAAACGTAAATTGAGATTCGCAAATGTTAGTCAAATTGAAAATGTAAAATCTAAATTTGTAACAAAAATTTATTGAAGTGTAAATGTAAAACCTGATTCGTGTACGTAATGTTTTTTATCTGTACATGTGGAACTCATTATAGGAGTGTGCACTCTATTCTCTACATGAGTTTTGTCAGTATGGTTGGCACCAAAATAGATCTGTAACCGTAATGTGGAATTCGTAAAGAGAGAAACGCAAACCTTGACCAGGGCCACGTTCAATCTGAAAACGGTGTGCACCGTTTTGCTACGGTTTCCGGGTTGAACGACATGTTTCCTCGAAACGGTGTGAAACGGTCTTTGAGGTACGTTTTCTCTCGTTTGGTGGGTGTGTCAGAGGTGTTACCCAATCAGCAGCGATGTGTAAATAAACCCCGCCGTATTAAAAAGGCAATGCTTTCGTAACACAACAGGGTGTTTAACGCACCACCGTTTTCGTTTAAATAAACGTTTTGCAACGTTTTGTCGGGGCTGAACGCAGCCCAGGAAGCCACAATTAAAAACCGGAAGTCTCAGAAACAACGTTTCCAAATTAAAAATTCACAGGTTTTTCCAATAAACTGAAAAGCTTCCACTAAGCGTATGAAAGCTTCCACTAAGGCCTCGTCCACACGTACACGGATATTTCTAAAAACGCATTTTTTCCCCTTCCGTTTAAAAAAAATTCCCGTCCACACCACACCATTTTAGAAAATCTCTCCGTCCACACGACAACGCAAAAAACGAAATTCTTTGCATTCATTTCACCGTAAATACAATTTTTTGAGTACAAGAGCCCATGTAGGCTTTGGTTGTAAAGTAGTCGTGTATCGGGAGACATAAAACCATCCACGAAAATGACAAGCAACAAGTCTATAACGTAATTATGTGCAAGATTTTCTAAAACAACAGTTTTTTGTGTATGTGTTTTTTTTGTGTGATACGTTGATAAAAGATGGTATCAATGAGAAAATATAGTCAGAAAAAAATAATGAGTTCAATAAGAAAATAACTATTCCAATGGTCTGTGTCTCTTGGAAAATTGACATATAACAACATTTGCCACGCGTAAATTCAGGTCATGATGTCAGCGTTTTCCAAAAACTCCGTTTCACCCGTACACACGAATACACGTAGAACGGAGTTTTTAAAAATCTCCACCCTGGAAGGTGATTTCCAAAAGCTCCGTTTTCAGCGACTAAAACTCCGTTTTCGTGTGGACGGGAGGCCAAAACGCAGAGAAAATAATACGTTTTTAGAAATATCCGTATACGTGTAGACGGGGCCGACTGTTGTTTTAGAAAATCTTGCACAGAATTACGTTATAGACTTGTTGCTTGTCATTTTCGTGGATGGTTTTATGTCTCCCGATACACGACTACTTTACAACCAAAGCCTGCATGGGCTCTTGTACTCAAAAAATTGTATTTACGGTGAAATTAATGCAAAGAATTTAGTGTTTTTGCGTTGTCGTGTGGACGGAGAGATTTTCTAAAAAGGTGTGGTGTGGACGGGAATTTTTTTTAAACGGAGTGGGAAAAATTGCGTTTTTAGAAATATCCGTGTAGGCCTACGTGTGGACGAGGCCTTAGACCCCGTCTACACGTATACGGATATTTCTAAAAACGTATTATTTTCTCTGCGTTTTGGCCTCCCGTCCACACGAAAACGGAGTTTTAGTCGCTGAAAACGGAGCTTTTGGAAAACACCTTCCAGGGTGGAGATTTTAAAAAACTCCGTTCTACATGTATTCGTGTGTAGCTACGGGTGAAACGGAGTTTTTGGAAAACGCTGACATCATGACCTGAATTTACGCGTGGCAAATGTTGTTATATGTCAATTTTCCAAGAGACACAGACCATTGGAATAGTTATTTTCTTATTTTAGTGAACTCATTATTTTTTTCTGACTATATTTTCTCATTGATACCATCTTTTATCAACGCATCACAAAAAAAAAACACATACACAAAAAACTGTTGTTTTAGAAAATCTTGCACATAATTACGTTATAGACTTGTTGCTTGTCATTTTCGTGGATGGTTTTATGTCTCCCGATACACGAGTACTTTACAACCAAAGCCTACATGGGCTCTTGTACTCAAAAAATTGTATTTACGGTGAAATTAATGCAAAGAATTTCGTTTTTTGCGTTGTCGTGTGGACGGAGAGATTTTCTAAAATGGTGTGGTGTGGACGGGAATTTTTTTTTAAACGGAAGGGGGAAAAATGCGTTTTTAGAAATATCCGTGTACGTGTGGACGAGGCCTTAGCTAACCAACTAATTTGCAAACTATGGCTGGAGAACAGCAGTTGGCTATACCTAATTCCCAGGTAACTGTAAAGCCCCACAGAAAGCGGTAAAATCGTATGCCAAATGGAGATAGAAGACATAATTAATTATGGGATTATGGGTGGGCACCTCCGTGCCTGAAAGACTGATGCACATGTTCCCAGTGCCGGTTCACTCGTATATTAGAATAAAATATTTTCTATGTAGCTCAAGTAGGCTAGGCTATGCTTGCATGTCCTAAATTGTCATTCACGAGTTTATCTTTATCTTATATTTTGCTAAAATGAGATGGCATATATGGCTGGGCTAATTATATCCGAGTAAAAAGTATATGAAATCCAGAAATGGATAGCCGTCCTTCACTCCCGACAGTAGCCTTGGCAATATGTCACGTTTCGCCTATTCATCAGTTGAATGCATCCGACAAATAACTCCGGTTCATACAGTTGAATGCAACCTGAAAAAATAATTGTTGGCTCAAGGTGGTACACCCCCGCCCTCTAGAGGGGTCCGGGGGCATGGCCCCCGGGAGAAATATTTTGTAAATCTTAACAGTCAAATGCATCAATCAATCTGGCACTTTGAGAGGAAAATGAAGAGGCTAGATCCGTGAAGAATTGTACCGTGCCTTTGTAAACCCATGCAGTTGTAGGCTATCAACTTGTAAGACGCTTGATACTACACTTGAGCCATCAAATAAATTAAATGGAAGCTGTCACGTTTGTTGTCCGGGTTTATTTAAAGTAGGCTAATTGTAATCACAGTCCAGTGTTGCAGTAAAAATATATGACACCGCATGCTAGCCTACGTCAGTTTAAGAGATCACATTGAACTTCACAGTCAGTATACAGCTGTCTAACTTGATGCTGGAAATAATGTTTTAAACCATTATAACCACATTCACATCAATGTTGCTAGCAAATAGATAATTAGCCTACTGCAAACAATGTTGTCTCCTCAAAATGCGTTCTGGACCGATGGCTTAGATCAAGCGAACAGTGCAACGCAGTAGCGATCTTTAATGTTAATTACGAGAGTAAAAAAAAAAAAAAGTTTGCCTTCATTCTGAAACAAATTCCAGTTTACAGGCCACCACAGTTTAGTTACCTGTATGTAATTTATCCCCCGCCAATCTTTAACAATTATATTTCAGCCATAATTTTACAAACAGATGATTTGTCCTGCGCTAATAGCAGAAGTGGGAACCGCGATATTAATATATTTTTTGAAAGGACATGGGTTAACGTTAAGCATTGAAGATTGCGTTTCCTAAACAAACTGAATGATATGGGAAACAAAAACATCAGTAGCTTAATATTATGCTTACGCGCGTAACCTAAAAAAAAAAAAGTAAGTTTCTACTCTCAGAAAGTCATCAGAATGAACCATTTCAGAGTGCTTTTGGACAAATTCTCTCACGTGGGAGCATGCCCCCAGACCCCCGAGTGATTAGCCTCCATGGCATAGCCTAGGCTACTGTCGGGCAGGGGTGGACAAGGACGTCTCTTGGCTATCCGTTTCTGGATTCCATACGTTTTACTTGGCTATAATTAGCCCAGCTATTTATGCCATCTCATTTTAGCAAACTTTTATATACGAGTGAACCGGCGTGGGAACCTGTGCATCAGTCTTTCAGGCACGGAAGTGCGCATACAAAATTATGTCTTCTATCTCCAATTGACATGCGCTTTTACCGCTTTCTGTGGGGCTTTACCGTTACCTGGAAATTAGGTATAGCCAACCGCTGTTCTCCAGCCATAGTTTCTAAATTAGTTGGTTAGCTAAACTAGTTTCTGTGAATGCCCGGGTGGAACCTTAGTGGGAGCTTTCATATGCTTGCAGTTGATTTGAAAAACCTGTGAACTTTTAATTTGGAAACGTTGTTTCTGAGACTTCCGGTTTTTAATTGTGGCTTCCTGGGCTGCGTTCAGCCCCGACTAAACGTAGCAAAAACATTTATTTAAATGAAAACGGTGGTACGTTGAACACCCTGTTGTGCTACGCAAGCGTTGCCTTTTTCATACGGCAGGGTTTATATACACGTCGCTGCTGATTGGGTAACACCACTGACACACCCACCAAACGAGAGAAAACGTACCTCAAAGCCCGTTGCACACCCTTTCACACCGTTTCGAGGAAACATGTCGTACAACCCGGAAACCGGAGCAAAACGGTGCACACCGTTTTCAGATCGAACGTGGCCCAGGTCTAGGTTTGCGTTTCTCTCTTGACGAATTCCAAACATAGGCTGTATCCGAATCAGAGCCCTCCACCCTTTTGAGTATGCATATTTGAGTCCACTTCGTCAAAAAGCTTTTGAGTGGGCGTCTTTTTCTCACAAATGGGGGCACTTAAAATACCAGGATGAACCCCTTATTTCTGGGGTTTTGTTGAGGGAATTCAGGAGCACACTCATCTGCAGAACTGTGCACTAACCTGACAATTTCAGTAAGTAACTCGGAAGTTAATTCTATCTTCATTCATAGTCTACACTTTGTAACAACGGATTGATATTCTCAATAAAAAATAAAAAAATGTAAAAAGATATTACAAACCACTTCCTCACTAGTTTGGAAAGAGTTTTGGGGGATTTCTTTCACACACTGCTTGCAATGTGAGGGGACAGGGCACTTAGTAGACAGGGGTCTGAGTGGAAAGGGGACAGTGGACAGGGAACAGGACTCTGATTCGGACACAGCCATAGACTGTATAAAAATATGGACAAAGCCACTGTGACGTCACCAATTGCCTTTCCACGACCTGAATTGAAGCTATGGATGTCTTTTTCGCCGCCCGTTTGTACAAACCGCGCCTGCTCCGTGGAGCCGAAGAGGACTCAACCTGTCCCTCTGATTGGTCCTGAACAAATGTTAATACCCTGTCCAAACGACACAATATTTAAAAAAATCAGCACATGAAGAGTCATTAGATGAAGGAAAGGCACCTATTGCAATTAGACTACATTTTTTTGTGGGAAAAATGTATTGACTGAGTATTTTGACCACATTGCTGCCATTGACTTACGTCAGTGGTTCTCAACCCTGGTCCCGGGGACCCCCTGTGTATGCTGGTTTTCGTTCCAACCACAATTGCAATACCAGAATTTTAACAAGCTGTTATTTTTTCTTAATTAGATGTTTTTATTGTATAGAGAGAACACTTTAAACTCTTTACTCTCTTAAGCCACGTTATGTTAGCAATGTTCGTTATGCTTATTGTGTTATATTGCAAACAATTACAAAGAAGAGGTAAGAACTCAGGTGAATAGGCTCCTAATTAGGTAATTGAACACAAGTTTAAGTTCCTTCATAATTTTTTCCTTAAACTTGTTAACACAATGCAGGTTTGGCTCGTTATCATTTGCTTTGTCTTTGAATTCTTCATTATTTACCAAACGGTTAGTTTTAGTGGCCATGTGTCCACAATTTCACCAATTATGAGCCAATTGATTCACCTCAGTCTTTAATTTTATCAGTTAAAACATTTTTTACCTCCTTTTAATTGTTTACAATACAGCACAATGTGAATATTGGACTTTTATTCTTCATGGCATGCATAGCTATTACTAACATAATGTGGCTTAAGAATGTAAATAATCCCTCTAAACATTAAAAACACCTAATTAAGAAAAATTAACAGCTTGTTAAAATTCAAGTATTGCAATTGTGGTTGGAACGAAAACCAGCATACACAGGGGGTCCCCAGGACCAGGGTTGAGAACCACTGACTTACGTGGTGAAAAACCTATACTGGAGTCAATCGCAGTGGCGCTAGTGAGCAACGGCACAATTGCCGCTCCCAGCCCAACCAGGAAGTGGGCTTCAAAACAAAAGCCCGGGCTGTGTCCGAATCAGAGCCCTGTTCCCTGTCCACTGTCCCCTGTCAGGTGTAGGGCTTTGATTCGGACACAGCCCCAGTCTTGGCTCCTTGCCCCTTCCAAATTACGGTGACAGTTCTATTTTGGTGCCAACCATACTACTGACAAAATGTATGTAGAGTTCCGCATGTACAGATAAAAACAAATTACGTAGGTACACGAATCAGGTTTTACATTTACACTTCAATAAACTTTAGTTACAAATTTAGACTTTACATTTTCAATTTGACTTACATTTGCGAATCTCAATTTACGATTTTAAGTTTACATTTGCAATTTGAGTTACATTTGCGAATCTAATTTACGTTACAAAATGTTTTGGCAGCTATCTAACTCCATAGAAACGCGATAAATTGGACCGAACGTAATTATAATTGGCTACGAGCGGATCGCATAGCGTGATTAAAGGAGGAGCGTCACCTGCATAAAGTAGCTAGGCTACGGAAAACGTAGCGATTGAATCCACATTGAGCCATCGGATCTGCGGCTCATTATTGAAAAAGCAGCACAGACTACCCGACCAATTATAGTTGACAGCTCACTCTATTATTATTATTATTCAAGAATATGGCAAATCCCTGCGTCAGTCTTAGCTATTATTGGAATCTATGTGCATATTCAAAGACACCGCTAGATCCCTCGTTCATATCTTAGGCTATTGTCCTTCGTCGAACACTCAATTTATAAAAGAAGATTTACACTACGTACCTCCAATTTCCCTCTCTGCAAAGCTCATTGTTTCCATCAACGTGCAAGTTATTGGAATTGTGTAGAACCAGCCTGAAAATGATTTAACACACAACGTGACGTCTTGATAAGTTCCTTGCACGAACGCATGCGTACTACTCGCAACTTATAAAAGGAGGATGACTTCCGTGATACGAGCCAGGCGGACTAAAATCAATATAAAAGCCAGATTGTATATTTCTGTTGTGAACCAAAAAATAACTGAACTTGATCAGAAATGCACCTATGAAATTTCATATCTTATTCCTGACTTGCTGTCAGAAATTACATTTGCCATTAACAGCTAATTTTCAGAAGATGTGCCCTGTCACAATATTGTGTTTAGTGATCTCAACACATTTTAATTGTTGACAGATTTATAAAATCTAACATTTGAAGCTTTGTTGGAGCTTGTTTAAGATGTTTGTCTAAAATAAACTAAATTTTGAAGAACGCATTCTGCCTTTCATTTTGAATGTTTCGTCAGCAGTTGCCTCCAGGAAAAGCTAGTTTTTCTTTATTTTTGTACGAGATCAACTTCTTTACGCTGCTGAAGCAATCCAGCTTTATGTTTTGAAAACTTCTCAGATGAACTTCTTGCAGTTAAAATATTTAGGTGGAAACAATGTGCTATATAGAGAGGGTAAATGCGTATGATTTTATCCTTGTAAAAGGAGTGTTCCATAATTTTGTAAATACGAGTGCACTTACTATGCCAAATGTGGTGCCCCTAGCCTACTGTGTACCTACTACGCCACCATTTAATCTTTAAATGGCAAAAAAAGCTAAATACTCCAATTGGTTGGTAGGCTACATATGTTATTGTTAATGTTATTGTTTTTGCGTGTACTGGGCCTCGTTCAATCTGTAAACGGTGTGCACCGCTTTGCTACGGTTTCCGGGTTGAACGACGTGTTTCCTCAAAACGGTGTGCAACGGGCTTTGAGGTAGGCTACGTTTTCTCTCGTTTGGTGGGTGTGTCAAAGGTGTTACCCAATCAGCAGCGAGGTGTATATTAACCTAGCCGTATTAAAAAGGTAACGCTTGCGTAACACAACAGGGTGTTCAATGCACCACCATTTCCGTTTAAATAAACATTTTGCTACGTTTTGTCGGGGCTGAACGCAGCCCTGGTCTTGCACACGCTAAATGTCCTTGTAAATCAGGGCCGAAATAGAGTTTGAAATTACAGAGAGGTCAGACTTTTTAAAAAATGGTATAATCCAGTTTACTTTACAAGTATTATCGAGAGTGGTAAAATCAAAAAAGTTGAGCCACTATGGAATGCATCTTATTTCTCCATATGAAATGAGAGCAAATTATCAATCGTCTTACTTATCAGTCTTGTTACTGCTAGGGATATTGCTGAATAAGCAAGTCTTGAAATACTTTATGCCATTCTAACAAGTACTCTACCCTTCAAAGATAAATCTCTCTTAGTTTTTTCACTAATCGGGTTAAAGTGTAGAACATCTATCCTCTCTATTTTATCTAATATTTATTCCCAAATAATTTATTTATTCTCCAACTGGAATATTACAAAAAGAAGGTATATCACAGACGTTCACATTTGTTGATGTTCAGACAGAGATCGGAGGCTTTGGAGAGTTGTTGGATCACATTAGTAGCTATAAAGAATTTGGTATGCATCCTTTTTAAAAAATGGTGCTATCATCTGCTAACTGACTCAAACATGTCTGATGATTTCTTTATCAGCAATCGCAATCCCTTTCAAATCACAAAGCTTATTGAAATCTCCAAGAAGTTGAGTGCAAAGTAAAACATTTTTTTAAAAAGATGCAGGGAAATCGGACATCCCGGTCAGATACCAGGCTTGAGATCGAATCTAGGAGTGCCAGATTCTAATTTGATTGCTCAAATGCCATTTTTATATAGCATTTTAACTTTTTATTTTTTTAAAGACTTTTTTACAAAGTCAAATTTTTCAAGAAAAGGGGGAAATGAAGTTCCCCCTTGTGTTGCACCGTGCCAAAAGCCTAGTAGAAGTCGAAGTGGAACTATAGATTGGCTAATGACATGAGTCCTGGTGTGGATTGTCCCTTTTATGCATTTTCCAGTGATTTGGATTTGAAACTCTTCCCACACCCTGTGCATGTGTGGGACCTTGGAGTGCCTGTGTGGGACTGTGTTGGGGTGGGGAGTGTCTTTGGGGGTGTGGGGTGCTGATGTGAGCTGCTGGGAGGGTGATGGGAACCCAGAGTCCTGCTAAGCTCCTCTCGGTGAACCTTCTGAATGTACCGGGGAAGATTCACTTCCTCTGTGTGAAAGAATGGGCACTGAGAGCAGGCAAAGACCTGAGACGACACCTCAACAGTTTGTCCTGAAGAAAAATATATATTTAACTACAAATCAACAGTTTTGGCTCATAAAACTCACTTTTGCATAATTTTCAAGTGGGAATTACTACATTCTCATCAGTATAGGGGGTAGATATCTATGGGTCCAAAACCCCTATGCAAAACATGTCATAAAAGGAATAAAATTAGTTTTGTCCATTATAAAGCATATGCATTTGCTCCTTCTGATGGCTTAAGATAAAAAACATTGATATCCCAGTGTTACATACACCTAAATATGTTGCCTAATCATTCACTCTTGTAGCTCAATAAAACATCACTTGTCCCTGTACTCTACAGCATGTATACTTTTGTCCTGGGATTGCATTTTTCTGTATTTTATATTTTATTTTTTTTATTTTACTATTCATATTGACTCCAAGGAAATTTTTACCTTAATCTACCACATATCAGCGCACAGTAAATTGGAATAAGCGTTTGTCATGCCCTAAGAGAGAAGTATATACGCCATAGCCTATATTATGTACGAAAACATGAACATAAAATAGTATTACACCATCTGCAAAATGCTGCCAAATTTTCTATCTTCAATGAACATCGGTAGCCTACATCAAAAATACATTTAAAGATTGCACTACAGTATGTACAGAAAATAACAATAGGGCTATCAAACATATTGGAAAGACCGTGCTCGAGTGGAAACACGAACGTACATATGAGACCAACGGTATTTCAGACTCAAAAATACTTACATATCGGAAAAGGGAAACTCCCCTCCCTAATGCGTATTCTATAGAGCTTGTGTAATACTAGACCGTTAAAACTGCCGTTACGCTGGGCTGTAGTAAATTGTTGAAAGCACCAAAAAATACATGGCATATACCGCTGCTAAGTTTATAATGTACTCTATTGGATAAAAAAGCCGACAATTAAACCAGAGTGAACTGTAATGAATGAGACAGGCATGGGGGTATTACGCGTCAACGTTTCAGATAGTGTAATAGCGGTATAAAGTGTTGTATATTTCTCAAACCGGACAATAAATGACCATTGAATTTTGAAAGTAACATCTCGATGTGTAGGATTGTATATTTATTTCATATTTAGTAGCATATATTGCTAGTAGAATACATGGTAGAATGAAACAGTGCTTTCACAGTTTATTTTGCATTTGAGTGTGCAGGGCTTTTCACCGCTTTTCTGGCATACGATCAGGCTATTGTTGGGTTTATCTCGTTGCTATGACGTTATTCTAATTTTACATGATGAATAAATATATTTATGAACTCAAACATAGACGTTATTGTCCACTATGACAAGCATGGGTAGGTATAGACTAGGTGAGGGGTTGCTTGTTAAATGAATTTGCTACAGGGAAATAGTGACACTTAGAAACTCCGTAATCAGAAGAAATCGTCACGAACCGTCTACCAATAAAGTTAAAAGGCATTTTTTGCTTGACAATCGCGGCTAGTTAAACTTTACCTTCGATATCTTTTCCTAAACAACATAATTTTGTATAGGTTATTGGCCTATTTTCATTGTCTACATCCGTGCAATAGTGTTGTATAGTTCACCTTATTTTTTTATTTATTTTATTTATTCCACCGTGGAAATAAGTCGGTGTCATCCTTGCACTTATTTTTCTTTTAATGTACTTGTATT
Source organism: Synaphobranchus kaupii (assembly GCA_029718625.1). Lineage (NCBI taxonomy): Eukaryota > Metazoa > Chordata > Actinopteri > Anguilliformes > Synaphobranchidae > Synaphobranchus > Synaphobranchus kaupii. The sequence goes on along the minus strand of CM056381.1, from coordinate 4,926,474 downwards.
TTTTTTTTAAGTGCAAAATAAAAACAACAACAAACAAAACAGAGTTTGTGATTTCCAGTAATAGTTTGACTGCAGTAGCAACGAATGTCTCAGTTGAGCAAAAAGGTCCCGCCAGCATCACCTTCTACACAAAGGAGTTAAGCACTTAAAAGATATATGGTAATTAGCCCAACACTTTTATTAAGTCCTTTATTCACGGCCCCTCATGCAACCAAAAAATTTAATTGAATTCATTCGGATATGATTTTATTTGCCATGTTCTCAAATATTGTAATTTTGGCGGTCGCGATTACCCTTTGGCGGTCTGTGAAATCATTTTGGCGCCGCCAAATAATTTACTATGTAGGAAAAACCTTGCGTTCAGAAAGTGCTACAGCACCCTCAGCACCCCTACTTCCAGCGCCTATGGGTACGGCCGTTCCCCTGAATGAGTTCTCTGGTGTTTCTTCAAAGAAAACGACTTAGTGAAACTCTTCCCACACTGGGAGCAGTGGTACGGGCGTTCCCCTGTATGAGTTCTCTGGTGACTCGTCAAAGTCCCCGAATCAGTGAAACTCTTCCCACACTGGGAGCATTGGTACGGGCGTTCCCCTGTATGAGTTCTCTGATGTATCTTCAGTCTATGTGACCGAATGAAACTCTTCCCACACTGGGAGCAGGGGTACGGGCGTTCCCCTGTATGAATTCTCTGGTGGAGCTTCAAAGTACACGACTGAGTGAAACTCTTCCCACACTGCGAGCAGGGGTACAGACGTTCCCCTGCATGAGTTTTCTGGTGATTCGTCAAAGTCCCCGAATCAATGAAACACTTCCCACAGAGGGAGCATTGGTACGGGCGTTCCCCTGTATGAGTTCTCTGATGTATCTTCAGTCTCTGTGACCGAATGAAACTCTTCCCACACTGGGAGCAGGGATACGGGCGTTCCCCTGTATGAATTTTCTGGTGGAACTTCAAAGAAAACGACTGAGTGAAACTCTTCCCACACTGGGAGCAGGGGTACGGGCGTTCCCCTGTATGAGTTCTCTGGTGTTTCGTCAAAGTACACGACTGAGTGAAACTCTTCCCACACTGGGAGCAGGGGTACGGGCGTTCCCCTGTATGAGTTCTCTGGTGTTTCGTCAAAGCACTCGAATTAGTGAAACTCTTCCCACACAGGGAGCAGGGGTATGGGCGTTCCCCTGTATGAGTTCTCTGATGCATCTTCAGTGTCTCTGGCCGACTGAAACTCTTCCCACACTGGGAGCAGGGGTATGGGCGTTCCCCTGTATGAGTTCTCAGATGTATCTTCAGTCTCTCTGACCGACTGAAACTCTTCCCACACTGGGAGCAGGGGTATGTGCGTTCCCCTGTATGAGTTCTCTGGTGTTTCGTCAAAGCACTCGAATTAGTGAAACTCTTCCCACACAGGGAGCAGGGGTACGGGTGTTCCGCTGTATGAGTTCGCTGATGTATCTTCAGTTGATCTGCCCGAATGAAACTCTTCCCACACTGGGAGCAGTGGTACGGGTGTTCCCCTGTATGAATTTTCTGGTGGAGCTTCAAATTATATGACTGAGTGAAACTCTTCCCACACTGGGAGCAGGGGTACGGGCGTTCCCCTGTATGAGTTCTCAGATGTATCTTCAATCTCTCTGACCGACTGAAACTCTTCCCACACTGGGAGCAGAGGTATGGACGCTCTCCAGTATGAGTTGGCTGTGTCAGGGTGGGCAGTGTCTTAGGGGGTGTGGGGTGCTGGTGTGTGCTGCTGGGAGACTGTTGGGACCTCACAGTCGTGTTGAGCTCCTCAGGGTGAACCTTCTCAATGTGCTGGTGAAGATTCACTTCCTCTGTGTGAACGAATGGGCACTGGGAGCAGGCAAAGACCTGACACGACACCTCAACAGTTTGTCCTGAGGAGAGAGAAGGGGTGTAGCAGATATGAAACTTATAGGAAATAGAGACGGAAGCAGATTCTGATAAACACAACCATTACTGCAAAAGTATCTTAATATACAGTCAAGCCGGAAAGTCTCCCCACCCCTTTCACCTTCTCCACGTTTTATTACGTTACAGACATATTCCAAAATTGATTAAATTCATTTTTTCCCTCAAAATTCTACACACAACACCCCATAATGACAATGTGAAAAAAGTTTTTTTGAGATTTTTGCAAATTTATTAAAAATAAAAAACTAAAATTTCTCATTTACATAAGTATTCATACCCTTTGCTTTAACATATTTTTAAAGTATCATATTTCATATTTGGTCGCATATCCTTTACATGCTGTTACTTCCTGAAGTCTGTGACCATCAACATCAAAAAAACTGTCGTTATCTTATTTTCAGGTACTGTTACAAGCGATACTATAACCTCTCTGCATTTGAATGGATCTCTATGGAAATTGGGGGGTGAGACTAGATTCAGCTGTAAATTACACTGGTACAGTATGGAACACATGGCTGGCTAAATGGCTGTAAGTTATCAAGGTCTGAGCTATCAAACGAGCCCCAAACCATCACTCTGTTGCCAGATATGGAGTAGATGTGGATGGATCACTGCAAGGGTTATTTCTCCGGACTCATTTTCCTATAGAACTCTATGGGGAAAAAAGTCAGGAGAAACAACCCTTAAAGTGATCCATCCACATCTACTCCATATCTGGCAACAGAGTGATGGTTTGGGGCTCGTTTGATAGCTCAGACCCTTGATAACTTACAGCCATTTAGCCAGCCATGTGTTCCATACTGTACCAGTGTAATTTACAACTGAATCTAGTCTCACCCCCCAATTTCCATAGAGATTCATTCAAATGCAGAGAGGTTATAGTATCGCTTGTAACAGTACCTGAAAATAAGATATCGACAGTTTTTTTATGTTGATGGTCACAGACTTCAGGAAGTAACAGCATGTAAAGGATATGCGACCAAATATGAAATATGATACTTTAAAAATACGTAAAAGCAAAGCGTATGAATACTTATGTAAATGAGAAATTTTAGTTTTTTATTTTTAATAAATTTGCTAAAATCTCAAAAAAACTTTTTTCACATTGTCATTATGGGGTGTTGTGTGTAGATGTTTGAGGCAAAAAATGAACTCAATCTATTGTAGTATAAGTCTGTAACGTAATAAAACGTGGAGAAGGTGAAAGGGTGGGGAGACTTTCCGGCTTGACTGTACTTCAGCACAACTTGTCAACCATCTGCACCTGTGTTATAGACTCCCTCAGACATTTGGAAAATTATTACCTGTGTGATCTGAACCTGTGTTTTGGTTCCTGGGGGAGATGACAGGAGAAATTAGTGAGGCTTCAGCGCAGATCCTGTAAAAGACAAATAAAAGGCACATTATTTCATATACCACTGATTGATAGTGAACGAAGGAGACACAGTCCAGCTCCTAATTTATTTTTACCCATTCTCTGATGAAGATGGTCGCATTTTCAGTGGTCTCTGCAACTGGCCAATTGTATTCCTCTTCCATGTCACGACCTGACCCTTCTTCTGTGTCAGTGATCGGTTTCCTCTCAGTGGTGAGAGCTCATGCTGTCTCCATGGAGATCTCTCTCCCTGACCTCTTTGACAGGCCACGAGATGAGGTGGTGACACAGGAAGTGAACTATTGGAAATCTCTAGTCGGCGAATCAGCACTCTAGGCTTTTTTAGCAGACAGGAAGTGACCAGAGTAGACAGCTCCTCCCCTTCCCGTTGTGCATGTTCTGATTTTATCCCGTTCTTCAGCAATTTGTCAGTTTGGGCAACTAGATCAGTTGCATGTCCCTCCATCTGTTCATCCGTCTCTTCTTCCTCTTTCCAGAGTTCCTCTTCATCTCTCACGCCATCCTCCTTCTCCATTTTCACACTCTGCCTCTCCCCATCTTCCTCCTCCTCCTTCATGTTGGCTAGTATGTCTTTTTGCTCTCTGCTCATCAGATATACAGTCTTCCTCTCTCTCTTCTCGTCTATGTCTTCACATCTGTTCGAAATTGACGTTGGCTCCATCCCTGTGTAATCTGATTCTGAGCTGTCCATCACAGATTATGCCTGGATGTTTTCACCTGAAGAGGCGGGTCTTAAGCAGTTCATGCAGTCGGTTATGGATTCTGATTGGCTGTTGGTGTCGGTCAGCTTTGTAGAATCCACTACTCTATGACAGGGAGGACGGGACCGAGAGGATAGCATGTACTCCTCTATGAAGGGAAGTGTTGCTGTGAGAGAATGAACAGAATAATGTTTAATGTCACAGATGACAATTACTCTACATAAAATGTTAAATTGCCTTTTGTGATGTTCACAATTTCAAAAGATAAATGTACAGGTGGGGCATCAACATTTCATACAATCAGTGATGGATTCTGAATTGTAACTGAGTGGGATTAGTTGATATGGTTTCCCTGATAAAGACCTACCATTCATGTCCAACTGTCCAAGACTTCTGTGGTGCCTGAGAAGGGTCTTCAGCTGATCTGGGTAATGAACAGACTGCAGACAGACCTCCAGGACAGAGGGGGCAGCACCGAGCCAGGAGACCGTCTGAAGGAAAGATGCAGGCACAAAATGCTGTGCTATGCTATAGGCGGGTGCACAAGACAGGAGTTGACTGACAGCAATACATACATTATGGTGTAAAACTATTTACATGACAGCTCAGGGTTTGTGTATGTTTGTAAAGATCATACTGTTAGTGTTATTGTATTTTAGTATACTTTACGTGCTCTCACATGCATACAAAACATTTTGCAAAACATTAAAAGCATCTAATTTTGCAGCTGCAGATATTTTCTTTTTTACAGGATCATAAACTCCTGTTTGCTTTTATTTAGATATCCATCAAAAAGAAGGCTTCTTCATGGAGAAATTCTGGATTTTCCATAAGTGGACCCATGCCAAAGTGAGCAGGCATCTCCAGTGGGTCCTGATACAGCTGGGTACTGGTGTTCTGTGTCAGTACCTGTGTGAGGTCTGGTACCGGCAGCAGCTGATCCAGTGTGGAAAGGAACTCCCACAACAGAACCTCTAGAGCTGGGTCAGTTTTACAGCCAGACTGCTGGGGGCAAGTAGAGAGAGCGTGAGAGAGCGAGAGAGTATGAAAGAGCATATTATTATCGTGTTTGGACACGTTGGGAGGAAAAAGCAATCAAAATTAAAAATGACAAATATAAACAAATGTAACCAATATATGATATAAATAGAAAAATGGTTATAATGGGGGGGGGGGGGGGGTGTATAATGGGGTAGAGTACAGAGAACTTTGTATACAGGGTGTAAAGTCTGAGCACAGAGGAGTACAGTAGATATCACTATCCTGTGTGCCAGCTGTCCTTGCCAGTAGAGGATGGGAATTTAACAGAGATGCAGACTGCAATATTGGCCCATATTACAGACACAAGCACCCAGCCAAGGCTGAGCAGTAGAAACTGTCAAAGTGCTGAATGATTTTTGAGAGATACGGTATCCTTTCCCGTCCACCCCCACGCCTCCTGCCTCTCCCTCCTCTCACCCTCACCTGCAGCCCCAGAGTGAGCTCGGTCCTCTGGCTCTCACTCAGCAGCTCAGGGAATGCCTCCGTCACCAGAGACAAGTTGAAGTTGATTGGACGAGCACTTTTCCAGAAAAGAAGCTATTTGTCCTAAAAACTGTAGGAGTACATAATCTGAAGCAGCGAGAGGGTACTGTGACATCATCAGCTGCAGAGGCTGCTAGAGCATTGGAACATTATCACCTGCAGAGGGAAGAATTCACCTGCTAGAGGGCAGAGAGTACAATGTGACATCACAATGGTCAACATTCCACCATTCATTTCAATGGGACAGAAATTGACTGCACATTTTCCACTGTGCACTGCACTAGTTGATATAAAATTCTATAAAATTCTAAATTATGTGCAAGTTTCACAAAAACACTATTCCAAAGAATTGTATTTGTAAATGCATATTTTTGAATTGCAGTGTTGTGAAAGAACAAGATGAGGATAATTTCTCCCTGGGCAGAATATCTCCACGAAAGTAACGAAACTCCACAAAATTCACTTAAGGTGTCATCACTTATATAACATTTACCAAACTACTGGCCGGCCAGGGTTAGTCAGACGCCTGACTTTGAACAGGAGCCATCCAGAAATGAGTTTAACACAATCAATATATACTACCTATAGAGCAGGCGAAACGCGATAAATTGAACCGAACGTAATTATAATTGGCTACAAGCGAATCACATAGCGGGATTAAGGAGGAGCGTCTTCTGCATAAAGTAGGCTACTATTTGGAGAAACCGTAGCCATTGAATCCATATCAAGCCATCGGATCTACGGCTCATTATTGAAAAAGCAGCACAGGCTACCCTACCAATTATAGTTGACAGCTCACTCAATTATTATTCAAGAATATATATGGCAAATCCCAGCATCAGTCTTAGCTATAATTGGAATCTATGTGCATATTCAAAAACACCGCTAGATCCCTCGTTGATATTTTAGGCTATTGTCCTTCGTCGACCACTCAGTTTATAAAGGCAGAGATACGCTACGTACCTCCAATTTCCCTCTCTGCAAAGCTCATTGTTTCCATCAATAAAGTATTGGAACTGTTGTGAAGAACCAGCCTGGAAATGATTTAACACAACATTACGTCTTGTGTGTGATTTAATACAAAACACTCCTTGTACGAACGCATGCGCACTACTCGCAACTTATTAAAGGAGGATGACTTCCGTGATACCACCCAGGCGGAATAAAATCAATATAAAAGCCAGATTGTTTTTTTCTGTTGTGAACCTAAAATTTACGGAACGTGGGGTGCGTCACAATATTCTTCACTCCCCACCTCCCTTCCTCCACTCCCCAACTACCACTCCTACCCGGCAGTATGGAAAACTGAAAGTTTCGAGTACATGTATTGGCATGTACAGTATACAATGTACCTAACATTGCAGCTTGCGTTGAGATATTGATTAATATGTAACCATTAATACGTAATTAAGATGAAATCAGCAACATTAGATAAAAACACAAAGATCCGTTTCCGGGGCACAGAGTAGAGAAGGTGGTAGTGGAGGAAGGGAGGGTTCATTTTTCGACTATTGGGACGTACCCCCAATCAGAAATGCACCTATGAAATTTCGTATCTTGTTCCTGACTTGCTGTCAGAAATGACATTAGCCAGAAACGGCTAATTTTCAGAAGATGTGCCCTGTCACAATATTGTGTTTAGTGATCTTTTTCAAAACATTTTAATTGAGAGATTTATAAAAATGTAACATTTTAAGCTTTGTTGGACCTTGTTTTTAAGATGTTTGTCTAAAATAAAGAAGTTTGAAGAACGCATTCTGCCTTTCATTTTGAATGTTTCGTCACCGGGTGCCTCCAGTAAAAGCTCCTTTTTATTTTCATACGAGATCAACTTCTTCACGCTGCTGAAGCAATCGAGTTGTACGTTTTTGATAGCTCGGGAAAAGAGTCAAAGTCCAGGGCTGGTGAACAATAGTTTTTTTAAATTGCAATAATATTCTGGTCCAGAAGAGCAATGCATGAAGAGAACAAAGCTGAAAATCTCTTGTTCACACAAATCTTTATACCATTTCAAACTCGTCATAGGAAGGAGGGGCTGTCCCACAGAAATCACAAGATTCTAGCTCGATGCCAGCATATATATATATATGTTTCACCCTTGGCCTAAATCCTAAGGCACAAGGTCAGAGTCGAAACCAGAGATCGAGCAGGGAGAGTGAGGGGCCCTGCCACCGAGTCCAGTCAACTTCCTCTTTCCCTCGGCAGCAGCCCCGACACCCCCTCCTAGATTGCCTAGCTCAGCTCTCTGAAAAGGTTGCACAAAGGACAAGATGTATCCTGCTGTTTCTCTTGCACAACATGCGAAACTTAGTACATGCAAACTCAGCAAATGCACACTCCTTCAGTTTAATGATTAATAAAATAAAGAATTATTAAAAATAAAGGAACACTTAAATCAAAAAAATAATACGTGGGTTAAACATGTTCTTTAACCCCTTGGTGCAGATGGCAAATTTCACCTATTTAGGGGGTGCTCTGTTTAAGGCTTTATAACTCCAGGTGTGAGCATCACATAAACTTGGTAAATGGCTTAAATGAAACAGGACAGGTGTACCATTTACAATACAATCTTAGATTTGTTTATTTTCATAATTTAAGTCAAAATATAGTGCCACAAATGCAAAGAAACTTTAGAAAACAAAATGTTTAATTGTTTTTTAAAAATATTTTGCTGAGAGCTACATAAGTGAAATCGGTAATATATATACATTTCCTGGATCATAAACTCCATGTCCACATGTTTTGCAAAATCTGAGGATGATATGCAGAACTACTAAAGGTCTATGATGCAAAATATAGCAGTGTACCCTGTTGTCCATTAGTGTCTCCAAATCTATCCTAATGGCTAAATTATACACTGCTCTAAATTTTAAAAAAAAGATATATTTAACTACAAATCAACAGTTTTGGCTCATAAAACTCACTTCTGCATAATTTTCAAGTTGGGATTACTACATTCTCATCAGTATAGGGGGGGTAGATATCTATGGGTCCCAAACCCCTATGCAAAACATGTCATAAAAGGAATAGAATTAATTCTGTCCATTATAAAGCATATACATTTGCTCCTTCTGATGGCTTAAGATAAAAAACATTGATATCCCAGTGTTACATACACCTAAATATGTTGCCTAATCATTCACTCTTGTAGCTCAATAAAACATCACTTGTCCCTGTACTCTACAGTATGTATACTTTTGTCCTGGGATTGCATTTTTCTTTATTTTATATTTTTTCATTTTTATTTTCCTATTCATATTGACTCCAAGGAAATTTTTACCTTAATCTACCACATATCAGCGCACAGTAAATTGGAATAAGCGTTTGTCATGCCCTAAAAGAGAAGTATATACACCATAGCCTATATTATGCACGAAAACATGAACAAAATAGTATTAAACCATCTGCAAAATGCTACCAAATTTTCTATCTTCAATGAACATCGGTAGCCTACATCAAAAATACATTTAAAGATTGCACTACAGTATTTACAGAAAATAACAATAGGGCTATCAAACATATTGGAAAGACAGTGCTCGAGTGGAAACACGAACGTACATATGAGACCAACGGTATTTTAGACGCAAAAATACTTACATATCGGAAAAGGGAAACTCCCCTCCCTAATGCGTATTCTATAGAGCTTGCGTAATACTAGACCGTTAAAACTGCCGTTATGCTGGGCTGCAGTAAATTGTTGAAAGCACCAAAAAAGACATGGCATATACCGCTGCTAAGGTTATAATGTACTCTACTGGATAAAAAAGCCAACAATGAAACCAGAATGAACTGTAATGAATGAGACAGGCTTACAGGGCATGGGGGTATTACGTGTCGACGTTTCAGATTGTCTAATAGCGGTATAAAGTGTTGTATATTTCTCAAACCGGACAATAAATGACCATTGAATTTTGAAAGGAACATCACGATGTGTAAAACCGATGGTAGGATTGTATATTTATTTCATATTTAGTAGCATATATTGCTAGTAGAATACATGGTAGAATGAAACAGTGCTTTCAGTTTATTTAGCATTTGAGTGTGCAGGGCTTTTCACGGCTTTTCTGGCATACGATCAGGCTATTATTGGAGGTATCTCGTTGCTATGACATTATTCTAATTTTCTATGATGAATAAATATATTTATGAACTCAAACATAGACGTTATTGTCCACTATGACAAGCATGGGTAGGTATAGACTAGGTGGGGGGTTGCTTGTTAAATGAACTTGCTACAGGGAAATAGTGACACTTAGAAACTCCATAATCAGCAGAAATCGTCAAGAACCGTCTACCAATAAAGTTAAAACACAGAGTTTGTGATTTCCAGTAATAGTTTGACAGCAGTAGCAACGAATGTCTCAGTTGAGCAAAAAGGTCCCGCCGGCATCACCTTCTACACAAAGGAGTTAAGCACTTAAAAGATATATGGTAATTAGCCCAACACTTTTATTAAGTCCTTTATTCACGGCCCCTCATGCAACCAAAAAATTTAATTGAATTCATTCGGATATGATTTTATTTGCAATGTTCTCAAATATTGTAATTTTGGCGGTCGCGATAACCCTTTGGCGGTCTGTGAAATCATTTTGGCGCCGCCAAATAATTTACTATGTAGAAAACAGAGAGATTGCTGCAGCACCCTCAGCACCCCTACTTCCAGCGCCTATGGGTACGGCCGTTCCCCTGAATGAGTTCTCTGGTGTTTCTTCAAAGAAAACGACTTAGTGAAACTCTTCCCACACTGGGAGCAGTGGTACGGGCGTTCCCCTGTATGAGTTCTCTGATGACTCGTCAAAGTCCCTGAATCAGTGAAACTCTTCCCACACTGGGAGCAGTGGTACGGGCGTTCCCCTGTATGAGTTCTCTGATGTATCTTCAGTCTATGTGCCCGAATGAAACTCTTCCCACACTGGGAGCAGGGGTACGGGCGTTCCCCTGTATGAATTCTCTGGTGGAGCTTCAAAGTACACGACCGAGTGAAACTCTTCTCACACTGGGAGCAGTGGTACGGGCGTTCCCCTGTATGAATTCTTTGATGGAGCTTCAAAGTACACGACTGAGTGAAACTCTTCCCACACTGGGAGCAGGGGTACAGGCGTTCCCCTGTATGAGTTTTCTGGTGATTCGTCAAAGTCCCCGAATCAATGAAACTCTTCCCACACTGGGAGCATTGGTAGGGGCGTTCCCCTGTATGAGTTCTTTGATGTATCTTCAGTCTCTGTGACCGAATGAAACTCTTCCCACACTGGGAGCAGGGGTACGGGCGTTCCCCTGTATGAATTTTCTGGTGGAACTTCAAAGAAAACGACTGAGTGAAACTCTTCCCACACTGGGAGCAGGGGTACGGGCGTTCCCCTGTATGAGTTCTCTGGTGTTTCGTCAAAGTACACGACTGAGTGAAACTCTTGCCACACTGGGAGCAGGGGTACGGGCGTTCCCCTGTATGAGTTCTCTGGTGTTTCGTCAAAGCACTCGAATTATTGAAACTCTTCCCACACTGGGAGCAGGGGTATGGGCGTTCCCCTGTATGAGTTCTCAGATGCATCTTCAGTCCCTCTAGCTGACTGAAACTCTTCCCACACTGGGAGCAGGGGTATGGGCGTTCCCCTGTATGAGTTCTCAGATGTAGCTTCAGTTTCTCTGACCGACTGAAACTCTTCTCACACTGGGAGCAGGGGTATGTGCGTTCCCCTGTATGAGTTCTCAGATGTACCTTAAGTTTATCTGCCCGAATGAAACTCTTCCCACACTGGGAGCAGGGGTACGGGCGTTCCCCTGTATGAATTTTCTGGTGGAGCTTCAAATTATATGACTGAGTGAAACTCTTCCCACACTGGGAGCAGGGGTACGGGCGTTCCCCTGTGTGAGTTCTCAGATGTATCTTCAGTCTCTCTGACTGACTGAAACTCTTCCCACACTGGGAGCAGGGGTATGTGCGTTCCCCTGTATGAGTTCTCTGGTGTTTCGTCAAAGACCTCGAAAGAGCGAAACTCTTTCCGCACTGGGAGCAGGGGTACGGGTGTTCCGCTGTATGAGTTCGCTGATGTATCTTCAGTTTATCTGCCCGAATGAAACTCTTCCCACACTGGGAGCAGGGGTACGGGCGTTCCCCTGTATGAATTTTCTGGTGGAGCTTCAAATTATATGACTGAGTGAAACTCTTCCCACACTGGGAGCAGAGGTATGGACGCTCTCCAGTATGAGTTTGCTGTGTCGGGGTGGGCAGTGTCTTAGGGGGTGTGGGGTGCTGGTGTCTGCTGCTGGGAGACTGTTGGGACCTCACAGTCGTGTTGAGTTCCTCAGGGTGAACCTTCTCAATGTGCTGGTGAAGATTCACTTCCTCTGTGTGAACAAATGGGCACTGGGAGCAGGCAAAGACCTGACACGACACCTCAACAGTTTGTCCTGAGGAGAGAGAAGGTGTGTAGCAGATATGAAACTTATAGGAAATAGAGAAGGAAGCAGATTCTGATAAAGACAATTACTGCAAAAGTCAGGGCTCGAAATTGCGACCGTTTTGGTCGCATATGCTCCCGAAATTTAATCTGTGCGACCTCGAAATATAATTGGGAGCATTTGTGCGAGTGCAAATAATTGTTCTGCTGCGACCTTTTTTTTCTTCTTCTTTTTTCCCCCCCAGTCGAACGTCCCTTTCTCTGTACATTCGCTAGTTAGTACACTCAGTATGTGCCTTGTGAGCTGACAGTGACTATTCTAACCAATCAAACGTGAGCTTGACGTTCTTACCTTTAATGCTGATTTTAGATTGGTTAAGATTAGCCTTCAATCACTCCCTTTCACGGCACTCCACTGTCACGTGACACAGAGAGCTAACGAGTTAACTAATGTTACCTGAAGACAAAAGTTTATTATCAATTTATGAACGTTACCTAACTAGCTAAATTGGTAACGTTAGCTAGCGTTATCGAAAGCTAACAATATGAAGCGAACGATTACGGCATTTTTTAGTAACGTTAACGTTACTAAAAACGTAACAGATGTAGTAGCCGTGGCTGCTGAAACAGTTGGGGATGGCGATGTGGGTACACCAGCAGCGAAGAAGGCGTACACTTTTCGGAGAGAGTGGCTGAAGGACTTTGAATGGCTTAGGTATGACAACGGCGCAATGCACTAGCCTGTGGGACGGAGATAGCAGGTAACAGTGCCAGTGGCGGCTCCTGAGCTGAAAATTGAGGGGGCGGGAAATTTACCTTTAAACTGATTATTGGTCTTAATCATTTTTCAATCAGTTTCCTTGATTAACAATAGGCTACATCAGCGTTTAATTCACCAATTACTCAATGTCATCAAATGTAGCCAGTTCTCAATTAGGCTATTAGGCAAGTAATACAATTATTTTAACTTGCATCGCAAAATTGTGCAACATTATTATAATTATTATTATTGTCAACATTATAATTGTGGATACATGTGCTCTTCGTTCGCCGCACTCTTAATTCCGAAAATATTCATGGAAATTAAACGATCTTAAAGCTCAGCTTTTGTTAGATTATTTTTTTTATTTAGCACAACCTGCAATAAAAAAATAATCTAACAAAAGCTGAGCTTTAAGATCGTTTAATTTCCATGAATATTTTCGGAATTAAGAGTGCGGAGAACGAAGAGCACATGTATCCACAATTATAATGTTGATTAAAATGTGCACAATTTTGCGACGCAAATTAAAAATAATTTTATTACTTGCCTAATAGCCTAATTGGTGGGTGCTCCTAAATTTTTGCTGGTGCTCCTAACTTTTTGAAGTTGGGAGCACCAGTGCTACCAAGTAAAAAAGTTAATTTCGAGCCCTGAAAAGTATCTTAATATCCTTCAGCACAACTTGTAAACCATCTGCACCTGTGTTATAGACTCCCTCAGACATTTGGAAAATGATTACCTGTGTGATCTGAACCTATGTTTTGGTTCCTGGGGGAGATGACAGGAGAAATAAGTGAGGCTTCAGCACAGATCCTGTAAAAGACAAATAAAAGGCACATTATTTCATATACCACTGATTGATAGTGAACGAAGGAGACACACAGTCCCGCTCCTAATTTTTTTTTACCCATTCTCTGATGAAGATGGTCGCATTTTCGGTGGTCTCTCCAACTGGCCAATTGTATTCCTCTTCCAGGTCACGACCTGACCCTTCTTCTGTGTCAGTGATCCGTTTCCTCTCAGTGGTGAGAGCTCATGCTGTCCCCATGGAAATTTCGCACCCTGACCTCTTTCACAGGCCACGAGATGAGGAGGTGGTGACACAGGAAGTGAACTATTGGAAATTTCTAGTCGGCGAATCAGCACTCTAGGCTTTTTTAGCAGACAGGAAGTGACCAGAGTAGACAGCTCCTCCCCTTCCCGTTGTGCATGTTCTGATTTTATCCCGTTCTTCAGCAATTTGTCAGTTTGGGCAACTAGATCAGTTGCATGTCCCTCCATCTGTTCATCCGTCTCTTCTTCCTCTTTCCAGAGTTCCTCTTCATCTCTCACGCCATCCTCCCTCTCCATTTTCACACTCTGCCTCTCCCCTTCTTCCTCCTCCACCTTCACGTTGGTTAGTAAGTTTTTTCTCTCTCTGCTCATCAGATATACAGTCTTCCTCTCTCTCTTCTCGTCTATGTCTTCACATCTGTTCGAAATTGACGTTGGGTCCATCCCTGTGTAATCTGAGCTGTCCATCACAGATTCTGCCTGGATGTTTTCACCTGAAGAGGCGGGTCTTAAGCAGTTCATGCAGTCGGTTATGGATTCTGATTGGCTGTTGGTGTTGGTCAGCTTCGTAGAATCTACTACTCTTTGACAGGGAGGGGGGGACATAGAGGATAGCATGTACTCCTCTATGAAGGGAAGTGTTGCTGTGAGAGAATGAACAGAATGACATTCAATGGCACAGATGACAATTACTCTACATAAAATGTTAAATTGTCTTTTGTGATGTTCACAATTTCAAAAGATAAATGTACAGGTGGGGCTTCAACATTTCATACAATCAGTGATGGATTCTGAATTGTAACTGAGTGGGATTAGTTGATATGGGTTCCCTGATAAAGACCTACCATTCATGTCCAACTGTCCAAGACTTCTGTGGTGCCTGAGAAGGGTCTTCAGCTGGTCTGGGTAATAAACAGACTGCAGACAGACCTCCAGGACAGAGGGGGCAGCACTGAGCCAGGAGACCGTCTGAAGGAAAGATGCAGGCACAACATGCTATGCTATGCTATAGCCGGATGCACAAGCCAGGAGTTGACTGACAGCAGTACATACATTATGGTGTAAAACTATTTACATGACAGCTCAGGGTTTGTGTATGTTTATAAAGATCATACTGTTAGTGTTATTGTATTTTAGTATACTTTACGTGGTCTCACATCCATACAAAAAAGTTGTTGACATTTTGAAAACCATCTAATTTTGCAGCTGCAGATATTTTCGTTTTTACAGGATCATAAACTCGTGTTTGCTTTTATTTAGATATCCATCAAGAAGAAGGCTTCTTCATGGAGAAATTCTGGATTTTCTTTCTTAAGCATGAGTGGACCCATGCCAAAGTGAGAAGGCATCTCCAGTGGGTCCTGATATAGCTGGGTACTGGTGTTCTGTGTCAGTACCTGTGTGAGGTCTGGTACCGGCAGCAGCTGATCCAGTGTGGAAAGGAACTCCCACAACAGAACCTCTAGAGCTGGGTCAGTTTTACAGCCAGACTGCTGGGGGCAAGTAGAGAGAGTGAGAGAGCGAGTATGAAAGAGCATATTATTATCATGTTTGGACACGTTAGGAGGAAAAAGCAATCAAAATTGAAAATGACAAATATAGACAAATGTAACCAATATATGATATAGAGAGATGGTGATAATTGGGGGGGGGGGTGGTGTATAATGGGGGTAGAGTGCAGGAAACTTTGTATACAGGGTGTAAAGTCTGAGCACAGGGGAGTACAGTAGACCTCACTATCCTGTGTGCCAGCTGTCCTTGCCAGTAGAGGATGTGATGCAGACTACCATATTGGCCCATATCACAGACACAAGCACCCAGCCAAGGCTGAACAGTAGAAACTGTCAAAGTGCTGAATGATTTTTGAGAGGTACGGTACCCTTTCCCATCCACCCCCACGCCTCCTGCCTCTCCCTCCTCTCACCCTCACCTGCAGCCCCAGAGTGAGCTCGGTCCTCTGGCTCTCACTCAGCAGCTCTGGGAATGTCTCCGTCACCAGAGACACAAACTCCTCCAGTTTCCCATAATGCAACACGTCTTGCTGCTGCAGCACTTGCCACATGGCTGCAGAGAGGAGTTGAAGTGGAGGAACCAGCAGGTGCAGGGAGGAGACTGGGAGCAAGGGATCTAACAATACAGAATAATAGAGAATTTAAAAAAAAACACTTTTATGTGAACTTCACATATAAGCCCCAGCATGACTGCAAGTTTGGGTTTAAACACTTAATTTAAACTTAAGACATTGATAAAGCCACTTCTATCCTGTTCAATTCAAAGATCTGCACAGCTCCCTGGCTATGCAGTATTTTGTTTTCTTAAAACATCTAGGTTTCTACGCAATGAACACAAATTCTAAAATCTTTCTACATACCAGATTATCTAACTATAAAGGAAGAAATCCTCTCTGTCCTTCTGTCTGTCTGTATTTCGCTTTGCTCGACAACCGGGCACTGTATGAAGTTGAAATTTGCTAGTTGTATTGCTAGGGACCCTAGGAAGTGCAGTGCCGACTGAAGTTGATTGGATAAGCGGTTCTCCAGAAAAGAAGCTATTTGTCCTAAAAACTGTAGGAGGATATAATCTGAAGCAGCGAGAGGGTACTGTGACATCATCAGCTGCAGAGGCTGCTAGAGCATTGGAACATTTTCAGCTGCAGAGGGAAGAATTCACCTGCTAGAGGGCAGAGAGTACAATGTGACATCACAATGGTCAACATTCCACCATTCATTTCAATGGGACAGAAATTGACTGCACATTTTCCACAGGCACTGGAGTCAGGTAAGAATTCTGAGGCGGACTATTCGCTAGTAGCCAGTTCCAAACAGGCACATTTTGTACGGGCACTGCACTAGTTGCTATAAAATTCTAAATTATGCGACTAACTTTCACGAAAACACGATTCCAAAGAATTGTATTTGTAAATGCACACTTTTTAATTGCAGTGTTGTGAAAGCACAAGATTAGGCTCATTTCTCCCTGGGTAGAATATCTCCACGAAAGTGACGAAACTCCACAAAATTCACGAAAGGTATCATCACTCATATAACAATTACCAAACTACTGGCAGGCCAGGGTTAATCAGACGCCTGACTTTGAACAGGAGCCATACAGAAATTACAGTTTAACACAATCAATATATTTTACCTATAGAGCAGGCGAAACGCGATAAATTGGACCGAACGTAATTATAATTGGCTACGAGCGGATCACAAAGCGGGATTAAGGAGGAGCGTCTTCTGCATAAAATAGGCTACTATTTGGAGAAAACGTAGCCATTGAATCCCTATTGAGCCATCGGATCTGCGGCTCATTATTGAAAAAGCAGCACAGGCTACCCTACCAATTATAGTTACAGCTCACTCAATTATTATTATTATAATTATTCTTCAAGAATACATATGGCAAATCCCTGCATCAGTTTTATCTATTATTGGAATCTATGTGCATATTCAAAGACACCGCTAGATCCCTCGTTCATATCTTAGGCTATTGTCCTTCGTCGACCACTCAATATATAAAGGCAGAGATACGCTACGTACCTCCAATTTCCCTCTCTGCAAAGCTCATTGTTTCCATCAACGTGCAAAGTATTGGAACTGTTGTGAAGCAGTTGTGAAGAACCAGCCTGGAAATGATTTAACACACAACATTACGTCTTCGTATGTTCCTTGTACGAACGCATGCGTACTACTCGCAACTTATAAAAGGAGGACGACTTCCGTGCTACCACCCAGGCGGAATAAAATCAATATAAAAGCCAGATTGTATTTTTCTGTTGTGAACCAAAAAATAACGGAACTGGGGTGCGTCACAATATTCTTCACTCCCCACCTCCTTCAATACCTCCTTTGCTGCACTCCCCCAATACCACTCCTCTCCTACCCGGAAATATGCAAAACTGTCTGAACGTTTAGAGTCCAAGTATTTGCATGTACATTATACAATGTACCTGACATTGCGGTTTGCATTGAGATATTAATGAATATGTAACCATTAATAGGTCATTAAGATGAAATCAGTAACATTAGATTAAAACACAAAGATCCGTTTCCGGGGCACAGAGTAGAGAAGGTGGTAGTGGAGGAAGGGAGTAGAGAAGGTGGTAGTGGAGGAAGGGAGTAGAGGTGGTGGTAGTGGAGGAAAGGAGTAGAGAAGGTGGTAGTGCAGGAAGGGAGTAGAGGTGGTGGTAGTGGAGGAAAGGAGTAGAGAAGGTGGTAGTGGAGGAAGGGAGTAGAGGTGGTGGTAGTGGAGGAAGGGAGTAGAGAAGGTGGTAGTGGAGGAAAGGAGTAGAGAAGGTGGTAGTGGAGGAAGGGAGTAGAGGTGGTGGTAGTGGAGGAAGGGAGTAGAGAAGGTGGTAGTGGAGGAAGGGAGTAGAGAAGGTGGTAGTGGAGGAAGGGAGTAGAGAAGGTGGTAGTGGAGGAAGGGAGTAGAGAAGGTGGTAGTGGAGGAAGGGAGTAGAGAAGGTGGTAGTGGAGGAAGGGAGTAGAGAAGGTGGTAGTGGAGGAAGGGAGTAGAGAAGGTGGTAGTGGAGGAAGGGAGTAGAGAAGGTGGTAGTGGAGGAAGGGAGTAGAGAAGGTGGTAGTGGAGGAAGGGAGTAGAGAAGGTAGTAGTGGAGGAAGGGAGTAGAGAAGGTGGTAGTGGAGGAAGGGAGTAGAGAAGGTGGTAGTGGAGGAAGGGAGTAGAGGAGGTGGTAGTGGAGGAAGGGAGTAGAGGAGGTGGTAGTGGAGGAAGGGAGTAGAGAAGGTGGTAGTGGAGGAAGGGAGTAGAGAAGGTGCCACCTTTCCTCCTCCACTACCACTCCTCTCATCCGTGCCCCGGAAACGGATCTTTGTGTTTTAATCCAATGTCGCGGATTACATATTAATTACGTATTAATGCTTACATATTAATTAATGTCTCGACACAAACCGCAATGTCATGTACGTTGGATACTGTACATGCAAATACTTGTACTCAAAATGTTCAGGCAGTTTTGCATATTTCCGGGGTGGTAGTGGTAGTCGGGGAGTGGAGGAAGGGAGGTGGGGAGTTAAGAATATTGGGACGCAGCCAAGGTGGTAGTGGAGGACGGGAGGGTGGCATTTTCAGAGTATTGGGACACATCCCCAGTCAGAAATGCACCTATGAAATTTTGTATCTTGTTCCTGACTTGCTGTCAGAAATGACATTTGCCAGAAATTGCACAATATTGTGTTTAGTGATCTTTTTCAACACATTTTAATTGAGAGATTTATAAAATCAAACATTTGAAGCTTTGTTGGATCTTGTTTTTAAGATGTTTGTCTAATATAAAGAAGTTTGAAGAATGCATTCTGCCTTTCATTTTGAATATTTCGTCCCCGGTTGCCTCTCCAGGAAAAGTTTGTTTCTTTATTTCGTACAAGATCAACTTCTTCACGCTGCTGAAGCGATCGAGTTTTACGTTTTGAAAACCTTTCTCAGCTGAACTTCTTGCAGTTAAAATATTTAGGTGGAAGCAATGTGCTATATAGAGAGGGTAAATGGGGGTGCGCATGATTTTATCCTTGTAAAAGGAGTGTTCCTTAATTTTATTAATACGAGTGCATTTACAATGCCAAATGTGTCGCCCCCTAGCCTACTGTGTACCTCCTACACAATTTTAATCTTTAAATGGCAAAAAAAGCAAAATACTCCAATTAGTTGGTAGGCTACATATGAAATGGTTAGGACATCGTTCTGAAATAAAGCTGGCATGCTGCAATTATTATTTTTAAATTGTGAAAGAAAGCACATCCGACCTATAGCAGAGTCATCTGGATCCAGAGGAACTGGGAGGCTGTGTTTGAACTACATCCCTGGAGAGCACCACAACCCCAGAGAGGATAGAATCAATAACTATAGCAAATTATTTTTAGATTAACTGGGATATTAAACTTAGATACAAATTCAGAATAATCAGCAGCCAACCCTCAGGCTTACAAAGCTGGGGAAGAAGACTGGATATCCGCTTTTTCGCCTGGATTATGTTACTGGAGAACCATTTTTCATAAAATAATGATTTGTTTTCATCTTAAATTACCCTATTATTCCATATAAATATAATACTCGTGGGGGGGAGAAATTGTGTTTATGGATCAATGACCAAGAAGGAAGCATTTGTTAGGGAAAGTTAGATAATTGCAAAAGAATGTTTTCAATTTCATTATGACAGAGCAAAATAAATTCAAGACTACCTAATTGAGAAAAGATAAAGGGACTGATTTACTAAGACCTTTAGCAGGAGCAAAAACTTTTAGCACACACAAAACTAATAACACAGCCAATTATTGATGCAAAACAAATACCATGACCAATCATTTATCATGTTATCGCTTTAGCGTGTGCTGGTCTTGCACACGCTAAAGATCTTTGTAAATCAGGCCCAAAATGGAGTATGAAATTCCAGATAGAGGTCAGACTTTTAAAAAATGGTATAATCCAGTTTACTTTACAAGCATTATTGAGAGTGGTAACATCAAGAAAGTTGAGCCACTATGTACCGCATCTTATTTCTCCATATGAAATGAGAGCAAATTATCAATCTTCTTATTATCAATTGTAAATCTCGCCCAGCTAGACCACTGAGGGAATAGCTCGGAGCGAAGGTTTAAGTGTGATGTTTTCCGCTGTTGTTGTGGGAAAAGTAATATCACCGTTCATTTATCTTATTAGAATTGACGCTTGATTGCGAGTGGAATTCTGTTCTTTTGAAACTATCTATACCGGGGACGCTGATAGCCCCGGATACGGGGTGCAGACTGACACACTGAAGCGGACTGACAAGCTCAGAGACCATAGCCACATAGAAACTCAGCGGGTTTCAAACATGTCACCATCACAGGTGCTCAGAGGTTCGGACCATAGAATCTACTAGGTAAAAGAGAAACTAAGAGGGTCTGGAATGTGTCACCATCACAGGGGCTCAGAGGTTTTTTACCATAGAATCCACCATATACTAGGAAAATAGAAACTCAGAGGTTTGGAACATGTCACTATCACAGGTGCTCAGAGGTATTGAACATAGAATCTGCCTAGCACTGGCTAAGGCCTAGCAGAGCCGTCACATTACCACAAACAAGATTAGTCAGTGTGAAACCCGATAATAGAGACACAATTCACAGAGACCACGCAAATCAGGTCTATAAATAGAACAATTTATTAATGACAATAATCACTGGTTAAGACTGTGAGAGCAAATATGAGCACATTCAATACCTATAGCTAAACA
The DNA here is from genome assembly GCA_029718625.1 of Synaphobranchus kaupii. Lineage (NCBI taxonomy): Eukaryota > Metazoa > Chordata > Actinopteri > Anguilliformes > Synaphobranchidae > Synaphobranchus > Synaphobranchus kaupii. The sequence continues at coordinate 4,905,481 of CM056381.1, read as the reverse complement.
CAGGATAACATGCTGCTAAGGCAAGGAAACATGAACAGGTTCACTAACAAAGTATAACCAAATGATTCCATATGGTGTGACTATGGTACCAGGAGAACTGTTAAGCAGATTCGCCATACTGAAAGAACTATGGTGCTACTACAGCACCGGGAGACCTGTTAAGCAGATTCTCCATACTGAAGGATCTATGGTGCCACTACAGCACCAAGAGACCTGTTAAGCAGATTCTCCATACTGCAATAACTATGGTGCCACTACAGCACCAGGATACCTGTTAAGCAGATTCTCCATATTGAAGGAACTATGGTGCTACTACAGCACCAGGATACCTGTTAAGCAGATACTCCAAAGTGTGTGACTATAGTGCTAATACAGCACCAGGAGACCTGCTAAGCAGATTCTCCTCGAATGTCCCTTTGGACTTCCCTTAAATGCAATCCCGGGCAGGCTTTCCACAATTCCCTTTGTTTGTCCAAATAAGGTCTGGCCAGAAAGAGGGCTGTAAAACCTCACTACCAAGAGACCCCCCTTCTCCTCCAGGAAGAGAAACTGCATTGTCTACTCCCACCTGATCTAGTGATAATAATAAGATACTTTGTACGACGGCGCGTGATCTTATGATTTTACCTGTCATTTATCTAGATACCAGGTGAGGTCCAGGTGATGGCCACTCTGTGATCTAGATACTTATGTGGATAAGCGCATCACCGATAACCTACAATCCTCCTTCCAAACACATTATTTATTCCTTCCCATGTATTTTCCCCCCTCTTATACTTTCACATACCCCACATTTCAATTGGTATTAATTCCAATCCACCACATTTATCATATTGTCCAGTTATTCACATGCACATACATAAGATGCTTTATACATACAGCTTTCTTTCAGTCCAGAATATTTTAACATAGGGTGCTTGTTCACAGGCCTTTTACGGCCTTTTGACGGTTCCCAGCGTCATTAGGACCTCTAATGTCATTCCAGCTGTCGTTTACAACTTTGTGCTTTTTGTGGCTCATAGCTGTAGGGCAGTGGAGTTGGAATTCCTGTGTGACGAGGCAAAGATGCAAGGCGATGGGTAGAACAGTAGATTCTTAGGCCACCTGGTGAATTGTTTTATTGCACCCTCAAGGAAGTCGCCATCAGCTCAGTAACCCAGGGTTTATGACTGACAATGGATCAATAATTTTCAGTCTTACACAATCAATCTTGTTTACTGCTAGGGATATTGCTGCATGAGCAAAGTCAAATACTTTATGCCTTTCTAGCAAGTACTCTACCCTTCAAAGATAAATCTTAGTTTTTTCAATAATCGGGTTAAACTGTAGAACATCTATCCCCCCCTAATATTTATTCCCAAATAACTTGTTTATTCTCTGACTGGTATATTACAAAAAAAAATTTAATTTTTTTAATTTTTAAAAAGGCTTTTTTACAAAGTCACATTTTTCAAGAAAGGGGGAAAATGAAGTTCCCTGTTGTGTTCCACCTTGCCAAAAGCCTAATAGAAGTCTAAGTGGAACTACAGATAGGCGAATAACATTAAGATAAAAAGATGACAATCCCGTAGCATAAACTAGAACTAAATCCTAGTCAAATGCAGATGACATTTCTTTAAGTAGATTTTCCATTCACCCATGAAGAAGAGACTGTACTCTTTTTAATAGGACAGCAAAACAGTCCTCAGATTGTTTCAGATGTGAACAGAGTTCTCAAAATCAAATATCCATTTGATTTGGTAGACAAACCTCTTACCAATCAATGATTAAGCACACACCAGGAAAGAAAGCCATTTTCCTCCTGGGACTATGCCTGTGTCTGAATATGACCCCTGTTCCCTATCCACTGTCCACTCAGACCCGTCTACTATGTGCCCTGTCCCCTCACTTTGCAAGCAGTGGGCGAAAGAAATCCTGCAAAACTCTTTCCAAACTAGTGAGGAAGTAGTTTGTAATATTTATTTATTTTTTAAATTTTTTTATTGAGATTATCAATCAGTTAACATATGACGATTGTTACAAAGTGTGGATTATGAATGAAGATAGAACTAACAAAAATAAAAAAGAGTAGTTTGTAATATGAACCTATCTTGCACCATAGATATGCATATACACTCTATGTCTTTTACGTTTTTACTTCCGGGTTACTTGAAATTGTCGGATGACTGCACCGTTCTGCAGATGAGTGTTCTCCTCAATTCCCTCAACAGAACCCTGGAAATAAAGGGTTCATCCTGGTATTTTAAGTGCCCCCATTTGTGAGAGAAAGTCACCCACTTAAAAGCTTTTTGACAAAGTGGACTCAAATATGCGCCCTCAAAAGGGTGTAGGAGTCGTATTCGGACACGGCCAAGGTTTCTATCCCTTTTTAGCAAGGGGCCAGCTTTGGGCTCTCAACCTCAGCGCTGGATATAATGTCGCCCCCTGCTGACATCTATTATTTGCGCTCAAAAAGCCAGTTTCTCCATTGGGCTCCACTCAATGTTGACAAAAAATACTTCCACTTGTACAACCCCAGTTCCAAAAAAGTTGGGACAGTATGTAAAATGCACATGAAAGCAGAAAGCCTTAAGAAACCTAGCTTAGACCCCTCTGATGTCACAAACTATCATCCTGCCCTTTCTGTCCAAAGCTCTTGAACAAGCTGCCCTTAACCAACTGTCTATTTTTCTCCACCAGAACAACCTGCTCGACCCTCATCAGTCCGGCTTCAGAACCAGGCATTCCACTGAAACTGCACTCCTGGCTGTGACCGAGGCACTCGCCACTGCTAGAGCCTCCTCCCTCTCCTCTGTCCCGATTCTCCTTGACTTGTCTGCAGCGTTCAACATGGTCAACCACAAACTCCTGATCTCCACACTGGCTGAGATGGGCATCTCTGGAATTGCCCTCTCTTGGTTCACATCCTATCTCTCAGATAAATCCTACCAAGTCTCCTGGAAGGGAGTCCCGCAGGGATCTGTACTAGGTCCTCTGCTGTTCTCCATTTACACTAAGTCTCTTGGTTTGATTATTAACTCACATGGCTTCTCTTACCATAGTTATGCTGATGACACTCAACTCTTCCTCTCTTTCCCTCCCTCTACCCCACAGGTAAAGGAGAGGATATCTGCTTGCCTGGCTGACATCTCTGAGTGGATGTCTAGCCATCACCTGAAGCTCAACCTCGACAAGACTGAGCTTCTCTTCATGCCATAAAAGACCTCCCCGCTCCTAGACCTGTCCATCACCGTCGACGGAACCAAGGTGACCGCCTCCCGCTCTGCAAGGAACCTGGGAGTGGTCCTGGACGACCAGCAGGACTTCAAAGAACAAATTAGGGCAACGGCACGGTCTTGCAGGTTCCTCCTGTACAACATCAGGAGGATTCGGCCGTACCTGACCACCTACTCCACCCAGCTTCTTGTCCAGACCATGATCACCTCACGTCGGGACTACTGAAACTCCCTTCTCGCAAGCCTACCAGCCTGCACCATTCTGCCCCTACAGCTGGTCCAGAACGCGGCTGCTTGCCTTGTGTTCAACCTCCCGAAGTTCTCACGTAACCCCCCTGCTGAGGTCACTCCACTGGCTGCCAGGATCAGGTTCTGACCTTGACCTACACTGCAGCCAAAAGGTCAGGCCCCTCCTACCTACAGGACTTAATCCAGCACTACGCTCCTGCTCGACAACTTTGCTCTGCTGCTGCAGGGCGACTCGCACTTCCCTCCCTCCGTGTTAATGGCTCGCGCTCTACCTGACTGCGGAGCTTTTCCACCCTAGCTCCCCAGTGGTAGAACGAACTCCCCGCCCTGCTGCACTCAGCTCAAACACTGTCTGTTTTCCGTCTTGGTCTGTAAACCCACTTTTTCAGACTCCACCACGACTAAATTACCTATACAGGGCCAATTCTATAGTACTTGCTTGTTGATTTCTATTTAACTTGTGTTTTTTGTTATCTTATAGTTCAGAATGTATAGCTGACTGTGTGTACTATTCATGTTCATTACTAGGGATAGCTCCTACGCTGTGAGAAAGTTGTGCTTTGTCGGATCTGCTTTGTAGTCACGTTAATGACCTTCAATAAGAACTTATTGTACGTCGCTTTGGATAAAAGCGTCTGCCAAATAATTGTAATGTAATGTAATGAAAGCGGTGATTTGTAAATTCTCTTTTACATATATTTAATTGAAAACAGTACAAAGAAAAAATATTTAATGTTTTACCTTCTCAACTTTATTGATTTGTGTCAATATACGCTATTTCCAAATTTGATGCCTGCAACACGTTCCAAAAAAAACACTGGGAAGTTCAAAAAACACCTGTTTGGAACATTCCACAGGTAAACAGGTGATGCTATCATGACTGGGTACAAAAGTATATCAAAACACTCTTGATATTTTATTTTCAGGTACTCTTAGAAGCGATACTATAACCTCTCTTCATTTGAATGGATCTCTATGGGAATTGGGGGGTGGGACTAGATTAAGCTGTAAATTACACGGGAATATTACGGATTCCATGGTTGCCTGAGTGGTTGTAAATCATCAAGTGGCTGAGATATCAAATGAGCCTCAAACCATCACTCTGCTGACAGATATGCAGGATACATATGCAGATATGGATGGATCACTTTAAGGGTTGTTTCTCCGGACTCATTTTCCTAATGAACTCTATGGAAAAATAAGCCAGGAGAAACAACCTTCCAAGTGAATCCTATCCAGGATTGTTATGGCCAGCGCTGGTAACTGAACACAAAAGGGACGATAGATACCAGTGTAGTGGATCAAAAAGTACATTTTATTTATAATATTTTCAACATAAAAAAAGTACTGCATGAGTCCTGTAAAGCAGCACCGAACACACCTCTGGAGGGATGGCTCTCCACCACGTTTTAAAACTGTAATGTGAGGCTGGAAAAAAGAGACACGAGAAATCGATACTCTACATCAGGAGTATGTTAAAATAAGCAGTAATTGTTCATGACTGGTATTAGTACAAATTCTATAGGTTTAATACAAACCGCCGTTCTCAGTACATTCTTATTCTTTAATATATATATGTTTCACCCTTGGCCTAAATCCTAAAGCACAAGGTCAGATTCGAAACCAGAGATCGAGCAGGGAGAGTGAGGGGCCCTGCCACTGAGTCCAGTCAACTTCCTCTTTCCCTCGGCAGCAGCCCCGACACCCCCTCCTAGATTGCCTAGCTCAGCTCTCTGAAAAGGTTGCACAAAGGACAAGATGTATCCTGCTGTTGCTCTTGCACAACATGCGGAACTTAGTACATGCAAACTCAGCAAATGCACACTCCTTCAGTTTAATGATTACACACTGTGGATAAATGTGAAATAAACATATATTGGAATAAATGAAAAATAAAGAAACACTTAAATCAAAGGAATAATACGTGGGTTAAACATGTTCTTTAAGCACTTAAAAGATATATGGTAATTAGTCCTTTATTCACGGCCCCTCATGCACCCAAAACATTCAGTTTAAATCATTCGGATATGATTTTATTTGCCGTTTTCTCAATTATTGTCATTTTGGCCATCGCGATTTCCCTTTGGCCGTCCGTGAAATCATTTTGGTGGCACCAAATAATTTACTTTGTAGGAAAAACCCTGTGTTCAGAAAGAGTGCTGCAGCACCCTCAGCACCCCTACTTCAAGCACCTATGGGTACAGGCGTTCCCCTGTATGAGTTCTCTGGTGTTTCGTCAAAGTACGCGAATCAGTGAAACTCTTCCCACACTGGGAGCAGGGTTACGGGCGTTCCCCTGTATGAGTTCTCTGATGTATCTTCAGTCTCTCTGAACGAGTGAAACTCTTCCCACACTGGGAGCAGGGGTACGGGCACTCCCCTGTATGAGTTCTCTGGTGGAGCTTCAAATTACACGACTGAGTGAAACTCTTCCCACACTGGGAGCAGGGGTACGGGCGTTCCCCTGTATGAGTTCTCTGATGTATCTTCAGTCTCTCTGACCGAGCGAAACTCTTCCCACACTGGGAGCAGGGGTACGGGCATTCCCCTGTATGAGTTCTCTGGTGGAGCTTCAAATTACACGACTGAGTGAAACTCTTCCCACACTGGGAGCAGGGGTACGGGCGTTCCCCTGTATGAGTTCTCTGGTGTTTCGTCAAAGTACTTGAATCAGTGAAACTCTTCCCACACTGGGAGCAAGTGTACGGGCGTTCCCCTGTATGAGTTCTCTGGTGTTTCATCAAAGTACTTGAATCAGTGAAACTCTTCCCACACTGGGAGCAGGGGTACGGGCGTTCCCCTGTATGAGTTCTCTGGTGTTTCGTCAATGCACTTGAATCAGTGAAACTCTTCCCACACTGGGAGCAGGGGTATGGGCGTTCCCCTGTATGAGTTCTCTGGTGTTTCGTCAAAGTACTTGAATCAGTGAAACTCTTCCCACACTGGGAGCAGGGGTACGGGCGTTCCCCTGTATGAGTTCTCTGGTGGAGCTTCAAATTACACGACTGAGTGAAACTCTTCCCACACTGGGAGCAGGGGTACGGGCGTTCCCCTGTATGAGTTCTCTGGTGTTTCGTCAATGCACTTGAATCAGTGAAACTCTTCCCACACTGGGAGCAGGGGTACGGGCGTTCCCCTGTATGAGTTCTCTGGTGTTTCGTCAATGCACTTGAATCAGTGAAACTCTTCCCACAATGGGAGCAGGGGTACGGGCGTTCCCCTGTATGAGTTCTCTGGTGGAGCGTCAAATTCCATGACAGAGTGAAACTCTTCCCACACTGGGAGCAGTGGTACGGGCGTTCCCCTGTATGAGTTCTCTGGTGTTTCGTCAAAGTACGCAAATCAATGAAACTCTTCCCACACTGGGAGCAGGGGTACGGGCGTTCCCCTGTATGAGTTCTCTGATGTATCTTCAGTCTCTCTGACCGAGTGAAACTCTTCCCACACTGGGAGCAGGGGTACGGGCGTTCCCCTGTATGAGTTCTCTGGTGGAGCTTCAAATGACACGACTGAGTGAAACACTTCCCACACTGGGAGCAGGGGTACGGGCGTTCCCCTGTATGAGTTCTCTGGTGTTTCGTCAAAGTACTCAAATCAGTGAAACTCTTCCCACACTGGGAGCAAGGGTACGGGCATTCCCCTGTATGAGTTCTCTGATGTATCTTCAGTCTCTCTGACCGATTGAAACTCTTCCCACACTGGGAGCAGGAGTACGGGCGTTCCCCTGTATGAGTTCGCTGGTGTATCTTCAGTTGATCTGCCCGAATGAAACTCTTCCCACACTGGGAGCAGAGGTATGGACGCTCTCCAGTATGAGTTGGCTGTGTCGGGGTGGGCAGTGTCTTAGGGGGTGTGGGGTGCTGGTGTGTGCTGCTGGGAAACGGTTGGGACCCCACAGTCGTGTTGAGCTCCTCAGAGTGAACTTTCTCAATGTGCTGGTGAAGATTCACTTCCTCTGTGTGAACGAATGGGCAATGGGAGCAGGCAAAGACCTGAGACGGCACCTCAACAGTTTGTCCTGAGGAGAGAGAAGGTGTGTAGCAGATATGAAACTTATAGGAAATAGAGATGGAAGCAGACTCTGATAAACACAACCATTATTGCAAAAGTATCTTAATATCCTTCAGCACAACTTGTAAACCATCTGCACCTGTGTTATAGAGTCCCTCAGACGTTTGGAAAATGATTACCTGTGTGATCTGACCCTATGTTTTGGTTCCTGGGGGAGATGACAGGAGAAATAAGTGAGGCTTCAGCACAGATCCTGTAAAAGACAAATAAAAGGCACATTATTTCATATACCACTGATTGATAGTGAACGGAGGAGACACATAGTACCGCTCCTAATTTATTTTTACCCATTCTCTGATGAATATGGTAGCATTTTCGGTGGTCTCTCCAACTGGCCAATTGTATTCCTCTTCCGGGTCACAACCTGTGTCAGTGATCCTTTTACTCTCAGTGGTGAGAGCTCATGCTGTCCCCATGGAGATCTCTCTCCCTGACCTCTTTGACAGGCCACGAGATGAGGAGGTGGTGACAGAGTAAGTGAACTATTGGAAATGTCTAGTCGGCGAATCAGCACTCTAGGCTTTTTTAGCAGACAGAAAGTGACCAGAGTAGACAGCTCCTCCCCTTCCCGTTGGGCATGTTCTGATTTTATCCCATTCTTCAGCAATTTGTCAGTTTGGGAAACTAGATCAGTTGCATGTCCCTCCATCTGTTCATCCGTCTTTTCTTCCTCTTTCCAGAGTTCCTCTTCATCTCTCACGCCATCCTCCCTCTCCATTTTCACACTCGGCCTCTCCCCATCTTCCTCCTCCTCCTTCATGTTGGTTACAAAGTCTTTTTTCTCTCTGCTCATCAGATATCCAGTCTTCCTCTCTCTCCTCTCCTCTATTTCTTCACATCTGTTCGAAATTGACGTTGGCTCCATCCCTGTGTAATCAGAGCTGTCCGTCACAGATTCTGCCTGGATGTTTTCACCTGAAGAGGCGGGTCTTAAGCAGTTCATGCAGTCGGTTATGGATTCTGATTGGCTGTTGGTGTTGGTCAGCTTTGTAGAATCCACTACTCTTTGACAGGGAGGGTGGGACATAGAGGACAGGTTGTACTCCTCTATGAAGGGAAGTGTTGCTGTGAGAGAATGAACAAAATAATGTTTAATGGCACAGATGACAATTACTCTACATAAAATGTTAAATTACCTTTTGTAATGTTCACAATTTCAAAAGATAAATGTACAGGTGGGATTCAACTTTTCATACAATCAGTGATGGATTCTGAATTGTAACTGAGTGGGATTAGTTGATATGGCTTCCCTGATAAAGACCTACCATTCATGTCCAACTGTCCAAGAATTCTGTGGTGCCTGAGAAGGGTCTTCAGCTCGTCTGGGTAATAAACAGACTGCAGACAGACCTCCAGGACAGAGGGGGCAGCACTGAGCCAGGAGACCGTCTGAAGGAAAGATGCAGGTACAACATGCTGTGCTATGCTATAGCCGGATGCACAAGACAGGAGTTGACTGACAGCAGTACATACATTATGGGGTAAAACTATATACATGACAGCTCAGGGTTTGTGAATGTTTGTAAAGATCATACTGGTAGTGTTATTGTACTTTAGTATACTTTACATGCTCTCACATGCATACAAAATGCTGACATTTTGAAAACCATCTAATTTTGCTGCTGCAGACATTTTCTTTTTTACAAGATCATAAAGATCATTGTGTTTGCTTTTATTTAGATATCCATCAAGAAAAAGGCTTCTTCATGGAGAAATTCTGGATTTTCTTTCTTAAGCATGAGTGGACCCATGCCAAAGTGAGAAGGCATCTCCATTGGGTCCTGATATAGCTGGGTACTGGTGTTCTGTGTTAGTACCTGTGTGAGGTCTGATACCGGCAGCAGCTGATCCAGTGTGGAAAGGAACTCCCACAACAGAACCTCTAGAGCTGGGTCAGTTTTACAGCCAGACTGCTGGGGGCAAGTAGAGAGAGTGAGAGAGCGAGAGAGAGAGCATGAAAGAAAATATTATCATGTTTGGACACTTTGGGAGGAAAAAGCAATCAAAATTGAAAATGACAAATATTAACAAATGCAACCAATATATGATATAAATAGAAACATTGTTATAATTGGGGGGGGGGTGTATAATGGGGGTACAGTGCAGGGAACTGTGTATACAGGGTGTAAAGTACAGTAGATCTCACTATCCTGTGTGCCAGCTGTCCTTGCCAGGAAAGGACGTGAATTTAACTGAGATGGAGGCTGCCATATTGATCCATATTACAGACACAAGCACCCAGCCAAGGCTGAGCAGTAGAAACTGTCAAAGCGCTGAATCATTTTCGAGAGGTACGGTACCCTTTCCCGTCCACCTCCATGCCTCCTGCCTCTCCCTCCTCTCACCCTCACCTGCAGCCCAAGAGTGAGCTCGGTCCTCTGGCTCTCACTCAACAGCTCTGGGAATGTATCCATCACTAGAGACACAAACTCCTCCAGTTTCCCATAATGCAACACATCTTGCTGCTGCAGCACTTGCCACATAGCTGCAGAGAGGAGCTGAAGTGGAGGAACTAGCAGGTGCAGGGAGGAGACAGGATAAGAGGGATCTAACAATACAGAATTTAAAAAAAACATTTTTGTTAACTTCACATTTAAGCCCCAGCATGACTGCAAATTAGGGTGTAAAACACTTAATTTAAACTTAAGACACTGATAAAGCCACTTCTTTCCTGTTCAATTCAAAGATCTGCCCAGCTACCTGGCTATGCAGTATTTTGTTTTATTAAAACATCTAGGTTTCTACGCAATGAACACAAATTCTAAAATCTTTCTACATACCAGATTATCTAACTATAAAGGAAGAAATCCACTGAGTCCTTCTGTCTGTATTTCACTTTGCTCGACAACCGGGCACTGTATGAAGTCGAAATTTGCTAGGTGTATTGCTCAGGACCCTAGGAAGTGCATTGCAGACTGTGAAGTTTATTGGATGAGCGGTTGTCCAGAAAATAAGATATTTGTCCTAAAAACTGTAGGAGGATATAATCTGAAGCAGCGAGAGGGTACTGTGACATCATCAGCTGCAGAGGCTGCTAGAGCATTGGAACATTATCAGCTGCAGCTATATGTTCACCTGCTAGAGGGCAGAGAGTACAATGTGACATCACAATGGTCAACATTCCACCATTCATTTCAATGGGACAGAAATTGACTGCACATTTTCCACGGGCACTGGAGTCAGGTAAGAATTCTGAGGCTGCCTTCGCTAGCAGCCAGTTCCAAACAGGCACATTTTGCACGGGCACTGCACTAATTGATATGAAATCCTAAATTATGCGACTAACTTTCACAAAAACACCATCCCAAAAAATTGTATTTGTAAATGCACATTTTTTATTTGCAGTGTTGTGAAAGAACAAGACTAGGCTCATTTCTCCCTCATATCTCCACGAAAGTGACGAAACTCCACAAAAGGTGTCATCACTCATATAACAATTACCAAACTACTGGCAGGCCAGGGTTAGTCAGACGCTTTACTTTGAACAGGAGCCATACAGAAATGACAGTTTAACACAATCAATATAGATTACCTATAGAGCGGGCGAAACGCGATAAATTGGACCGAACGTAATTATAATTGGCTACGAGCTGATCACATAGCGGGATTAAGGAGGAGCGTGTTCTGCATAAAATAGGCTACTATTTGGAGAAAACGTAGCCATCGGATCTGCGGCTCATTATTGAAAAACACAGGCTACCCTACCAATTATAATTGACAGCTCACTCAATTATTATTATTCAAGAATATATATGGCAAATCCCTTCATCAGTCTTAGCTATTATTGGAATCTTTGTGCATATTCAAATACACCGCTAGATCCCTCGTTCATATCTTAGGCTATTGTCCTTCGTCGACCACTCAATTTATAAAGGCAGAGATACGCTACGTACCTCCAATTTCCCTCTCTGCAAAGCTCATTGTTTCCATGAACGTGCAAAGTATTGGAACTGTTGTGAAACAGTCGTGAAGAACCAGCCTGGAAATTATTTAACACACAACATCAGAGGTGCGTCCAAATCGTCGAAAAATGCAACCTTTCCTCTCCACTACCACTCCTCTACTCCGTGCCCCGGAAACGGATATTTGTGTTCTTCACTTCCACGTCCCTTCCTCCCCCACTACCACTCCTCTTCCACCCGGAAGTATGCAAAACTGTCTGAATGTTTCGAGTACAAGTATTTGTATGTACAGTATACAATGTACCTGACATTGCGGTTTGCGTTGAGATATTAATTAATATGTAACCTTTAATAGGTAATTAAAATGAAATCAGCAGCATTAGGTTGAAACACAAATGTCCTTTTCCGGATTTTTGAAGCTTTGTTGGAGCTTGTTTTTAAGATGTTTGTCTAAAATAAAGAAGTTTGAAGAATGCATTCTGCGTTTCATTTTGAATGTTTCGTCACCGGTTGCCTCCAGGAAAAGCTCGTTTTCTTTATTTTCGTACGAGATCAACTTCTTCACGCTGCTGAAGCAATCGAATTTTTACGTTTTCTCCGGTGAACTTCTTGCAGTTAAAATATTTAGGTGGAAACAATGTGCTATATAGAGAGGGAAAATGGGGGTGCCTGTGATTTTATCCTTGTAAAAGGAGTGTTCCATAATTTTGTTAATACGATTGCACTTTCAATGCCAAATGTGGCACCCCCTACCTACCTAATTGAGAAAAGATAATGGGCCTGATTTACTAAGACCTTTAGCGGGAGAAAAAACTTTTAGCACACACAAAACTAATAACACAGCCAATTATTGATGCAAAACAAATACCATGACCAATCATTTATCATGTTATCGTTTTTGTGTGTGCTGGTCTTGCACACGCTAAAGATCTTCGTAAATCAGGCCCAAAATGGAGTAGGAAATTCCAGATAGAGGTCAGACTTTTAAAAAATGATATAATCCAGTTTAATTTACAAGTATTATCGAGAGTGGTAAAATCGAGAGAGTTGAGCCACGATGGAATGCATCTTATTTCTCCATATGAAATGAGAGCCAATTATCAATCTTCTTACTTTTCAGTCTTGTTACTGCAAGGATATTGCTGCATAAGCAAGTCTTGAAATACCTTATGCCTTTCTAACAAGTACTCTACCCTTCATAGATAAATCTCTTAGTTTTTTCAATAATCGGGTTAAAGTGTAGAACATCTATCCCCCCCTAATATTTATTCCCAAATAACTTATTTATTCTCTGATTGGTATATTACGAAAAGAAGGTATATCACAGACGTTCACAATTTTGTTGATGTTCAGACAGAGCTTGGAGGCTTGGAGTTGTCGGATCACATTAGTAGCTATAAAGAATTTGGTATGCAATATGTATCCTTTAAAAAAAAGGGTGCCATCATCTGCTAACTGACTCAAACATGTCTGATGATTTCTTTGTCAGCAATTGCAATCCCTTTCAAATCAGAAAGCTTATTGAAATCTGCTAAAAGTTGAGTGCAAAGTAAAACATTTTTTTTAAAGATACAGGGAAATCGGACACCACGCTTGAGATCGAATCTAGGAGTGGCAGATTGGAATTTGATTGAGCAATTGCCACTTTTATATAGAATTTTAACTGCTTTTTTTTTTCTTTTTTAAAAAAAGGCTTTTTTACAAAGTCACATTTTTCAAGAAAGGGGGAAAATGAAGTTCCCCGTTGTGCCAAAAGCCGAGTAGAAGTCTAAGTGGAACAAAAGATAGGCGAATGACATTAAGATAAAAAGATGAACTATAAAAGATGACAATCCCATAGCATAAACTAGAACTAAATCCTAGTCAAATGCAGACGACATTTCTTTAAGTAGATTTTCCATTCACACAAGAAGAAGAGACTGTACTCTTTTTAATAGGACAGCAAAACAGTCCTCAGATTGTTTCAGATGTGAACAGAGTTCTCAAAATCAAATATCCATTTGAGTTGGTGGACAAACCTCTTACCAATCAATGATTACGCACACACCAGCAAAGAAAGCAATTTTCCTCCTGGGACTATGGCTGTGTCCGAATATGATCCCTGTTCCCTGTCCACTCAGACCCATCTACTATGTGCCCTGTCCCCTCACTTTGCAAGTAGTGGGCGAAGAAATCCTGCAAAACTCTTTCCAAACTAGTGAAAAAGTGGTTTGTAATATTTTTTATTTATTTTTTTTATTTTATTGAGATTATCAATCAGTTAACACATGACAATTGTTACAAAATGTGGATTATGAAGGAAGATAGAACTAACAAAAATAAAAAAAGAGTAGTTTGTAATATGAACCTATCTTGCACCATAGATATGCATATACGCTCTATGTCTTTTACGTTTTTACTTCCGGGTTACTTGAAATTGTCGGATGACTGCACCGTTCTGCAGATGAGTGTTCTCCTCAATTCCCTCAACAGAACCCTGGAAATAAGGGGTTCATCCTGGTATTTTAAGTGCCCCCATTTGTGAGAGAAAGTCACCCACTTAAAAGCTTTTTGACAAAGTGGACTCAAATATGCGCCCTCAAAAGGGTGTAGGGGTCGTATTCGGACACGGCCAAGGTTTCTATCCCTTTTTAGCAAGGCGCCAGCTTTGGGCTCTCAACCTCAGCGCTGGATATAATGTCGCCCCCTGCTGACATCTATTATTTGCACTCAAAAAGCCAGTTTCTCCATTGGGCTCCACTCAATGTTGACAAAAAATACTTCCACTTATACAACCCCAATTCCAAAAAAGTTGGGACAGTATGTAAAATGCACATGAAAGCAGAAAGCCTTAAGAAACCTAGCTTAGACCCCTCTGATGTCACAAACTATCATCCTGTGTCTCTCCTGCCCTTTCTGTCCAAAGCTCTTGAACAAGCTGCCCTTAACCAACTGTCTATTTTTCTCCACCAGAACAACCTACTCGACCCTCATCAGTCCGGCTTCAGAACCAGGCATTCCACTGAAACTGCACTCCTGGCTGTGACCGAGGCACTCGCCACTGCTAGAGCCTCCTCCCTCTCCTCTGTCCTGATTCTCCTTGGCTTGTCTGCAGGGTTCGACATGGTCAACCACAAACTCCTGATCTCCACACTGGCTGAGATGGGCATCTCTGGAATTGCTCTCTCTTGGTTCACATCCTATCTCACAGATAAGCCCTACCAAGTCTCCTGGAAGGGCTCTGTCTCTCCAACTCATCCACTTTTTACAGGAGTCCCGCAGGGATCTGTACTGGGTCCTCTGCTGTTCTCCATTTACACTAAGTCTCTTGGTTTGATTATTAACTCACATGGCTTCTCTTACCATAGTTATGCTGATGACACTCAACTTTTCCTCTCTTTCCCTCCCTCTACCCCACAGGTAAAGGAGAGGATATCTGCTTGCCTGGCTGACATCTCTGCGTGGATGTCTAGCCATCACCTCGACAAGACTGAGCTTCTCTTCATGCCATACAAGACCTCCCCGCTCCTAGACCTGTCCATCACCGTCGACGGAACCATGGTGACCGCCTCCCGCTCTGCAAGGAACCTGTGCCATTCTGCCCCTACAACTGGTCCAGAATGCGGCTGCTCGGCTTGTGTTCAACCTCCCGAAGTTCTCACATGTCACCCCCCTGCTGAGGTCACTCCACTGGTTGCCAGTCGTGGCCAGGGTCAGGTTCAAAGTTCTGACCCTGGCCTACACTGCAGCCAAAAGGTCAGGCCCCTCCTACCTACAGGACTTAATCCAGCACTACGCTCCTGCTCGACCACTTTGCTCTGCTGCTGCAGGGCGACTCGCACTTCCATCCCTCCGTGTTAATGGCTCCCGCTCGTCCCGACTGCGGAGCTTTTCCACCCTAGCTCCCCAGTGGTGGAACGAACTCCCCACCCTGCTGCACTCAGCTCAAACACTGTCTGTTTTCCATCTTGGTCTGAAAACCCACTTTTTCAGACTCCACCACGACTAAATTACCTATATAGGGCCAATTCTATAGTACTTGCTTGTTGTTTTCTATTTTACTTGTGTTTTTTGTTATCT
Organism: Synaphobranchus kaupii; assembly: GCA_029718625.1. Lineage (NCBI taxonomy): Eukaryota > Metazoa > Chordata > Actinopteri > Anguilliformes > Synaphobranchidae > Synaphobranchus > Synaphobranchus kaupii. Next base: position 4,889,985 of record CM056381.1, on the reverse strand, counting down.
TATAGTTCAGAATGTATAGCTGACTGTGTGTACTATTCATGTTCATTACTAGGGATAGCTCCTATGCTGTGAGAAAGTTGTGCTTTGTCGGATCTGCTTTGTAGTCACGTCAATGACCTTCAATATGCACTTATTGTACGTCGCTTTGGATAAAAGCGTCTGCCAAATAATTGTAATGTAATGTAATGAAAGCAGTGATTTGTAAATTCTCTTTTACATATATTTAATTGAAAACAGTACAAAGAAAAAATATTTAATGTTTTACCTTATCAACTTTATTGATTTGTGTCAATATACGCTATTTCCAAATTTGATGCCTGCAACACGTTCCAAAAAAAAACACTAGGAAGTTAAAAAAACACCTGTTTGGAACATTCCACAGGTAAACAGGTTATGCTATCATGACTGGGTACAAAAGTATATCAAAACCCTCTTGATATTTTATTTTCAGGTACTCTTAGAAGTGATGCTATAACCTCTCTTCAATTGAATGGATCTCTATGGGAATTGGGGGGTGGGACTAGATTAAGCTGTAAATTACACTGGAATATTATGGATTCCATGGTTGGCTGAGTGGTTGTAAATCATCGTGTCTGAGATCAAATAAGCCTCAAACCATCACTCTGCTGACAGATATGCAGTATACATATGCAGATATGGATGGATCACTTTAAGGGTTGTTTCTCCTGACTCATTTTCCTAATGAACTCTATGGAAAAATAAGCCGGGAGAAACAACCTTCCAAGTGAATCCTATCCAGGATTGTTACGGCCAGGGCTGGTGACTGAACACAAAAGGGACGATAGATAACGATAGATTATATAATCATACTGACTGCGCCCGGTGTTTGAATTCGTATTTACCTTTTAGGGTTGTTTTTAACGCACTTGTTTCAGGTTGGAAAATGCACTAATGTACGTCGCTCTGGATAAGAGCGTCTGCCAAATGTCTAAAATGTAAATGTAATAACAAGGGTAGTGGATCAAAAAATAAATTTTATTTATAATATTTTCAACATACAAAATTACTGCATGAGTCCTGTAAAGCAGCACCGAACACACCTCTGGAGGGATGGCTCTCCACCACGTTTTAAAACTGTAATGTGAGGCTGGAAAAAAGAGACACGAGAAATCGATACTCTACATCAGGAGTATGTGAAAATAAGCAATAATTGTTCATGACTGGTATTAGTACAACAAATTCTATAGGTTTAATACAAACCGCCGTTCTCAGTATTCTTATTCTTTAATATACAGATCCTTTCTAAAAAATTTGAATATCATGGAAAAGTTTTTTTTTTCCATAATTCCATTCAAAAAGTGAAACTTTCATAGATTATAGATTCATTACACACAAAGTGAAATATTTCTAGCCTTTATTTGTTTCATTTTTCATAATTTTGGCTTACAGCTCCAGAAAACCCCCAAAACAGTATTTCAAGAAATTAGAATAGTGTGTCGAAAATCAGCATTTACTTCAGTTATTTCAGAGAATTAATATTTTAGACTGAGTGTCACACTCTGTATGTGGTGGTTTTTGAAGCACTGATTCCAGCCTCAGTCCACTCCCTCTGCATCTCCGCCAAATTCTGGAATTGTCTTTGCTTGACAATCCGCTGAAGCCTACGGTCATCTCTTTTGCTTGTGCACCTTCTCCTGCCACATTTTTCCCTTCCACTAAACTTTCTATTGATATGCTTGGACACTGCACTCTGTGAACAGCCAGCCTCCTTAGCGATGACCTTTTGTGGCTTACCCATCTTCTGGAGGGTGTCAATGATGGTCTTCTGGCCAATTGTCAAGTCTGCAGTCTTCCCCATACTGAACCAAACAGAGATACCTGTCCAATTTAACAACACACCTGTAGAAAAACTTTGTAGGTGTTTTGAGTAAATTAGATGATTAGAGTGTGACACTCAGTCTAAAACATTCATTCTCTGAAATAACTGTAGTAAATGCTGATTTTCGACACACTATTCTAATTTCTTGAAATACTGTTTTGGGGGCTTTCTGGAGCTGTAAGACAAAATTATGAAAAAGTAAACAAATAAAGGCTAGAAATATTTCACTTTGTGTGTAATGAATCTATAATCTATGAAAGTTTCACTTTTTGAATGGAATTATGGAAAAAAAAAAATACTTTTCCATGATATTCAAATTTTTTGGAAAGGATCTGTATATACAGTCAAGACGGAAAGTCTGCACACCCCTTTCACCTTCTCCACGTTTTATTACGTTAGACATATTCTACAATAGAATAAATTCTACACAAAATAGCCCATAATGAGAAAGTGAAAACAGGTTTTTAGACATTTGTGCCAATTTATTAAAAATCAAAATGTAAAATATCATATGTACACAAGTGTGCACTTGATATGACACCCAAAAGTGAGCTGAGATGCATTTTGTTTCCACTGATACTGCTTGAGATGTTTCTACAACTTAATTGGAGTCCACCTGTGATAAATTCAATTGATTGGACATGATTGGGGATTGCCAACACCTGCCTACATAAGGTCCCACAGTTGACAGTGCATGTCAGAGCAAACTCCAAGACATGGGGTCAAAGGAATTATCTGCAGACCTCAGAAACAGGATTGTGTCAAGGCATAGATCTGGAGAAGGGTACGGAAAAATCTCTGCAGCTTTACAGGTCCCTGTGGTAGGGGGGCGTGGTTTTAGGCGCTGCCGGCAAGAGAGAGAGTGAACTTGTGTGGTTCGTGGAGCCGGCACAGCTGCCGGAAATCATGCAATTGGTGATTGATGATTATTTAATTGTGTAATTAACCAATTGCTTTGATTGTTCGACAGTGAGCCTGAGGGCATAAAAGGAGACTGCTGGGAGTTCGAAGAGAGAAACGAACTTGTGTGTGTTTTTGTGTCTATTTAAAACGCCAGTGAAAGGTGAAACCAAATAAACGGAGTGAGCTCCAAATTAACTGTTGTCTTTCGCCTCTTGAAACCAAGGGGTGGCACTCACTCTGCCACAGTCCCAAAGAGCACAGTGGCCACCATCATTCGTAAATGGAAGAAGTTTGGAACCACCAAGAATCTTCTTAGACCTGGCCGCCCGGCCAAACTGAGCAATCGGGGAAGACGGGCCTTGGCCAGGGAGGTGAGCAGGAACCCGAGGGTCACTCTGACAGAGCTCCAGCGTATCCTTGTGGAGATGGTAGAAACCTTTCAGAAGATCAACCATCCAGGCAGCACTCCACCAATCAGGCCTTTATGGTAGAGTGGCCAGACGGAAGCCCCTCCTTAGTAAAAGGCACATCACAGCCCGCTTGGAGTTTGCCAAAAGGCACCTAGAGGACTCTCAAACCATGAGAATCAAGATTCTTTCTGGTCTGATGAAACCAAAATTGAACTTTTTGGCCTGAATACCAAGCGTCACGTCTGGAGGAAACCAGGCACCGCTCATCACCTGGCTAATACCATCCCTACAGTGAGAGCATGGCGGTGGCAGCATCATGATGTGGGGATGTTTTTCAGCAGCGGGAACGGGGCGACTAGTCCTGATAGAGGGAAAGATGAATGCAGCTAAGTACACCGAGATCCTTGAAGAAAACCTGCTCCAGAGCGCTCTGGACCTCAGACTGGGGGCAACATGACAACGACCCGAAGCACACAGCCAAGACAACAAAGGAGTGGCTTCGGAGAAAGTCTGTGCATGTCCTTGAGTGGTCCAGCCAGAGCCCAGACCTGAATCCAATATGAACATCTGTGGAAAGAGCTGAAAATGGCTGTGTACCGATGCTCCCCATCCAACCTCACGGAGCTTGCAAGGATATGCCAAGAGGAATGGGCAAAAATGTCCAGAAAACAAGTGTGCCAACCTCGTAGCTTCTTTCCCAAGACGCCTTGAAGCTGTAATCGCTGCCAAAGGTGCAGCAACCAAGTATTGGCTAAGGGGTTACAGATATGTAACCCTAAATAACCTATTTTTTGTCAGTAAAATAAAATTGCATATTTTCTAAAAACCTGTTTTCACTTCGTCATTATTGGCTATTGTGTGTAGATGTTTAAGCAAAAAATGAACTCAATCTATTGTAGTATAAGTCTGTAACGTAACAAAACGTTGGAGAAGGGTGAAAGGGGTGTGCAGACTTTCGGCTTGACTGTAAGGCACAAGGTCAGATTTGAAACCAGAGATCGAGCAGGGAGAGTGAGGGGGCCCTGCCACCGAGTCCAGTCAACTTCCTCTTTCCCTCGGCAGCAGCTCCGACACCCCCTCCTAGATTGCCTAGCTCAGCTCTCTGAAAAGGTTGCACAAAGGACAAGATGTATCCTGCTGTTGCTCTTGCACAACATGCGAAACTTAGTACATGCAAATTCAGCAAATGCACACTCCTTCAGTTTAATGATTACACACTGTGGATAAAATGTGAAATAAACATACATTGGAATAAATGAAAAATAAAGAAACACTTAAATCAAAGGAATAATACGTGGGTTAAACATCTTCTTTAAGCACTTAAAAGATATATGGCAATTAGTCCTTTATTCACGGCCCCCTCATGCACCCAAAAAATTAAGTTTAAATAATTCGGATATGATTTTATTTGCCGTTTTCTCAATTATTGTCATTTTTGGCCATCGCGATTTCCCTTTGGCCGTCCGTGAAATCATTTTGGCGCCACCAAATATTTTACTATGTAGGAAAAACCCGGTGTTCAGAAAGAGTGCTGCAGCACCCTCAGCACAGGGCGACTGGCACTTCCCCCCCTCCGTGTCAAAGGCTCTCGCTTGTCCTGACTGCAGAGTTTTTCCACATTAGCTCCTCAGTGGTGGAATGAACTTCCCATTCCCCTACGTTCTACTCCAACCCTTCCTGCATTCCGTCGAGGCCTGAAGACATACCTCTTCAGACTCCACCTTGGACTGATATCCTCACCTAGGAATATCAGTTCCCTGTTTACTAGTTCCCTGTGTTTTCCTGTCTGTTTATTATAGTTTATACTAGTATTTGGAATGGAAGTGTGGTGTTGCTGATTTGCCCACAGCTTACTGTGAACTACAGTCGACGTTCATTGCTAGGGATAGCTGCTACATTATGCGAAGGATGTGCTTTGCCTTGTCTGTTCTGTAGTGATCTTGATGATGTCTCTGTACGCACTTACTGTACGTCGCTTTGGATAAAAGCGTCTGCTAAATAAATGTAATGTAATGTAATGCACCCCTACTTCCAGCACCTATGGGTACGGGCGTTCCCCTGTATGAGTTCTCTGGTGGAGCTTCAAATTACATGACTGAGTGAAACTCTTCCCACACTGGGAGCAGGGGTACGGGCGTTCCCCTGTATGAGTTCTCTGGTGTTTCGTCAATGCACTTGAATCAGTGAAACTCTTCCCACACTGGGAGCAGGGGTACGGGCGTTCCCCTGTATGAGTTCTCTGGTGTTTCGTCAATGCACTTGAATCAGTGAAACTCTTCCCACACTGGAGCAGGGGTACGGGCGTTCCCCTGTATGAGGTTCTCTGGTGTTTCCTCAATGCACTTGAATCAGTGAAACTCTTCCCACACTGGGAGCAGGGGTACGGGCGTTCCCCTGTATGAGTTCTCTGGGTGGAGCGTCAAATTACACGACTGAGTGAAACTCTTCCCACACTGGGAGCAGGGGTACGGGCGTTCCCCTGTATGAGTTCTCTGGTGGAGCTTTCAAATTACACGACTGAGTGAAACTCTTCCCACACTGGGAGCAGGTGTACGGGCGTTCCCCTGTATGAGTTCTCTGGTGTTTCGTCAAAGTACTTGAATCAGTGAAACTCTTCCCACACTGGGAGCAGGGGTACGGGCGTTCCCTGTATGAGTTCTCTGGTGTTTCGTCAAAGTACTTGAATCAGTGAAAACCTTCCCACACTGGGAGCAGGGTACGGGCGTTCCCCTGTATGAGTTCGCTGGTGTATCTTCAGTTGATCTGCCCGAATGAAACTCTTCCCACACTGGGAGCAGAGGTATGGACGCTCTCCAGTATGAGTTGGCTGTGTCGGGGTGGGCAGTGTCTTAGGGGGGTGTGGGGTGCTGGTGTGTGCTGCTGGGAAACTGTTGGGGACCCCACAGTCGTGTTGAGCTCCTCGGGGTGAACTTTCTCAATGTGCTGGTGAAGATTCACTTCCTCTGTGTGAACGAATGAGCAATGGGTAGCAGGCAAAGACCTGAGACGGGCACCTCAACAGTTTGTCCTAAGGAGAGAGAAGGTGTGTAGCAGATATGAAACTTATAGGAAATAGAGACGGAAGCAGACTCTGATAAACACAACCATTACTGCAAAAGTATCTTAATATCCTTCAGCACAACTTGTAAACCATCTGCACCTGTGTTATAGAGTCCCTCAGACGTTTGTAAAATGATTACCTGGTGTGATCTGACCCTGTGTTTTGGTTCCTGGGGGAGATGACAGGAGAAATAAGTGAGGCTTCAGCACAGATCCTGGAAAAGACAAATAAAAGGCACATTATTTCATATACCACTGATTGATAGTGAACACAGGAGACACATAGTCCACCTCCTAATTTATTTTTACCCATTCTCTGATGAAGATGGTAGCATTTTCGGTGGTCTCTCCAACTGGCCAATTGTATTCCTCTTCCGGGTCACAACCTGACCCTTCTTCTGTGTCAGTGATCCGTTTACTCTCAGTGATGAGAGCTCATGCTGTCCCCATGGAGATCTCACTCCCTGACCTCTTTGACAGGCCACGAGATGAGGAGGTGGTGACAGAGTAAGTGAACTATTGGAAATTTTCTAGTCGGCGAATCAGCACTCTAGGCTTTTTTTAGCAGACAGGAAGTGACCAGAGTAGACAGCTCCTCCCCTTCCCATTGTGCATGTTCTGATTTTATCCCGTTCTTCAGCAATTTGTCAGTTTGGGCAACTAGATCAGTTGCATGTCCCTCCATCTGTTCATCCGTCTCTTCTTCCACTTTCCAGAGTTCCTCTTCATCTCTCACGCCATCCTCCCTCTCCATTTTCACACTCTGCCTCTCCCCATCTTCCTCCTCCTCCTTCATGTTGGTTACTAAGTCTTTTTTCTCTCTGCTCATCAGATATCCAGTCTTCCTCTCTCTCCTCTCCTCTATTTCTTCACATCTGTTCGAAATTGACGTTGGCTCCATCCCTGTGTAATCTGACCTGTCTGTCACAGATTCTGCCTGGATGTTTTCACCTGAAGAGGCGGGTCTTAAGCAGTTCATGCAGTCGGTTATGGATTCTGATTGGCTGTTGGTAGAATCCACTACTCTTTGACAGGGAGGGTGGGACATAGAGGACAGGTTGTACTCCTCTAGAAGGGAAGTGTTGCTGTGAGAGAATGAACAAAATAATGTTTAATGGCACAGATGACAATTACTCTACATAAAATGTTAAATTACCTTTTGTAATGTTCACAATTTCAACAGATAAATGTACAGGTGGGGCTTCAACTTTTCATACAATCACAGTCTGAAGGAAAGATGCAGGTACAACATGCTGTGCTATGCTATAGCCGGATTGCACAAGACAGGAGTTGACTGACAGCAGTACATACATTATGGGGTAAAACTATATACATGACAGCTCAGGGTTTGTGAATGTTTGTAAAGATCATACTGGTAGTGTTATTGTACTTTAGTATACTTTACATGCTCTCACATGCATACAAAAATGCTGACATTTTGAAAACCATCTAATTTTGCGGCTGCAGACATTTTCTTTTTTACAAGATCATAAAGATCATTGTGTTTGCTTTTATTTAGATATCCATCAAGAAAAAGGCTTCTTCATGGAGAAATTCTGGATTTTCTTTCTTAAGCATGAGTGGACCCATGCCAAAGTGAGAAGGCATCTCCATTGGGTCCTGATATAGCTGGGTACTGGTGTTCTGTGTCAGTACCTGTGTGAGGTCTGATACCGGCAGCAGCTGATCCAGTGTGGAAAGGAACTCCCACAACAGAACCTCTAGAGCTGGGTCAGTTTTACAGCCAGACTGCTGGGGGCAAGTAGAGAGAGAGAGTATGAAAGAGCATATAGAAAATATTATCATGTTTGGACGCTTTGAGAGGAAAAAGCAATCAAAATTGAAAATGACAAATATTAACAAATGCAACCAATATATGACATAAATAGAAACATGGTTATAAATTGGGGGGGGGGGGGGGGGTATAATGGGGGTACAGTGCAGGGGAACTGTGTATACAGGGTGTAAAGTCTGAGCACAGGGGAGTACAGTAGATCTCACTATCCTGTGTGCCAGCTGTCCTTGCCAGTAAAGGACGTGAATTTAACTGAGATGCAGGCTGCCATATTGGTCCATATTACAGACACAAGCACCCAGCCAAGGCTGAGCAGTAGAAACTGTCAAATTGCTGAATCATTTTCGAGAGGTACGGTACCCTTTCCCATCCACCTCCATGCCTCCTGCCTCTCCCTCCTCTCACCCTCACCTGCAGCCCCAGAGTGAGCTCGGTCCTCTGGCTCTCACTCAGCAGCTCTGGGAATGTATCCATCACTAGAGACACAAACTCCTCCAGTTTCCCATAATGCAACACATCTTGCTGCTGCAGCACTTGCCACATGGCTGCAGAGAGGAGCTGAAGTGGAGGAACCAGCAGGTGCAGGGAGGAGACATGGATAAGAGGGATCTAACAATACAGAATTTAAAAAAAACATTTATGTTAACTTCACATGTAAGCCCCAGCATGACTGCAAATTAGGGTGTAAAACACTTAATTTAAACTTAAGACACTGATAAAGCCACTTCTTTCCTGTTCAATTCAAAGATCTGCCCAGCTACCTGGCTATGCAGCATTTTGTTTTATTAAAACATCTAGGTTTCTACACAATGAACACAAATTCTAAAATCTTTCTACATACCAGATTATCTAACTATAAAGGAAGAAATCCTCTCTGTCCTTCTGTCTGTCTGTATTTCGCTTTACTCGACAACCGGGCACTGTATGAAGTTGAAATTTGCTAGGTGTATTGCTCAGGACCCTAGGAAGTGCATTGCAGACTGTGAAGTTTATTGGATGAGCGGTTCTCCAGAAAATAAGCTATTTGTCCTAAAAACTGTAGGAGGATATAATCTGAAGCAGCGAGGGGGTACTGTGACATCAGCTGCAGAGGCTGCTAGAGTACATTGGAACATTATCAGCTGCAGCTAATGTTCACCTGCTAGAGGGCAGAGTGTACAATGTGACATCACAATGGTCAACATTCCACCATTCATTTCAATGGGACAGAAATTGACTGCACATTTTCCACGGACACTGGAATCAGGTAAGAATTCTAAGGCTGCCTTCGCTAGCAGCCAGTTCCAAACAGGCACATTTTGCACGGGCACTGCACTAGTTGATATGAAATTCTAAATTATGCGACTAACTTTCACAAAAACACCATCCCAAAAAATTGTATTTCTAAATGCACATTTTTGAATTGCAGTGTTGTGAAAGAACAAGACTAGGCTCATTTCTCCCTCATATCTCCACGAAAGTGTCGAAACTCCACAAAATTCACGAAAGGTGTCACTCATATAACAATGACCAAACTACTGGCAGGCCAGGGTTAGTCAGACGCTTGACTTTGAACAGGAGCCATACAGAAATGACAGTTTAACACAATCAATATATATTACCTATATAGCGGGCGAAACGCGAGAAATTGGACCGAACGTAATTATAATTGGCTACGAGCGGATCACATAGCGGGATTAAGGAGGAGCGTCTTCTGCATAAAATAGGCTACTATTTGGAGAAAACGTAGCCATCGGATCTGCGGCTCATTATTGAAAAAGCAGCACAGGCTACCCTACCAATTATAATTGACAGCTCACTCAATTATTATTATTCAAGAATATATATGCCAAATCCCTTCATCAGTCTTAGCTATTATTGGAATCTTTGTGCATATTCAAATACACCGCTAGATCCCTCGTTCATATTTTAGGCTATTGTCCTTCGTCGACCACTCAATTTATAAAGGCAGAGATACGCTACGTACCTCCAATTTCCCTCTCTGCAACGCTCATTGTTTCCATCAACGTGCAAAGTATTGGAACTGTTGTGAAACAGTCGTGAAGAACCAGCCTGGAAATTATTTAACACACAACGTTACAGGTGCGTCCCAATAGTCGAAAAATGCAACCTTTCCTCTTCCACTACCACTCCTCTACTCTTCTTCTTCTTCCGTGGGATTAATGGCGGGTCGCAACCAACAGTTAGGTGCATACCGCCACCTACTGTACACCTTACTAACGTGGAGCGGACATGACAGGGACTCAGCAAAGAAAAGAAAACAAAAAAGAACCAACAAACCCAAACCCACCCAAAACAGAACAGCCAACCACAATAACACCAACCTACCATATCTACAATAATAAAATACACTAAAACTAAACTCCACTAATACCACTAATATTAATTACAAAAAATAAATAAAGAAATAACCATAATAATTATAATCTCCCCCCCAACCCAGTCGAAAAAACAAACCTCAGAACCGAATCCCGCACCCCTCTACTACCCACCACATTACCCAACAGTCCACCCAATGTAAAATCCGCCCCACCGCTGACCCTCACCCGACCCCACATGATCTCCCTCTCCCCCTCATAACAAGTGCAATGGAGCAATACGTGCTCTACAGTTTCCAGCTCCCCACAGAATGGACACCCACCAGTCTTGTGCCTCCCCACTCTGAACAGTGACGAATTAAGCCCATTATGCCCCAGCCTCATCCTAGTCCACACCACCTCCTTCCTCCTGCCCATCCCCCCCACTCCTCTACTCCGTGCCCCGGAAACGGATATTTGTGTTCTTCACTTCCACGTCCCTTCCTCCCCCACTACCACTCCTCTCCCACCCGGAAGTATGCAAAACTGTCTGAACGTTTTGAGTACAAGTATTTGCATGTACAGTATACAATGTACCGCTGATGGCCTCATGACACAGGTTCTCATTCCACTGGGCATGGCCGCCTGCATGAGCTGTTTGTTGCCATTTCACATAAAAAAATTGTATAGATTATTAGGCTATGCTAATGATCCAGTGTACTCATTCTGGTTTCATTATGGATCAAGCTATTTTCACTATTTTAGATTATTTGTTCATCGTATATTAAAAAAGTCTAATTTGTTCTAATCAGTACTTTAAAAAAAGTGTGGAAGAATGAATCCTATCCAGGATTGTTACGGCCAGGGCTGGTGACTGAACACAAAAGGGACGATAGATAACAAGGGTCGTGGATCAAAAGTAAATTTTATTTATAATATTTTCAACATACAAAAGTACTGCATGAGTCCTGTAAAACAGCACTGAACACACCTCTGGAGGGATGGCTCTCCACCACGTTTTAAAACTGTAATGTGAGGTTGGAAAAAAGACACACAAGAAATCGATACTCTACATCAGGAGTATGTTAAAATCAGCAATAATTGTAGTTAATAATAATTGTAACAATAGCAGTCAGTTTGAAAGTTTGACAATAGAGGGTAGAACAAAGCCCTTGGTTTGACTACCAAAGACTATCTGGTAACACTTTACAATAAGGTTACATGAATTGGGATTAACTAATGTAGTTCTTAATATGAATTAATGATGTACAAATACATTAACAAATGATTTGAAATTACAAACCATTAGTTAATGTATTTGTCATCTGTTTATTAACAGTAGGCTACAATCCGTAATGTCTGCGCCACGCTGTGTTTAGCTGAATATTACAACAACACGAGCTGCTACTGACAACGACGACGTTTCATCTTTGTCCTCGATGGCTCATCCGAAGTTGATTCAGAAGTTGACATGTTTTCTAGCTAAGAAAATGATTAGCTAGCTAGACCACGTGTATACACATTTCTGACCAAAACAACGGCAGCAGTAGTGAGGCAGAATTCGATTACAGATTGTAGCATTAACTAATGATAAATGAAGTCCATTATTGATAGATCGGTTCTCGGGAAAAGAGTCAAAGTCTGGTGAATAATAGTTTTTTTATTGCAATAATATTCAGGTCCAGAAGAGCAATGCACGAGGAAGACAAAGCTGCAAATCTCTTTTTCACAAACATCTTTATACCATTTCAAACTCGTCATAGGAAGGAGGGGAAATCACAAGATGCTGGCTCAATACCAGCAGCCCCCCCCCCCCCAACTCTTTCTGAGTTTCTATTGATTACCTACTTGGTGTCTGACATGGTGTTTATTTTTCAATAAGCATTCTGCTGGGGGAATTTACGACCAAAAACCACTTATACCACTAGGGAAAACATGTTCCCTAACCCCTTACAGTTGGTCGAGCTAACTTTCCTGAAGAATGACTTATTGCCAAGGGAATAGCACACAATATAGGGTTAGTTGTTATATGTAATTAATACAAACGTTTAACTGTTATTAATTTTAACTGATACATATGATCATATATTAGTACAACAAATTCTATAGGTTTAATACAAACCCCCGTTGTTAGTACATTCTTATTCTTTAATATATATATATGTTTCACCCTTGGCCTAAATCCTAAGGCACAAGGTCAGATTCGAAACCAGAGATCGAGCAGGGAGAGTGAGGGGCCCTGCCACCGAGTCCAGTCAACTTCCTCTTTCCCTCGGCAGCAGCCCCGACACCCCCTCCTAGATTGCCTAGCTCAGCTCTCTGAAAAGGTTGCACAAAGGACAAGATGTATCCTGCTGTTGCTCTTGCCACAACATGCAAAACTTAGTACATGCAAACTCAGCAAATGCACACTCCTCCAGTTTAATGATTACACACTGTGGATAATGTGAAATAAACATATATTGGAATAAATGAAAAATAAAGAAACACTTAAATCAAAGGAATAATACGTGGGTGAAACATGTTCTTGAAGCACTTAAAAGATATATGGTAATTAGTCCTTAATAAAAGTGTTGAGCTTACACCATATATTAAGTCCTTTATTCACAGCCCCTCATGCACCCAAAAAATTTAATTGAATTCATTCGGATATGATTTTATTTGCCGTTTTCTGAACTATTTGGTCCGTGAAATCATTTTGGCGCCACCAAATAATTACTATGTAGGAAAAACCCTGCGTTCAGAGAGAGTGCTGCAGCACCGTCAGCACCCCTACTTCCAGCGCCTATGGGTACGGCGTTCCCCTGTATGAGTTCTCTGGTGTTTCGCCAAAGTACTCAAATGAGTAAAACTCTTCCCACACTGGGAGCAGTGGTACGGACGTTCCCCTGTATGAGTTCTATGGTGTTTCGTCAAATTACTCGAATCAGTGAAACTCTTCCCGCACTGGGAGCAGGGGGTACGGGCGTTCCGCTGTATGAGTTCGCTGATGTGTCTTCAGTTGATCTGCCCGAATGAAACTCTTCCCACACTGGGAGCAGAGGTATGGACGCTCTCCAGTATGAGTTCGCTGATGTATCTTCAGTTTCTCTGCCCGAATGAAACTCTTCCCACACTGGGAGCAGTGGTATGGGCGTTCCCCTGTATGAGTTCTCTGGTGGTTCGTCAAAGTACTCAAATCACTGAAACTCTTCCCACACTGGGAGCAGGGGTACGGGCGTTCCCCTGTATGAGTTCTCAGGTGTTTCGTCAAAGCACTCGAATTAGTGAAACTCTTCCCACACTGGGAGCAGGGGTACGGGCGTTCCCCTGTATGAGTTCTCTGGTGGAGCTTCAAATTACACAACTGAGTGAAATTCTTCCCACACTGGGAGCAGTGGTACGGGCGTTCCCCTGTATGAGTTCTCTGGTGTATCATCAAAGTACTCGAATCAGTGAAACTCTTCCCACACTGGAAGCAGGGGTACGGGCGTTCCCCTGTATGAGTTCTCTGGTGTTTCGTCAAAGCACTCGAATTAGTGAAACTCTTCCCACACTGGGAGCAGAGGTATGGACGCTCTCCAGTATGAGTTGGCTGTGTCGGGGTGGGCAGTGTCTTAGGGGGTGTGGGGTGCTGGTGCGTGCTGCTGGGAGACTGTTGGGACCTCACAGTCGTGTTGAGCTCCTCAGGGTGAACCTTCTCAATGTGCTGGTTAAGGTTAATTTCCTCTGTGTGAACGAATGGGCACTGGGAGCAGGCAAAGACCTGAGACGACACCTCAACAGTTTGTCCTGAGGAGAGAGAGAGGGTGTGTAGCAGATATGAAACTTATAGGAAATAGAGACGGAAGCAGGTTCTGATAAACACAACCATTACTGCAAAAGTATCTTAATATCCTTCAGCACAACTTGTCAACCATCTGCACCTGTGTTATAGACTCCCTCATGACGTTTGGAAAATGATTACCTGTGTGATCTGACCCTGTGTTTTGGTTCCTGGGGGAGATGACAGGAGAAATAAGTGAGGCTTCAGCACAGATCCTGTAAAAGACAAATAAAAGGCACATTATTTCATGTACCACTGATTGATAGTGAACGGAGGAGACACACAGTCCAGCTCCTAATTTGTATTTACCCATTCTCTGATGAAGATGGTAGCATTTTCAGTGGTCTCTCCAACTGGCCAATTGTATTCCTCTTCCGGGTCACAACCTGACCCTTCTTCTGTGTCAGTGATCTGTTTCCTCTCAGTGGTGAGAGCTCATGCTGTCCCCATGGAGATCTCGCTCCCTGACCTCTTTGACAGGCCACAAGATGAGGAGGTGATGACAAAGGAAGTGAACTATTGCCAATTTCTAGTCGGCGAATCAGCACTCTAGGCTTTTTTAGCAGACAGGAAGTGACCAGAGTAGACAGCTCCTCCCCTTCCCGTTGTGCTTGTTCTGATTTTATGCCATTCTTCAGCAATTTGTCAGTTTGGGAAACTAGATCAGTTGCATGTCCCTCCATTTGTTCATCTGTCTCTTCTTCCTCTTTCCAGAGTTCCTCTTCATCTCTCATGCCATCCTCCCTCTCCATTTTCACACTCTGCCTCTTCCCATCTTCCTCCTCCTCATTCATGTTGGTTAGTAAGTCTTTTTTCTCTCTGCTCATCAGATATACAGTCTTCCTTTCTCTCTTCTCGTCTTTGTCTTCATATCTGTTTGAAATTGACGTTGGCTCCATCCCTGTGTAATCTGAGCTGTCCATCACAGATTCTGCCTGGATGTCTTCACCTGAAGAGGCAGGTCTTAAGCAGTTCATGCAGTCGGTTATGGATTCTGATTGGCTGTTGGTGTTGGTCAGCTTTGTAGAATCCACTACTCTTTGACAGGGAGGGCGGGACATAGAGGACAGCTTGTACTCCTCTATGAAGGGAAGTGTTGCTGTGAGAGAATGAACAGAATAATGTTTAATGGCACAGATGACAATTACTCAACATAAAATGTTAAATTGCCTTTTGTGATGTTCACAATTTCAAAACATAAATGTGTCAACATTTCATACAATCAGTGATGGATTCTGAATTGTAACTGAGTGGGATTAGTTGATATGGGTTCCCTGATAAAGACCTACCATTCATGTCCAACTGTCCAAGACTTCTGTGGTGCCTGAGAAGGGTCTTCAGCTGGTCTGGGTAATAAACAAACTGCAGACAGACGTCCAGGACAGAGGGGGCAGCACTGAGCCAGGAGACCGTCTGAAGGAAAGATGCAGGCACAACATGCTATGCTATGCTATAGCCGGATGTACAAGACAGGAGTTGACTGACAGCAGCAGATACATTGTGGTGTAAAACTATATACATGACAGCTCAGGATTTGTGTATGTTTGTAAAGATCATACGGTTAGTTTAATTGTATTTTAGTATACTTCATGTGCTCTCACATGCATACAAAAAAATTGCTGACATTTTGAAAACCATCTAATTTTGCCGCTGCAGATATTTTCCTTTTTACAGGATCATAAACTTGTCTTTGCTTTTATTTAGATATCCATCAAGACGAAGGCTTCTTCATGGAGAAATTCAGGATTTTCTTTCTTAAGCATGAGTGGACCCATGCCAAAGTGAGAAGGCATCTCCAGTGGGTCCTGATATAGCTGGGTACTGGTGTTCTGTGTCAGTACCTGTGTGAGGTCTGGTACCGGCAGCAGCTGATCCAGTGTGGAAAGGAACTCCCACAACAGAACCTCTAGAGCTGGGTCAGTTTTACAGCCAAACTGCTGGGGGCAAGTAGAGAGAGCGAGAGAGCGAGAGAGCGAGAGAGCGAGAGAGAGCGAAAGAAAATATTATTATCATGTTTGGACACTTTGGGAGGAAAAAGCAATCAAAATTGAAAATGACAAATATTAACAAATGCAACCAATATATGATATAAATAGAAACATGGTTATAATTGGGGGGGGGGGGGGGGTGTATAACACGGGTAGAGTGCAGGGAACTGTGTATACAGGGTGTAAAGTCTGAGCACAGGGGAACACAGTAGATCTCACTATCCTGTGTGCCAGCTGTCCTTGCCAGTAAAGGACGTGAATTTAACTGAGATGCAGGCTGCCGTATTGGCCCATATAACAGACACAAGCACCCAGCCAATGATGAGCAGTTGGAACGGTCAAAGTGCTGAATGACTTCTGAGAGGTCCGGTACCCTTTCCCGTCCACCCCCACGCCTCCTGCCTCTCCCTCCTCTCCTCACCTGCAGCCCCAGAGTGAGCTCGGTCCTCTGGCTCTCACTCAGCAGCTCTGGGAATGTCTCCATCACTAGAGACACAAACTCCTCCAGTTTCCCATAATGCAACACGTCTTGCTGCTGCAGCACTTGCCACATGGCTGCAGAGAGGAGTTGAAGTGGAGGAACCAGCAGGTGCAGGGAGGAGACCGGGTGAGAGGGATCTAACAATAGAGAATAATAGAGAATTAAAAAAACAAAACATTTATGTTAACTTCAAATGTAAGCCCAAGCACAACTGCAAGTTAGGGTGGAAAACACTTAATTTAAACTTAAGACACTGATAAAGCCACTTCTTTCCTGTTCAATTCAAAGATCGGCCCAGCTACCTGGCTATGCAGTATTTTGTTTTATTAAAACATCTAGGTTTCTACGCAATTAACACAAATTCTAAAATCTTTCTACATACCCAGATTATCTAACTATAAACGAAGAAATCCTCTCTGTCCTTCTGTCTGTCTGTATTTCGCTTTGCTCGACAACCTGGCACTATATGAAGTTGAAATTCGCTAGGTGTATTGCTCAGGACCCTAGGAACTGCAGTGCCTACTGTGAAGTTTATTGGATGAGCAGTTCTCCAGAAAAGAAGCTATTTGTCCTAAAAACTGTAGGAGGATATAATTTGAAGCAGTGAGAGAGTACTGTGACATCATCAGCTGCAGAGGCTGCTAGAGCATTGGAACATTATCAGCTGCAGAGGGAAGAATTCACCTGCTGGAGGGCAGAGAGTACAATGTGACATCACAATGGTCAACATTTCACCATTCATTTCAATGGGACAGAAATTGACTGCACATTTTCCACAGGCACCGGAGTCAGGTAAGAATTCTGAGGCTGACTATTCGCTAGCAGCCCTTTCCAAACACACACATTTTGCACGGACACTGCACTATTTGATATACATTACATTACATTACAGGCATTTAGCAGACGCTCTTATCCAGAGCGACTTACACAACTTCTTATTACATTTATCCATTCATACAGCTGGATATATACTGAAGCAATTCAGGTTAAGTACCTTGCTCAAGGGTACAACGGCAGTGTCCTACCTGGGAATCGAACCTGCAACCTTTTGGTTACAAGTCCAGTTCCTTAACCATTATACTACACTGCGGCCAGTGGGCAGTTAGAATTAATTCTAAATTAGGCGACGAACTTTCACAAAAACACTATTCCAAAGAATTGTATTTGTAAATCCATATTTTTGAATTGCAGTGTTGTGAAAGAACAAGACAAGGCTCATTTCTCCCTGGGCAGAATATCTCCAAGAAAGTGACAAAACTCCACAAAATTCACAAAAGGTGTCATCACTCATATAACAATTACCAAACTACTGGCAGGCCAGGGTTAGTCAGACGCCTGACTTTGAACAGGAGCCATACAGAAATGACAGTCTAACACAATCAATATACACTGCTGCATGAAAGTTTGTGAACCTTTAGAATTTTCTGTATATCTGCATAAATTTGATCTAAAATGTGATCACATCTTCATCTAAGTCCTAAAACTTGATAAAGTGAACCCAGCTCAACAAAAAACACGAAAAACATTATTCTTTTATGATTTATTTATTGAGCAAAATTATCCAACATTAAATGCTTTGTTGGAAAAAGTATGTGAACCCTTGGATCATACGTATTTTTAAAGTATCGTATTTAATATTTGGTCGCATATCCTTTGCATGCTGTTACTTCCTGAAGTCTGTGACACATCAATATCAAAAGACTATCAATATGTTATTTTCAGGTACTGTTACAAGCGATACCATAACCTCTCTGCATTTGAATGGATCTCTATGGCAATTGGGCGTGGGATTGATGTAGCTGTAAATGATGCTGGAACAGTATGGAATACATGATTGGAAAAATGGCTGTAAGTCATCAACGGTCTGAGGTATTAAACGAGCCCCAAACCATCACTCTGCTGCCAGTTATGCAGTAGATATGGATGGATCACTGCAAGGGTTATTTCTCCTGACTCATTTTCCTATAGACCTCTATGGGGAAAAAAGTCAGGAGAAGAAACCCTTAAAGTGATCCATCCACAACTACTCCATATCTGGCCGCAGAGTGATGGTTTGGGGCTCGTTTGATACCTTAGACCAGGGGTGTCAAGATCCGGTCCTGGAGGGCCGCAGTGTCTGCTGGTTTTTGGTGCGTTTAAGCACAAGTGATTAATTTAAGTCACTAATTGGCTAAGAAGTCCACACACCTTGTTCTCAATGCTTTAACTGGGTGCTGATTGAAAGGAAACCACAAATACCTGTAGACACTGCGGCCCTCCAGGACTGGAGTTTGACACCCCTGCCTTAGACCCTGGATGACTAACAGCCATTTAGCCAGTCATGTGTTCCATACTGTACCAGTGTAATTTACAGCTGAATCTAGTCTCACCCCCCAATTCCCATAGAGATCCATTCAAATGCAGAGAGGTTATAGTATCGCTTGTAACAGTACCTGAAAATAACATATTGAGAGTCTTTTGATATTGATGTGTCACAGACTTCAGGAAGTAACAGCATGCAAAGGATATGTGACCAAATATTAAATATGATACTTTATAAATACGTATGATCCAAGGGTTCACATACTTTTTCCAACAAAGCATTTAATGTTGGATAATTTTGCTCAATAAATAAATTATAGAATAATAATGTTTTTTGTGTTTTTTATTGAGCTGGGTTCACTTTATCAAGTTTTAGGACTTAGATGAAGATGTGATCATATTTTAGATCGAATTTATGCAGATATACAGAAAATTCTAAAGGGTTCACAAACTTTCGAGCAGCACTGTATATTACCTATAGATCAGGCGAAACGCGATAAATTGGACCGAACGTAATTATAATTGGCTACGAGCGGATCACATAGCGGGATTAAGGAGGAGCGTCTTCTGCATTAAATAGGCTACTATTTGGAGAAATCGTAGCCATTGAATCCCTATTGAGCCATCGGATCTGCGGCTCATTATTGAAAAAGCAGCACAGGCTACCCTACCAATTATAATTGACAGCTCAATCTATTATTATTATTATTATTCAACAATATATTTGGCAAATCCTTGCATCAGTCTTAGTTATTATTGGAATCTATGTGCATATTCAAACACACCGCTAGATCCCTCGTTCATATCTTAGGCTATTGTCCTTCGTCGAACACTCAATTTATAAAGGCAGAGATACGCTACGTACCTCCAATTTCCCTCTCTGCAAAGCTCATTGTTTCCATCAACGTGCAACTTATTATAACTATTGGAAGCAGTTGTGAAGAACCAGCCTGGAAATGATTTAACACATAACATTCCTTGTACGAACGCATGCGTACTACTCGCAACTTATAAAAGGAGGATGACTTCCGTGATACCACCCAGGCGGAATAAAATCAAAATAAAAGTCAGATTGTATTTTTCTGTTGTGAACCAAAAAATAACGGAACGTGGGGTTGCGTCACAATATTCTTCACTCCCCACCTCCCTTCCTCCACTACCCCACTACCACTCCTCTGCTACCCGGAAGTATGCGAAACTGTCTGAACGTTTCGAGTACAAGTATTTGCATGTACAGTGTACAATGTACCTGACATTGCGGTTTGCGTTGAGATATTAATTAATATGTAACCATTAATAGGTAATTAAGATGAAATCAGCAACATTAGATTAAAACACAAAGATCCGTTTCCGGGGTACGGAGTAGAGAAGGTGGTAGTGGAGGACGGGAGGGTGCATTTTTCGCCTATTGGCACACATCCCCATTCAGAAATGCACCTATGAAATTCTGTATATTGTTCCTGACTTGCTGTCAGAAGTTACATTTGCCAGAATTGGATTTACATTTCAGAATTACATTTCAGAAGATGTGCCCTGTCACAATATTGTGTTTAGTGATCTTTTTCAACACATTTCAATTGAGAGATTTACAAAAATCTAACATTTGAAGTTTTGTTGGAGCTTGTTTTTAAGATGTTTGTCTAAAATAAAGAAGTTTGAAGAATGCATTCTGCCTTTCATTTTGAATGTTTCGTCACCGGTTGCCTCCAGGAAAAGCTTGTTTTCTTTATCTTTCCACGAGATCAACTTCTTCACGCTGCTGAAGCAATCAAATTTTTACGTTTTGAAAACCTTTCTCAGCTGAACTTCTTGCAGTTAAAATATTTAGGTGGAAACAATGTGCTGTATAGAGAGGGTAAATGGGGGTGCGTATGATTTTATCCTTGTAAAAGGAGTGTTCCATAATTTTGTAAATATGAGTGCACTTACTATTCCAAATGTGGCGCCCGCTAGCCTACTGTGTATCTCCTACGCCATTTAATCTTTAAATGGCAAATAAAGCAAAATACTCCAATTAGTTGGTAGGCTACATATGAAATGGTTAGGACATCTTTCTGAAATAAAGCTGGCATGCTGCAATTATTATTTTTAAATTGTGCAAGAAAGCATATCCGACCTATAGCAGAGTCATCTGGATCCAGAGGAACTGGGAGGCTGCGTTTGAACTACATCCCTGCAGAGCACCACAACCCTAGAGAGGATAGAATCTATAACTATAGCAATTTATTTCAGATTAACTGGGATATTAAACTTAAGAATTCAGAATAATCAGCAGCCTACCCTCTGGGGAAGAAGGCTGGATATCTGCTTTTTCACCTGGATTATGTTGCTGGAGAACCATTTTTCATAAAACAACGATTTGTTTTTATATTAAATGACCCTATTATTCCATATAAATATAATACTCGTGGGGGGAGAAATCGTGTTTATGGATTAATGACCAAGAGGGAAGCATTTGTTGGGGAAAGTTAGATAATTGCAAAAGAATGTTTTCAATTTCATAGTCACAGAGCAAAATAAATTCAAGACTACCTAATTGAGAAAAGATAAAGGGCCTGATTTACTAAGACCTTTAGCAGGAGTAAAAACTTTTAGCACACACAAAACTAAAAACACAGCCAATTATTAGTGCAAAACAAATACCATAACAAATCATTTGTCATGTTATTGTTTTTGCGTGTGCTGGTCTTGCACACGCTAAAGGTCTTCGCAAATCAGGCCCAAAATGGAGTATGAAATTCCAGATTGAGGTCATACAAGCATTATTGAGTGGTAAAATCAAGAAAGTTGAGCCACTATCTAATGCATCTTATTTCTCCGTATGAAATTAGAGCAAATGATCAATCTTCTTACTTATCAGTCTTGTTACTGCTAGGGATATTGCTGCATAAGCAAGTCTTGAAATAACTTATGCCTTTCTAACAAGTATGCTACCGTTCAAAGATAAATCTTAGTTTTTTCAATAATCGGGTTATAAGTGGAGAACATCTATCCTCTCTATTTTCGCTAATATTTATTCCCAAATAATTTATTTATTCTCCGACTGGTATATTACAAAAAGAGGGTATATCACAGACGTTCACATTTGTTGATGTTCAGACAGAGCGCGGAGGCTTTGGAGAGTTGTTGGATCACATTAGTACCTATAAAGAATTTGGTATGCATCCTTTAAAAAAAAGGGTGCCATCATCTGCTAACTGACTCAAACATGCCTGATGATTTGTCAGCAATTGCAATCCCTTTAAAATCACAAAGCTTATTGAAATCTGCAAGAAGTTGATTGCAAAGTAAAACATTTTTAAAAAAGATACAGGGAAATCGGACATCCCTGTTTGATACCACGCTTGAGATTGAATATAGAAGTGCCAGATTGTAATTTGATTGAGCAATTGCCACTTTTATATAGCATTTTAACTGCTTTTTAAAAAAAAAGGCTTTTTTACAAAGTCAAATTTTTCAAAAAAGGGGGGAAAATGAAGTTCCCCATTGTGTTCCACCATGCCAAAAGCCTAGTAGAAGCCTAAGTGGAACTACAGATAGGCTAATGACATTAAGATTAAAAGATGAACTATAAAATATTACAATCCCATAGCATAAACTAGAACTAAATCCTAGTCAAATGCAGGCCATTTCTTTAAGTAGATTTTCCATTCACTCATGAAGAAGAGACTGTACTCTTTTTAAAAGAACAGCAAAACAGTCCTCAGACATGGATCTCTATGGGAATTGGGGGGTGGGATTAGATTAAGTTGTAAATTACACGGGAATAGTATGGCATCCATGGTTGGCTGAGTGGCTGTAAATCATCAAGTGTCTGAGATATCAAATGAGCCTCAAACCATCCCTCTGCTGTCAGATATGAATTCAATTGTGGCCCCTCAACTGAAATTGTGAGGAGCACATTGACAGTGGCATCCTTCATCCAACTGCGTGGCCTCGCCTTAACTCTTTCAAGCACACTGAAGGCCCGCTTGCAGTCCGCTGGGCCTACTGGGCCCAGTGCGCACATTAAGGTCGCAAAGCCAGGCAACAGCTCCTGAATTGTTTCACTTGAAAGGAGGCTTCTGGCCAACTGCTCCTGCATAAGCTGGCGATTCAGCTTCATATATTCCCGCAGGCTCAGCCACTCGTCCTCGACTGCAACTGGGTCGATGATGCCCTCTGGGGCACCGTAATGTGCCGCGAGGCACCCAGCCTCTACGAGGCCATAGTCGCCAGGCACGGGGTCGGGCAGCTGAGCTGGATCCAGGATGGCGACGTTAGAGAGAAGCTTTGTGACCTGGAAGCGATCCTCCAGGATCATCAGGTCAATGAATGGCTCCCTCACCCTCTCCTGCCACGGCCTCCTTGCCCTCTCATCAAAGATAATTTGAGATTCTGCAAGCCTCCCCCCTTCTCTTAGGTCCCCCTCGAGCTTGCCCCCTCCCCGTGCGCCAGACCTCATGCCCCGCACCAGCGCCATCTTCACCTGTACCGCCGAGTGAATCTCAACAAGGTTGATCTTAGCCCTCTGGAAACACCTCGACAGGGCAGAGAGATGCGGCAGCAGGTCGTACAGCAAGTAGAGGGAGGCCAGAGTATCATAGTTCACCAGCCATGCCAGCAGACCAGCTGCTGCTGCACTGTCCGCATCCCTGGCTTAATTTTTATAGATTTCACGTAACCTCTTGGTTAACTTTCTTTTCTCAACTCCAACATTGACAAACTCTTCAGATTACGTTTTGCATCTAGGGAAATTAGCATTTCAAAGTCCCCGTTAGGTGTATTTTTTCACCCTAGTACATATATTTCAATATTCTACCTTCTTCTCTGACCTGACCCTATCCTGTGTGGGTACGTTGGTGCACGGCGAGGTAATCTGAACGAACGAAACTCCTCCCACATTGGGAGCAGTGGTACGGGCGTTCCCCTGTATGAGTTCTCTGGTGGTTCCTCACCTAGAGAGGAGATCAAATTGAGCGGCTAATTAATGGAATCAGGTCTGCCAAATTAGGGTTGAAATGAAAACCTCCAGGACGGTAAATGTCCCAGAACAGAGATGGGCAGCCCTGGTTTAGATTTTGCCTACCAGTGCTAAAACGATACGGTGCCTGACCCGATACCTTCTTTGAAAAAAAGAATGATGTTAAAGAACATCTTTTTTTTATTGCAAAATCAAATAAATTGAACTATACATCAACTCGTTACTGTTGAGGTTATACTAATTAATACAAAAAAACACTATTAACAAATTTACAAAACATTTTTTTTTAAAATAAAGCCAAACCCAACTACAATAATTTTACAGTAAATAACCGTTACAGTACGAATGATAACAGCAAAAGAAACACCAAGTTAAAACTCTTCTACATGCTCTACATATTGTACACCCCCTTTTACACACTACTGTCTTTAAGCATTTGTTGCACGTCCCAAAGTTTGAATCCTTTTGGGTAAAATACAGCCACGCTTTATACCATTTCGATTTTGGCATTTTGACCCAGTTTAATGGTTAGCTAGCTTACTGATGGTACCTGCTGGCACTGACTGAGTGGACAGAGCGAGTGTAACGTTGGCTAGTGAAGGCACGAGGCGGGCGCGTGGGTGAGCGATGTTTCGGAGCACCAGACGACGGTGGAAAACAGTGGGCAGCTGTTGTATTTTACATTGTATATTAAAATTTGGCACCAAAATCTGCATTGCGATTCCGTCTGGTAGTTACCGGTCATATGCCATAGTGCCACTACAATTCAATTTAATACAAATGATTTAGTATATACAAAGTTTTTTACAGAAAACTGTCACAACGACGTTGTAGAGAGAAAAAGAAGAACTGGGAAAAAACCAGGCCTGAACCCCCCAAACAGCAAACGAGGTAAAAATTCCCCGGTGGGAAGAAAAACACTCAAACGGTAACAAGAAAACTCTAACCCCTTAGTTCTTGGTCAGGATTGAATGACTGAAGATCTTCCTACACTGGGAGCAGAGGGATCGGACCTATCCTGTGTGGTTTCACTGGCGTACAGTAAGGTAATCGGAATTCTTCCCACACTGGGAGCAGCGTTAAAGGGGCTCGCCGGTATGAGTTTGCTGGTGTAGCTTCAGTTTATCTGCCCTAACAAAACTCTTCCCACACTGCAAACAGTGGAATGGCTGTTCCCCTGTATGAATTTTCTGGTGGTGCTTCAAATTACTCGACTGAGTGAAACTCTTCCCGCAAAGGGAGCATTGGTACGGGCGTTCCCCTGTATGAACTCGCTGGTGTCGCTTCAGTTTATCTGCACGACCAAAACTCTTCCCACACAGCAAACAGTGGAATGGCCGTTCCCCTGTATGAATTTTCTGGTGTTCCTTCAAATTACTTGACTGAGTGAAACTCTTCCCACACTGGGAGCAGAGGTATGGGCGTTCCCCTGTATGAGTTCTCTGGTGTTCCGTCAAAGTACTCGACTGAGTGAAACTCTTCCCGCACTGCAAACAGTGGAATGGCTGTTCCCCTGTATGAATTTTCTGGTGGAGCTTCAAATTACTTGACTGAGTGAAACTCTTCCCACACTGGGAGCAGTGGTATGGGCGTTCCCCTGTATGAGTTCTCTGGTGTTTTGTCAAAGTACTCGACTGAGCGAAACTCCTCCCGCACTGGGAGCAGTGGTATGGCCGTTCACCAGTATGAGTTCGTTGATGTAGCTTCAGTTTATCTGCCCGAATGAAACTCGTCCCACACTGGGAGCAGTGGTACGGGCGTTCCCCTGTATGAGTTCTCTGGTGTTTTGTCAAAGTACTCGACTGAGCGAAACTCCTCCCGCACTGGGAGCAGTGGTACGGGCGTTCCCCTGTATGAGTTCTCTGGTGGAGCTTCAAATTACTCGACTGAGTGAAACTCTTCCCACACTGGGAGCAGTGGTACGGGCGTTCCCCTATATGAATTCTCTGATGTATCTTCAGTTTCTCTGACCGAGTGAAACTCTTCCCACACTGGGAGCAGGGGTATAGACGCTCTCCAGTATGAGATCGCTGGTGTATTCTTAAAGAAAATGAAGTTGTGAAACACTTCTCACACTGGGAGCACTGGTATGGATGCTCCCCAATAAGCGTTAGTTGGTGTACCATCAGAGTACTTAACTGACCAAAATTATTCCCAGACTGTGAGTCGTGGTGTGGATGGTCCCATGTATGCATTCGCTGGTGTAGCCTAAGACGACAAAAACGGCGGAAATGCTTCCCGCAGTGGGAGCATGTGTGGGCCCCTGGAGTGCCTGTGGGGTACTGTGTCGGGGTGGGCGTTGTCTTAGGGGGTGTGGGGTGCTGATGTGTGCTGCTGGGAGACTGTTGGGACCTCAAAGTCGTCTTGAGCTCCTCAGGGTGAACCTTCTCAATGTGCTGGTGAAGATTCACTTCCTCTGTTTGAACGAATGGGCAATGGGAGCAGGCAAAGACCTGAGACGACACCTCAACAGTTTGTCCTGAGGAGAGATAAGGTGTGTAGCAGATATGAAACTTATAGGAAATAGAGACGGAAGCAGATTCTGATACACAACCATTACTGCAAATGTATCTTAATATCCTTCAGCACAACTTTTCAACCATCTCCACCTGTGTTATCAACTCCCTCAGACATTTGGAAAATGATTACCTGTGTGATCTGACCCTGTGTTTTGGTTCCTGTGGGACATGACAGGAGAAATAAGTGAGGCTTCAGCACAGATCCTGTAAAAGACAAATAAAAGGCACATTATTTAATATACCACTGACTGATAGTGAACGGAGGAGACACACAGTCCAGCTCCTAATTTATTTTTACCCATTCTCTGATGAAGATAATAGCATTTTCGGTGGTCTCTCCAACTGGCCAATTGTATTCCTCTTCTGGGTCACGACCTGACCCTTCTTCTGTGTCAGTGATCTGTTTCCTCTCTGTGGTGAGAGCTCATGCTGTCCCCATGAAGATCTCGCTCCCTGACCTCTTTGACAGGCCACGAGATGAGGAGGTGATGACAAAGGAAGTGAACTATTGCCAATTTCTAGTCGGCGAATCAGCACTCTAGGTTTTTTTAGCAGACAGGAAGTGACCAGAGTAGACAGCTCTTCCCCTTCCCGTTGTGCTTGTTCTGATTTTCTACCGTTCTTCAGCAATTTGTCAGTTTGGGAAACTAGATCAGTTGCATGTCCCTCCATCTGTTCATCCGTCTCTTCTTCCTCTTTCCAGAGTTCCTCTTCATCTCTCATGCCATCCTCCCTCTCCATTTTCACACTCTGCCTCTCCCCATCTTCTTCCTCCTCATTTATGTTGGTTAGTAATTCTTTTTTCTGTCTGCTCATTAGATATACAGTCTTCCTCTCCCTCTTCTCGTCTTCACATCTGTTCGAAATTGACGTTTGCTCCATCCCTGTGTAATCTGAACTGTCCATCACAGATTCTGCCTGGATGTCTTCATCTGAAGAGGCGGGTCTTAAGCAGTTCATGCAGTCGGTTATGGATTCTGATTGGCTGTTGGTGTTGGTCAGCTTTGTAGAACCCACTACTCTTTGACAGGGAGGGCGGGACATAGAGGACAGCTTGTACTCCTCTATGAAGGGAAGTGTTGCTGTGAGAGAATGAACAGAATAATGTTTAATGGCACAGATGACAAATACTCAACATAAAATGTTAAATTGCCTTTTGTGATGTTCACAATTTCAAAACATAAATGTGTCAACATTTCATACAATCAGTGATGGATTCTGAATTGTAACTGAGTGGGATTAGTTGATATGGTTTCCCTGATAAAGACCTACCATTCATGTCCAACTGTCCAAGACTTCTGTGGTGCCTGAGAAGGGTCTTCAGCTGGTCTGGGTAATAAACAAACTGCAGACAGACCTCCAGGACAGAGGGGGCAGCACTGAGCCAGGAGACCGTCTGAAGGAAAGATGCAGGCATAACATGCTGTGCTATAGCCGGATGCACAAGAAAGGAGTTGACTGACAGCAGTACATACGTTGTGGTGTAAAACACATTTCAGAAAGACTGACAGCTCAGGGTTGTGCATGTTTGTAAAGATCATACTGGTAGTTATTGTATTTTAGTATACTTTACATGCTCTCACATGCATACAAAAAAGTTGCTGACATTTTGAAAACCATCTAATTTTGCCGCTGCAGATATTTTCTTTTTTACAGGATCATAAACTTGTGTTTGCTTTTATTTAGATATCCATCAAGAAGAAGGCTTCTTCATGGAGAAATACTGGATTTTCTTTTTGAAGCATGAGTGGACCCATGCCAAAGTGAAAAGGCATCTCCAGTGGGTCCTGATATAGCTGGGTACTGGTGTTCTGTGTCAGTACCTGTGTGAGGTCTGGTACTGGCAGCAGCTGATCCAGTGTGGAAAGGAACTCCCACAACAGAACCTCTAGAGCTGGGTCAGTTTTACAGCCAGACTGCTGGGGGCAAGTCGAGAGAGCGAGAGAGCGAGAGAGTGAGAGAGAGAGAGAGAGAGAGAGAGAGAGAGAGAGAGAGAGAGAGAGAGAGAGAGAGAGAGAGAATGAAAGAGAATCTTATTAATTGGGGGGGGGGGTGTATAATGGGGGTAGAGTGCAGGGAACTGTGTATACAGGGTGTAAAGTCTGAGCACAGGGGAGTACACAGTAGATCTCACTATCCTGTGTGCCAGCTGTCCTTGCCAGTAAAGGACGTGAATTTAACTGAGATGCAGGCTGCCATATTGGCCGATATTACAGACACAAGCACCCAGCCAAGGCTGAGCAGTAGAAACTGTCAAAGTGCTGAATGATTTTTGAGAGGTACGGTACCCTTTCCCGTCCACCCCCACGCCTCCTGCCTCTCCCTCCTCTCACCCTCACCTGCAGCCCCAGAGTGAGCTCGGTCCTCTGGCTCTCACTCAGCAGCTCTGGGAATGCCTCCGTCACCAGAGACACAAACTCCTCCAGTTTCCCATAATGCAACACATCTTGCTGCTGCAGCACTTGCCACATGGCTGCAGAGAGGAGTTGAAGTGGAGGAACCAGCAGGTGCAGGGAGGAGACAGGGTAAGAGGGATCTAACAATACAGAATTTAAAAAAAACATTTATGTTAACTTCACATGTAAGACCCAGCATGACTGCAAGTTAGTGTGTAAAATACTTAATTTAAACTTAAGACACTGATAAAGCCACTTCTTTCCTGTTCAATTCAAAGATCGGCCCAGCTACCTCGCTAGTATTTTATTTTATTAAAACATCTAGGTTTCTACGCAATAAACACAAATTCTAAAATCTTTCTACATACCAGATTATCTAACTATAAAGGAAGAAATCCTCTCTGTCCGACTGTATTTTGCTTTGCTCGACAACCGGGCACTGTATAAAGTTGAAATTCGCTAGGTGCATTGCTCAGGACCCTAGGAAGTGCAGTGCCAACTGAAGTTGAATGAGCGGAACAGTTGAATGAGCGGTTCTCCAGAAAATAAGATATTTGTCCTAAAAACTGTAGGAGGATATAATCTGAAGCAGCGAGAGGGTACTGTGACATCATCAGCTGCAGAGGGAAGAATTCACCTGCTAGAGCAGGGGTTCCCAAACCGGTCCTGGGGACCCCCTGTGTATGCTGGTTTTCGTTGCAACCACAGTTGCAATTCCAGAATGTTAACAAGCTGTTATTTTTTCTTAATTAGGTGCTTGTCATGTTAAGAGGAATTATTTGCCCTCTTAAGCCACATTATATCAAAAATAGCTATGGATGCCATGTAGAATAAACACCCCATGTTCACATTGTGCTTATTGTGCTATATTATTTAAAAAAGATAAGAAAATTATTTAACAGATCCATTTAAAGACTGATTTGAATCAATAGGCTCCTAATTGGTGAAAGTGTGGACACATGGCCACTAAAACTAACCATTTGGTAGATAATGAAGAATTCAAACACAAAGCAAATGATAACGAGCCAAACCTGCATTGTGTTAATAAGCTTAAAGAAAAAATTATGAGTTAAACGCCTACGAATTAGGACAACTTAATTAACCTAAGTAGGATCCTATTTATTCACTTCACTCTTTAATTTGAGTGAAAATACATAATTTTGTAACCTCTTTTTATGTAATTGTTGCAATATAGCACAATAAGCACAACGTGAACATGGGGAGTTTATTCTACATGGCATGCATAGCTATTTCTGACATAATGTGTCTTAAGAGGGTGAATAATTCCTCCAAACATGAAAAGCACCTAATTAAGAAAAATTTACAGCTTGTTAAAATTCTGGGATTGCAACTGTGGTTGCAACGAAAACCAGCATACACAGGGGGTCCCCAGGACCGGATTGGGAACCCCTGTGCTAGAGGGCAGAGAGTACAATGTGACATCACAATGGTCAACATTCCACCATTCATTTCAATGGGACAGAAATTGACTGCACATTTTCCACAGGCACTGGAGTCAGGTAAGAATTCTGAGGCTGCCTTCGCTAGCAGCCAGTTCCAAACAGGCACATTTCGCGCGGGCACTGCACTAGTTGATATAAAATTCTAAATTATGCGACTTATAACATTCACAAAAACACTATTCCAAAGAAGTGTATTTGTTAATGCATATTTTTGAATTGCAGTGTTGTGAAAGAACAAGATTATAGGCTAATTTCTCCCTGGGCAGAATCAGTGACGGCGCCAGAAACTTTTCTCTCCCTGGGCTAAGGGTGGGCTAGGTCAATACATGGGGGTGCTAAGGTTAGCTGTGTTTCCCCCAGGATGGCTTTTGTGTGTGCGCTGGGGGGGCCTGCACAAGTGGCAGAGCATCTATACAACAGTCAGAATTGTACAATTCTGTAAATTGGAATGGCATTACAAATGTAATTTGGCTTCATCAATACGAGTACTTAAAAATATCAGACATCAAAGAAAATAAGACACCGGAAAATAATTAAAAAGGACGTGAGAAGAGAGGATAAATTATCAGTGTAACGTGATGTCAAACAAGATGGCTAAAATGTCGTTGTTTAACCGCTGCTCTGTGATTGGGACATTTAGGAGTTTCATTATCTAACGAAGATCGCAAACTTTACATATCAGTTAGTTATGCTCCTAGGTGTGCTCCATAAAGCTGCGCCGTAACATTTGCGTTGGTTTCTGTATTATCAGAACAGCTTCCACTGTCACCACTCTCCCCTATCTCATTTAGCTCGTACATTTAGCTACATGGAAGAAATATGAGATCTTTAACGGTGCCTGGCCATTTTTTGGAGGCAAGCTCTTCTTATTAGCTGAAGTCGAGATGACGATCATTTAGCTAATTTAGGTTAGTTATTCGCTTTCCAAATCTACTCATCTGTGCATGGCCAAGCAGCCAATGTTGTGAGATTAGTCTAACGCCAATCAAAACACTGTAGTTTACACTTGGGAGTTGCTACCTAGGGAGGTCCACACACTCCACAAATCTGTTGAGTAGTTGATCATTTCCGAAGACGGATCACATGGAGAGATTATGCGAACACATTTTCTATTGATTTTAAAATGATAGTAAATTAGTTTTCAAACAATGACGTTTCCATTTAATATTTTTTGACATGGTGGCGAACTCTGTAGGCCTGATGTATTGTAGCCTATGGAAAACAATGGGTTGCTAACGTTTGAAATCAGTTTACGTTATTTTGTCATTTGCTTGAGCTCCCTACACACACACACCCCCACACCCGTAGCCTACGTCATAGCATAGGCTACATACGCTGCGTAGCCAGGGTGAATATCAGAAACGGATTAGAATTGTTGATTTAGCCTACTTTTATATATATTTTTATTATAATTATAAAAATGTTATTAAAATGCCTGGGGGGGCTAAACCGGGGCTAAGCAAATTTGTGACGGGGCTATAGCCCACCCTTGCCCCGGTGTAGCGCCGTCCATGGGCAGAATATCTCCACGAAAGTGACGAAACTCATCTAACAATTACCAACTACTGGCAGGCTAGGGTTATCCAGAGGTCTGACTTTGAACAGGAGCCATACAGAAATAACAGTTTAACATAATCAATACCTATAGAGCAGGCAAAACGCGATAAATTGGACCGAACGTAATATATTTTGGCTACGAGCGGATCACATAGCGGGATTGAGGAGGAGCGTCTTCTGCATAAAATAGGATACTATTTGGAGAACACGTATCTATTGAATACGAGGCTGAAGTTGGTTCCTTATTCGCAGCTTCTTATTCGTAATTCCCGGTCCACCATAAATTTCTTACTTGAGGCTGCTTATTCGCAATTTCACAGGCTGATTTAGAACGTAGGCTATAAGGAACCAACTTCAGCCTCGTCTATTGAATCCATATTGAGCCACCGGATCTGCGGCTCATTATTGAAAAAGCAGCACAGGCTACCTTACCAATTATAGTTGACAGCTCACTCAATTATTATTATTCAAGAATATATACATGGCAAATCCCTGCATCAGTCTTAGCTATTATTGGAATCTATGTGCATATTGAAACACACCGCTAGATCCCTCGTTCATATCTTAGGCTATTGTCCTTCGTCGACCACTCAATATAGCCTATAAAGGCAGAGATACGCTACGTACCTCCAATTTCCCTCTCGGCAAAGCTCATTGTTTCCATCAACGTGCAAAGTATTGGAACTGTTGTGAAACAATTGTGAAGAACCAGCCTAGAAATGATTTAATACACAACATTACGTCTTGGTAAATTCCTTGTACGAACGCATGCGTACTACTCGCAACTTATAAAAGGAGGATGACTTCCGTGATACCACCCAGGCGGAATAAAATCAATATAAAAGCCATTTTAATTGAGAGATTTATAAAAATCTACATTTGAAGCTTTGTTGGAGCTTGTTTTTAAGATGTTTGTCTAATATAAAGAAGTTTGAAGAACGCATTCTGCCTTTCATTTTGAATGTTTCGTCACCGGTTGCCTCCAGGAAAAGCTTTTCTTTATTTTCGTACGAGATCAACTTCTTCAAGCTGCTGAAGCAATCGAGTTTTACGTTTTGAAAACCTTTCTCAGCTGAACTTCTTGCAGTTAAAATATTTAGGTGGAAACAATGTGCTATATAGAGAGGGTAAATGGGGGTGCGTATGATTTTATCCTTGTAAAAGGAGTGTTCCATAATTTTGTAAATACGAGTGCACTTACTATTCCAAATGTGGCGCCCCCTAGCCTACTGTGTACCTCCTACGCCATTTAATCTTTAAATGGCAAATAAAGCAAAATACTCCAATTAGTTGGTAGGCTACATATGAAATGGTTAGGACATCTTTCTGAAATAAAGCTGGCATGCTGCAATTATTATTTTTTAAAATTGCGCAAGAAAGCATATCCGACCTATAGCAGAGTCATCTGGATCCAGAGGAAGTGGGAGGCTGCGTTTGAACTACATCCCTGCAGAGCACCACAACCCCAGAGAGGATAGAATCTATAACTATAGCAAATTATTTCAGATTAACTGGGATATTATTAAACTTAGATAATAATTCAGAATAATCAGCAGCCTACCCTCAGGCTTAAAAAGCTGGGGAAGAAGACTGGATATCCGCTTTTTCGCCTTGATTATGTTACTGGAGAACAATTTTTCATAAAACAACGATTTATTTTTAAAATAAATAAATAAATAAAATGACCCTATTATTTATATAAATATAATACTCATGGGGGGAGAAATTGTGTTTATAGACTCAAGAGAGAAGCATTTGTTAGGGAAAGTTAGATAATTGCAAAGGTATGTTTTCAATTTTATAGTTACAGAGCAAAATAAATTTAAGACTACCTAATTCAGAAAAGATAAAGGGCCTGATTTACTAAGACCTTTAGCTGGAGCAAAAACTTTTAGCACACACAAAACTAATAACACAACCAATTATTGCTGCAAAACAAATACCATGACCGATCATTTGTCATGTTATCGCTTTAGCATGTGCTGGTCTTGCATACGCTAAAGGTCTTTGTAAATCAGGGCCAAAATGGAGTATGAAATTCCAGATAGAGGTCAGACTTTTAAAAAATGGTATAATCCAGTTTACTTTACAAGCATTATTGAGAGTGGTAAAATCAAGAAAGTTGACCCTCTATGTACTGCATCTTATTTCTCCATATGAAATGAGAGCAAATTATCAATCTTCTTACTTATCCATCTTGTTTACTGCTAGGGATATTGCTGCATAAACAAGTCTTGAAATACTTTATGCCTTTTTAACAAGTACTCTACCCTTCAAAGATAAATCTCTTAGTTTTTTCAATAATTGGGTTAAAGTATAGAACATCTATCCTCTCTATTTTCCCTAATATTCCAAAATAATTTATTCATTCTCTGACTGGTATATTACAAGAAGAAGGTACACCCATTTTTTGATGTGCAGACAGAGCTCGGAGGCTTGGGAGAGTTGGTGGATCACATTAGTACTTTGGGTGCATATAACTTGAAAAGGGAAGGGGGTACAAGTAATCTGTCATTTTTTGTGTGTGTTCATTTTTCATATAATGGATTATTTTGATGGAGTTTCATCAAAATCTGAGAGGGTCATGCAGGGACCACTGGTTGATTTGACACGGAATGACCCTGTACTCTTTTTAAGAGTACAGTAAAACAGTCCTCAGATTGTTTCAGTTGTGAACAAAGTTCTCAAAATCAAATATCTATTTGAGTTGGTGGACAGACCTCTTACCAATCAATGATTACGCACACACCAGCAAAGAAAGCTATTTTCCTCCTGGGACTATGGCTGAGTCTGAATACGACCCATGTTCCCTATCCACTGTCCACTCAGACCCGTCTACTATGTGCCCTGTCCCCTCACTTTGCAAGCAATGGGCGAAAGTAATCCCGCAAAATTCTTTCCAAACTAGTGAGGAAGCAGTTTGTAATATTTTTTTATTTTTTATTGAGAATATAAATCAGTTAACATATGACGATTGTTACAAAGTGTAGATTATGAATGAAGATAGAATTAACAAAAATAAAAAAAGAATAGTGTTGTTGATGATGGCATTAGAGAAACCTTTATTAATCGTATGTCTAATTCTCCCGTATCCATCACACAATCAATTAATCATCTTGTAGAAAATGTTAACTACAGAACTGGGAGCATTATCAATGAAATTGCTCCTGGAAAGGTTAAAACTCTTACAGGCAAACAAAAATCCCCCTGGAGAAAAGCTGCTGCAGTACAACTCCTCATAAGAGAATGCCGGCAAGCAGAACGTAAATGGCGAAAGACAAAACTCCAGGTTAATTATAATAGCTTTAAAGCAAATCTTCATCAGTACAACAGTGAAATAAAAAGTGCCCGACAAATTTTTTTCTCAAAGATCATCAATGATAATATGAATAATCCACATAAACTCTTCTCTACTGTCGATAGACTTGTGAATCCCCCCCTCATCAATATCCTCTGAACTACGTTCAACCTCCAAATGTGAAGAATTTGCTGCCTTATTTAACAGTAAAATTATTAACATTAGAAAATCCATCAGCAATTCCATGTCTGGCCAAAAAGCCCCCCTTCCCCTAGACCCAACTGTAACCATGGATCATTTTTCACCTATCAATTTATCTACCATTGAGGCTGCTGTGAAAAAACTCAACAACACTACCTGCTCTCTTGATCCTCTCCCCACATCGTTTTGTAAAACAACTTTTAGCTGCTTAGCAGCAGAGGTACTACTAATTGTTAACCTCTCTCTCCAATCTGGCATCTTTCCAAGTGCACTAAAAATGGGTATTATTAAACCACTGTTGAAAAAGAGTAATCTAGACCCATCAATTATCAATAATTATCATCCCATTTCTAATCTCCCGTTTCTTAGTAAAATTCTTGAAAAAATTGTTTATAACCAATTATATTGCCACTTAATGTCCAACAATCACTTTGATCTTTTCCAGTCTGGTTTCAGACCGCATCCCAGCACTGAAACAGCTCTCTTGAAAGTTGTCAATGACCTCGGACGTATCACACAGAAATATAATGTTCAAAATCATGCGGACGATACACAGCTCTATATATCACTCTCTTCTGATGATCTTAGCCCCATAGACTCACTGGTTCCGTGTATCGAAAAAGTTAATAACTGGATGAATCATAACTTCCTGCAGCTTAACAAAAACAAAACTGAAATAATTACCTTTGGCAATAAATCCAAAAGATTAATAATCAACGAACATCTCGAGTCACCATCCTTCAACACCAAAGACCAAGTTAAGAATCTTGGTGTCATCTTAGATGCTGATCTAAATTTTAACAGTCAGATTAACAGTCTCACTAGGTCAGCCTTTTATCATCCTAAAATTTTGAATAAAGTAAGAGGCTTAACATCTAAACCTGATCTTGAAAAATTAGTACACGCTTTTATTACTTGTAGATTAGATTACTGCAATAGTCTCTTTTCTGGTCTCCCCAAAAAAGCTGTCGGAAGGCTGCAACTTATTCAGAATGCTGCAGCTGCAGAGTTTTGACCAGGGTCAAGAAAACTGACCACATCTCACCCATTCTTAAATCCCTCCATTGGTTCCGTGTGTCCACTAGGATTCATTTTTAAATCCTTCTTCTTGATTTGAAAGTGCGGAATGGCCTGGCTCCTCAGTATCTTTCAGACATGGTTGCAGGTTATGAACCGACCAGGCCCTTTAGGTCAACTTACTCGGGTCTCCTTGTTATTCCCAGGGTAAAATCTAAATCTGGCGAAGCTGCTTTCAGCCATTATGCACCCAGTCATTGGAACACCCTTCCATACTCTGTAAAGCATGCCCCAACTCTTGCCTGTTTCAAGAGTAGACTAAAAACCTTCTTATTCTCAAAAGCCTTTGACTAGTATGAAGTATGATTGTGGATTGGGTCTCTGATTTTATATCTACCTTTATTTTATTTTAATGTATTTTATTATATTTGTTTGTTTCATGTGAAGCACATTGAGCTTCCCTCTTAATGAAATGTGCTATATAAATAAAGTGAGACTTCACTTGTGACTTGACTACCAGTGCTAAATACCTTCTTTAAAATAAAGTGCAAAGAATGATGTTAAAGAACATCTTTTTATTGCAAAGTCAAATAAATTGAACTATACATTAATTCCTTACTGTTTAGGTTATACTTATAAATACAAAACACTATTAACAAATTTACAAAAACATTTAAACAAAAAAAATGAAGCCAAACCAAACTACAATGATTTTACAGTAAATAACCGTTACAGTACGAATAAAAACAGGAAAAGAAACACCGAGTGAAAACTCTTCTACATGCTCTACATATTGTACACCCCCTTTTGCACACTACTGTCTTTAAGCATTTGTTGCACGCCGCAAAGTTTGAATCCTTTTGGGTAAAATACAGCCACGCTTTAGACCATTTCGCTTTTGCCATTTTGAGCCAGTTTAATGTTAGTTAGCTTACTGAGGGTACCTGCTGGCACTGACTGAGTGGACAGAGCGAGTGTAACGTTAGCTAGTGGTAGCATACGGCGACTTAGTGTATGTAAACTTCTGGCCCACTGGAATTGTGATATAGTGAAATAAAAGTGAAATAATCTGTAAACAATTGTTGGAAAAATTACTTGTGTCATGCACAAAGTAGATGTCCTAACTGACTTGCCAACACTATAG
The DNA here is from genome assembly GCA_029718625.1 of Synaphobranchus kaupii. Classification (NCBI taxonomy): domain Eukaryota; kingdom Metazoa; phylum Chordata; class Actinopteri; order Anguilliformes; family Synaphobranchidae; genus Synaphobranchus; species Synaphobranchus kaupii. The sequence continues at coordinate 4,852,547 of CM056381.1, read as the reverse complement.
TTTTCTAACATGAAATCTGTGGAGTTGTTAAAAATGAATTTTAATTACTTCAACCTAAGTCTATGTAAACTTTTGACCACAGCTGTGTATTAAAATTGTATTTTAAAGTGGCACCAAAACCTGCTTTGCGATTCCGTCCAGTAGTTACCGGTCATGTGCCATAGTGGTACTAGAATTCAATTCAATTCAAATTATTTTGTAAAGTCCTTTGTACAGAGAACTGCCACAAAGATGCTGTACAGAGAAATGAAGAAGAACTGGGCAAAAACCAGGCCTGAACCCCCCAAGCAGCAAATGAGGTAAAAATTCCCCGGTGGGAAGAAAAACACTCAAACGGTTAGAAGAAAACTCTAACCCCTTAGTTCTTGATACTGATTGAATGACTGAAGGTCTTCCAACACTGGGAGCAGAGGGATCGGATCTATCCTGTGTGGTTTTGCTGGCGTACAGTCAGGTAATCAGAACTCTACCCACACTGGGAGCAGTGTTAAAGGCGCTCGCCGGTATGAGTCTGCTGGTGAAGCTTCAGTTTATCTGCCCTAACAAAACTCTTCCCACACTGCAAACAGTGGTATGGCCGTTCCCCTGTATGAGTTCTCTGGTGTTCCGTCAAAGTACTCGACTGAGTGAAACTCTTCCCACACTGAGAGCAGGGGTACGGGCGTTCCCCTGTATGAGTTCTCTGGTGTTCCGTCAAAGTACTCGACTGAGTGAAACTCTTCCCACACTGGGGGCAGGGGTACGGGCGTTCCCCTGTATGAGTTCTCTGATGTTTTGTCAAGGTACTTGAATGAGTGAAACTCTTCCCACACTGGGAGCAGGGGTACGGGCGTTCCCCTGTATGAGTTCTCTGGTGTTTTGTCAAAGTACTCGAATGAGTGAAACTCTTCCCACACTGGGAGCAGGGGTATGGGCGTTCCCCTGTATGAATTTTCTGGTGGAGCTTCAAAGTACTCGACTGAGTGAAACTCTTCCCACACTGGGAGCAGGGGTACGGGCGTTCCCCTGTGTGAATTTTCTGGTGGTGCTTCAAAGTACTCAAATGAGTGAAACTCTTCCCACACTGGGAGCAGGGGTACGGGCGTTCCCCTGTATGAGTTCTCTGGTGTTTCGTCAAAGTACTCGAATGAGTGAAACTTTTCCCACACTGGGAGCAGGGGTAGGGGCGTTCCCCTGTATGAATTTTCAGGTGGTGCTTCAAATTACACGACTGAGTGAAACTCTTCCCACACTGGGAGCAGGGGTACGGGCGTTCCCCAGTATGGGTTCTCTGGTGTTCCGTCAAAGTACTCGACTGAGTAAAACTCTTCCCACACTGGGAGCAGGGGTACGGGCGTTCCCCTGTATGAGTTCGCTGATGTATCTTCAGTTTATCTGCCCGAATGAAACTCTTCCCACACTGGGAGCAGAGGTATGGACGCTCTCCAGTATGAGTTGGCTGTGTCGGGGTGGGCAGTGTCTTTGGAGGTGTGGGGTGCTGGTGTGTGCTACTGGGACACTGTTGGGACCTCACAGTCGTGTTGAGCTCCTGAGGGTGAACCTTCTCAATGTGCTGGTGAAGATTCACTTCCTCTGTGTGAACGAATGGGCACTGGGAGCAGGCAAAGACCTGAGACGACACCTCAACAGATTGTCCTGAAGAGAGAGAGAGGTGTGTAGCAGATATGAAACTTATAGGAAATAAAGACGGAAGCAGATTCTGATGAACACAACCATTACTGCAAAAGTATCTTAATATCCTTCAGCACAACTTGTCAACCATCTCCACCTGTGTTATTGATTCCCTCAAACATTTGGAAAATGATTACCTGTGTGATCTGACCCTGTGTTTTGGTTCCTGGGGGAGATGACTGGAGAAATAAGTGAGGCTTCAGCACAGATCCTGTAAAAGACAAATAAAAGGCACATTATTTCATGTACCACTGATTGATAGTGAACGGAGGAGACACACCGTCCAGCTCATAATTTATTTTTACCTGTTCTCTGATGAAGATGGTAGCATTTTCGGTGGTCTCTCCAACTGGCCAATTGTATTCCTCTTCCGGTTCACAACCTGACCATTCTTCTGTGTCAGTGATCCATTTCCTCTCAGTGGTGAAAGCTCATGCTGTCCCCATGGAGATCTTGCTCCCTGACCTCTTTGACAGGCCACAAGATGAGGTGATGACACAGGAAGTGAACTATTGGCAATTTCTAGTCGGCGAATCAGCACTCTAGGCTTTTTTAGCAGACAGGAAGTGACCAGAGTAGACAGCTCCTCCCCTTCCTGTAGTGCATGTTCTGATTTTATACCGTTCTTCAGCAATTTGTCAGTTTGGGAAACTAGATCAGTTGCATGTCCCTCCATCTGTTCATCAGTCTCTTCTTCCTCTTTACAGAGTTCCTCTTCATCTCTCACACCATCCTCCCTCTCCATTTTCACACTCTGCCTCTCCCCATCTTCCTCCTCCTCCTCCTTCACGTTGGTTAGTAAGTCTTTTTTCTGTCTGCTCATCAGATATACAGTCTTCATCTCTCTCTTCTCGTCTATGTCTTCACATCTGTTCGAAATTGACGTTGGCTCCATCCCTGTGTAATCTGAGCTGTCCATCACAGATTCTGCCTGGATGTCTTCACCTGAAGAAGCGGGTCTTAAGCAGTTCATGCAGTCGGTTATGGATTCTGATTGGCTGTTGGTGTTGGTCAGCTTTGTAGAATCCACTACTCTTTGACAGGGAGGGTGGGACATAGAGGACAGCTTGTACTGCTCTATGAAGGGAAGTTTTGCTGTGAGAGAATGAACAGAATAATGTTTAATGGCACAGATGACAATTACTCTACATAAAATGTTAAATTGCCTTTTGTGATGTTCACAATTTCAAAAGATAAATGTACAGGTGGGGCTTCAACATTTCATACAATCAGTGATGGATTCTGAATTGTAACTGAGTGGGATTAGTTGATATGGTTTCCCTGATAAAGACCTACCATTCATGTCCAACTGTCCAAGACTTCTGTGGTGCCTGAGAAGGGTCTTCAGCTGGTCTGGGTAATAAACAGATTGCAGACAGACCTCCAGGGCAGAGGGGGCAGCCCTGAGCCAGGAGACCGTCTGAAGGAAAGATGCAGGCACAACATGCTGTGCTATGCTATAGCCGGATGCACAAGACAGGAATTGACTGAGCAGTACATACATTATGGTGTAAAACTATATACACGACAGCTCAGGGTTTGTGTATGTTTGTAAAGATCATACTGTTAATGTTTCGGATTTTAGTATATTTTACGTGCTCTCACATGCATACAAAAATGTTGCTGACCTTTTGAAAAACCATCTAATTTTGCAGCTGCAGATATTTTCTTTTTTACAGGATCATAAACGTGGGTCATTCCGTGTCAAATCAACCAGTTTTCTGAAAAGTCATAATAATCCATTGTGTGAAAAATTAATACACACAAAAAATTTGCCTCATAGGACATGTTGTTTCCGAGATATGGCCTCCTGAAATGTCTTCAAAACCTTTCGCGCTCGCGAGTCGTGAAAACGTGCAAATGTGATTTCTTCCTACTTTGGAAGCTTATAACTTGGGATTGGTAACAGCTATAGAGCTGAAACTTGGTATTCTCCATCCAAAGTTGGGTTCGGGTGAAAAAAAGTCAAAAACACAACCATCCGTCTTGTCAATGGATCACCATGTGGACAGTTAAAACTTAAACTGAAATTTACATTGAGTACCAAAGCTGAAATTTGGTTGATGAGTAGATCTAATATATGTGTTTAACTGGTGTAAATTTCAGAAAACGTTTTAACCGTCCACATGGTGATCCATTGACAAGACGGACGGTTGTGTTTTTGACTTTTTTTCACCCGGACCCAAATTTGGATGGATGCCATTCCTTTACAAATGAATTGATTAGCCTGTACTTGCTTGTGACCATAGACATACACCTATAGATAATACATCTGTGATATGGGATGCATATGTCCACTCGTATGGGCACAGGGTGACCTCAAAAATCACCAAAAACATGTGCAACTGAACAAAGTGGCTATTTTGGGTGTATATAACTTGAAAAGGGAAGGGGTACAAGTAATCTGAGGCCAGATTCATGCAAAAAGGAAAAAAGTAAGTTAGGATACCATGTTTCAGCTCTATAGCTGTTAACAATCCCAAGTTATAAGTTTCCAAAGTCGGAAAAAATCACATTTGTGCGTTTTCACTACTCGTAAGCGCAAATTTCAGGAGCGCAAATTTCAGGAGGCCATATCTCGGAATATGACGCAAATTTTGTGTTTGTGTTCATTTTTCATACAATGGATTATTATGATGGAGTTTCATCAAAATCTGAGAGGGTCATGCAGGGACCACTGGTTGATTTGACACGGAATGACCCACTCGTGTTTGCTTTTATTTAGATATCCATCAAGAGGAAGGCTTCTTCATGGAGAAATTCTGGATTTTCTTTCTTAAGCATGAGTGGACCCATGCCAAAGTGAGAAGGCATCTCCATTGAGTCCTGATATAGCTGGGTACTGGTGTTCTGTGTCAGTACCTGTGTGAGGTCTGGTACCGGCAGCAGCTGATCCAGTGTGGAAAGGAACTCCCACAACAGAACCTCTAGAGCTGGGTCAGTTTTACAGCTAGACTGCTGGGGGCAAGTAGAGAGAGAGAGAGAGAGAGAGAGTATGAAAGAGCATATTATTATCATGTTTGGACACTTTGGGAGGAAAAAGCAATCAAAATTGAAAATGACAAATATAAACAAATGTAACCAATATATGATATAAATAGAGACATGGTTATAATGGGGGGGGGGGGGGGGTGTATAATGGGGGTAGAGTGCAGGGAACGGTGTATACAGGGTGTAAAGTCTGAGCACAAGGGAGTACAGTAGATCTCGCTATCCTGTGTGCCAGCTGTCCTTGCCAGTAAAGGACATGAATTTAACTGAGATGCAGACTGCCATATTAGCCCATATAACAGACACAAGCACCCAGCCAAGGCTGAGCAGTAGAAACTGTCAAAGAGCTGAATGATTTTTGAGAGGTGCGGTACCCTTTCCCGTCCACCCCCACGCCTCCTGCCTCTTCCTCCTCTCACCTTCACCTGCAGCCCCAGAGTGAGCTCGGTCCTCTGGCTCTTACTCAGCAGCTCTGGGAATGCCTCCGTCACCAGAGACACAAACTCCTCCAGTTTCCCATAATGCAACATGTCTTGCTGCTGCAGCACTTGCCACATGGCTGCAGAGAGGAGCTGAAGTGGAGGAACCAGCAGGTGCAGGGAGGAGACCGGGAGCAAGGGATCTAACAATAGGGAATAATAGAGAATTAAAAAAAAACATTTATGTTAACTTCACATGTAAGCCCCAGCATGACTGCAAGTTAGGATGTAAAACACTTAATTTAAACTTAAGACATTGATAAAGCCACTTCTTTCCTGTTCAATTCAAAGATCGGCCCAGCTACCTGGCTATGCAGTATTTTGTTTTATTAAAACATCTAGGTTTCTACGCAATAAACACAAATTCTAAAATCTTTCTCCATACCAGATTATCTAACTATAAAGGAAGAAATCCACTCTGTCCTTCTGTCTGTCTATATTTCACTTTGCTGGACAACCGGGCAATGTATGAAGTTGAAATTCGCTAGGTGTATTGCTCGGGACCCAAGGAAGTGCAATGCCAATTGGGAAGTTGATTGGATGAGCGGTTCTCCAGAAAATAAGATATTTGTCCTAAAAACTGTAGAAGGACATAATCTGAAGCAGCTAGAGGGTACTGAGATCATCAGCTGCAGAGGCTGCTAGAGCATTGGACCATTATGACCTGGAGACGGTTTGCTGCTAAGACAACAATCGCTATATATCAAAAATTTTCAAGTGAAGTTGAAATTCGCTAGCTGTATTGCTCGGGACCCAAGGAACTGCAATGTCAACTGTGAAGTTGATTGAAAGAGAGGTTCGGCAGAAAGCTGCAAGCATCAATACCGGGGCGCAAGCAATCGGCCTGTTCCGAATGGGCACGTTTTGTACGGCACGGGCACGGGCACAGGCACGGGCACGGGCACGGGCAATGCCCTAGTCAAACTATAAAGGAAGAAATCCTCTCTGTCCTTCTGTCTGTCTGTATTTCGCTTTGCTGGACAACCGGGCAATGTATGGAGTTGAAATTCGCTAGGTGTATTGCTCAGGACCCACAGAAGTGTAGTGCCGACTGTGAAGTTGATTGGATGAGCGGTTCTCCAGAAAATAAACTATTTGTACTAAACAGTGTTACAGTGTTGTGAAAGAACAAGACTAGGTTAATTTCTCCCTGGGCAGAATATCTCAACGAAAGTGATGGAACTCCACAAAATTCAGGAAAGGTGTCATCACTCATATAACAATTACCAACTACTGGCAGGCCAGGGTTATCCTGAGGCCCGACTTTGAGCAGGAGCCATACAGAAATAACAGTTTAACACAATCAATACCTATAGAGCAGGCGAAACGCGATAAATTGGACCGAACGTAATTATAATTGGCCAAGAGCAGATCACATCGCGGGATTAAGGAGGAGCGTCTTCTGCATAAAATAGGCTACTATTTGGAGAACACGTAGCTATTGAATACGAGCCTGAAGTTGGTTCCTTATTCGTAATTACCGGTCCACCTTAAATTTCTTATTTGCGGCTGCTTATTCGCAAGTTCACAGGCTGATTTAGAACGTATAAGGAACCAACAGCCTCGTCTATAGAATCCACATTGAGCCACCGGATCTGCGGCTCATTATTGAAAAAGCAGCACAAGCTACCTTACCAATTATAGTTGACAGCTCAATTATTATTATTATTATTATTATTCAAGAATATATATGGCAAATCCCTGCATCAGTCTTAGTTATTATTGGAATCTATGTGCATATTCAAAGACACCGCTAGATCCCTCGTTCATATCTTAGGCTATTGTCCTTCGTCGAACACTCAATTTATCAAGGCAGAGATACGCTACGTACCTCCAATTTCCCTTTCTGCAAAGCTCATTGTTTCCATCAACGTGCAAAGTATTGGAACTGTTGTGAAGCAGTTGTGAAGCAGTTGTGAAGCAGTTGTGAAGCAGTTGTGAAGCAGTTGTGAAGCAGTTGTGAAGCAGTTGTGAAGCAGTTGTGAAGCAGTTGTGAAGCAGTTGTGAAGAACCAGCCTAGAAATGATTTAACACACAACATTACGTCTTGGTAAGTTCCTTGTACGAACGCATGCGTACTACTCGCAACTTATAAAAGGAGGATGACTTCCGTGATACCACCCAGGCGGAATAAAATCAATATAAAAGCCATTTTAATTGAGAGATTTATAAAAATCTAACATTTGAAGCTTTGTTGGACCTTGTTTTTTAAGATGTTTGTCTAATATCAAGAAGTTTGAAGAACGCATTCTGCCTTTCATTTTGAATGTTTCGTCACCGGTTGCCTCCAGGAAAAGCTTTTCTTTATTTTCGTACGAGATCAACTTCTTCAAGCTGCTGAAACAATCGAGTTTTACGTTTTGAAAACCTTTCTCAGCTGAACTTCTTGCAGTTAAAATATTTAGGTGGAAAAAATGTTCTATATAGAGACGGTAAATGGGGGTGCGTATGATTTTATCCTTGTAAAAGGAGTGTTCCATAATTTTGTTAATACGAGTGCACTTACTATTCCAAATGTGGCGCCCCCTAGCCTACTGTGTACCTACTACGCCATTTAATCTTTAAATGGCAAAAAAAAGCAAAATACTCCAATTAGTTGGTCAGCTACATATGAAATGGTTAGGACATCTTTCTGAAATAAAGCTGGCATGCTGCAATTATTATTTTTAAATTGTGCAAGAAAGCATATCCGACCTATAGCAGAGTCATCTGGATCCAGAGGAAGTGGGAGGCTGCGTTTGAACTACATCCCTGCAGAGCACCACAACCCCAGAGAGGATAGAATCTATAACTATAGCAACTTATTTCAGATTAACTGGGATATTAAATTTAGATAAGAATTCAGAATAATCAGCAGCCAACCCTCAGGCTTAAAAAGCTGGGGAAGAAGACTGGATATCCGCTTTTTCGCCTGGATTATGTTGCTGGAGAACCATTTTTCATAAAACAACAATTTGTTTTCATATAAAATGACCCTATTATTCATATAAATATAATACTCGTGGGGGGAGAAATTGTGTTTATGGACTCAAGAGCGAAGCATTTCTTAGGGAAACTTAGATAATTGCAAAGGAATGTTTTCAATTTTATAGTTACAGAGCAAAATAAATTTAAGACTACCTAATTGAGAAAAAATAAAATGCCTGATTTACTAACACCGTTAGCAGGAGTAAAAACTTTTAGCACACACAAAATAACACACCCAATTATTGCTGCAAAACAAATACCATGACCAATCATTTGTCATGTTATCGTTTTTGCGTGTGCTGGTCTTGCACACGCTAAAGGTCTTCGTAAATCAGGCCCAAAATGGAGCATGAAATTCCAGATAGAGGTCAGACTTTAAAAAAAATTGTATAATCCAGTTTACTTTACAAGCATTATTGAGAGTGGTAAAACCAAGAAATTTGACCCTCTATGAACTGTATCTTATTTCTCCATATGAAATGAGAGCAAATGATCAATCTTCTTACTTATCGATCAATCTTGCTAGGGATATTGCTGCATAAGCAAGTCTTGAAATAATTTATGCCTTTCTAACAAGTACTCTACCCTTCAAAGAGAAATATTCTCTGTGGAATTATGGCGGTGGAGCGAACGTGGCCATTGCAACTGGTTGCTCTTCTTGTTGTAGTCGACCAGTGCCGGCACTACATTCGTAGGTAACGTAAACTATCACTCTGCCACCGTACTTCCACAGAGAATATAGGTCAGCACAAAGTAAACGATTCAACGATAGTTTAACTTAAAAAATGATGGTATAAACACTCAAAATAACCCAGAGAGACTGTTGTCGTATTTTATTTGCTTTGGTTGCACTGTGGCGTGTTTAAGTGCATTTGGTAGTGGATGCTACCGGTTACCATAGAGTTGCGCTAGCATTAGCAACGTGTGTATGTCCAAAAGAAGGGACAGCATGGAATTAGCTGAAAATGGTTTCCGTCAATCAACTACATCATGGGTAAGTCGTAATTGAGACATTATGTCCAAAATTCCGAACTATCCCTTTAATGTCCAACAATCACTTTGATCTTTTCCAGTCTGGTTTCAGACCTCATCACAGCACTGAAACAGCTCTCTTGAAAGTTGTCAATGACCTCCGTATGAAGACTCAAATAAGCTCTCTATTTTAGTTTTACTTGATGTTAGTGCCGCTTTCGACACTGTAGATCAGGTAATACTGTTGGACAGACTGGAAAAATTTATTGGTTTGTCTGGTCCAGTCCTTGACTGGTTCAGATCCTATCTGATGGATAGACATTACACCATCTCTATTGGGAACTTTGTCTCTGACAAGGTCAGTATCACTTGTGGAGTCCCTCAGGGTTCTATTCTTGGTCCTCTTCAACCTTGACAAGCTCCCACTCGGACGTATCATACAGAAATATAATGTTCAATATCATGCGGACGATATACAGCTCTATATATCACTCTCTTCTGATGATCTTAGCCCCATAGACTAGCTGGTTCCGTGTATCGAAAAAGTTAATAACTGGATGAATCATAACTTCCTGCAGCTTAACAAAAACAAAACTGAAATAATTACCTTTGGCAATAAATCCAAAAGATTAATAATCAACGAACATCTCGAGTCACCGTCCTCCAACACCAAAGACCAAGTTAAGAATCTTGGTGTCATCTTAGATGCTGATCTAAATTTTAACAGTCAGATTAACAGTCTCACTAGGTCAGCCTTTTATCATCCTAAAAATTTGAATAAAGTAAGAGGCTTAACATCTAAACCTGATCTTGAAAAATTAGTACACGCTTTCATTACTTGTAGATTAGATTACTGCAATCGTCCCTGGCTCCTCAGTATCTTTCAGACATGGTTGCAGGTTATGAACCGACCAGGCCCTTTAGGTCAACTTACTTGGCTCTCCTTGTTATTCCCAGGGTGAAATCTAAATCTGGCGAAGCTGCTTTCAGCCATTATGCACCCAGTCGCTGGAACACCCTTCCATACTCTGTAAAGCATGCCCCAACTCTTGCCTGTTTCAAGAGTAGACATAAAACATTCTTATTCTCTAAAGCCTTTGACTAGTATGAAGTATGATTGTGGATTGGGTCTCTTATTTTATATCTACCTTTATTTTATTTTAATGTATTTTATTATATTTGTTGTTGTTTCATGTGAAGCACATTGAGCTTCCCTGTTAATGAAATGTGCTATATAAATAAAGTGAGACTTGACTACCAGTACTAAAACGATATGGTGCCTGACCCGATACCTTCTTTAAAATAAAGTGCAAAGAATGATGTTAAAGAACATCTTTTTATTGCAAAGTCAAATAAATTGAACTATACATCAACTCCTTACTGTTTAGGTTATACTTATAAATACAAACCACTATTAACAAATTTACAAAAACATTTAAACAAAAAAATAAAGCCAAACCTAACTGCAATAATTTTACAGTAAATAACCGCTACAGTACGAAAAAAAAACAGGAAAAGAAACACCAAGTGTACACCCCCTTTTGCACACTACCCTCTTTAAGCATTTCTTGCACGTCCAAAAGTTTGAATCCTTTTGGGTAAAATACAGCCACGCTTTAGACCATTTCGCTATTGGCATTTTGACCCAGTTTAATGGTAAGTGAGCTTACTTACAGTACCTGCTGTCACTGACTGAGTGGATGTATGAGTTTGAGTGTATGAGTTTGCTGGTGTAGCTTCAGTTTATCTGCCCTAACAAAACTCTTCCCACACTGCAAACAGTGGTATGGCCGTTCACCAGTATGAGTTCGCTGATGCATCTTCAGTCTATCTGCCCGAGGGAAACTCTTCCCACACTGGGAGCAGTGGTACGGGCGTTCCCCTGTATGAGTTCTCTGGTGTTCCGTCAAAGTACTCGACTGAGTGAAACTCTTCCCACACTGGGAGCAGTGGTACGGGCGTTCCCCTGTATGAGTTCTCTGGTGTTTCGTCAAAGTACTCGAATGAGTGAAACTCTTCCCACACTGGGAGCATGGGTACAGGCGTTCCTTTGTATGAGTTCTCTGGTGTTTCGTCAAATTACTTGATTGAGTGAAAGTCTTCCCACACTGGGAGCAGTGGTATGGGCGTTCCCCTGTATGAATTTTCTGGTGTTTTGTCAAAATACTCGAATGAGTGAAACTCTTCCCACACTGGGAGCATGGGTACAGGCCTTCCTTTGTATGAGTTCTCTGGTGTTTCGTCAAAGTACTCAACTGAGTGAACCTCTTCCCACACTGGGAGCAGTGGTACGGGCGTTCCCCTGTATGAGTTCTCTGGTGTTTCGTCAAAGTACTCGAATGAGTGAAACTCTTCCCACACTGGGAGCAGTGGTACGGGCGTTCCCCTGTATGAATTTTCTGGTGGAGCTTCAAATTATACGACGTAGTGAAACTCTTCCCACACTGGGAGCAGGGGTACGGTCGTTCCCCTGTATGAGTTCGCTGATGTATCTTCAGTTTATCTGCCCGAATGAAACTCTTCCCACACTGGGAGCAGAGGTATGGACGCTCTCCAGTATGAGTTGGCTGTGTCGGGGTGGGCAGTGTCTTAGGGGGTGTGGGGTCCTGGTGTGTGCTGCTGGGAGACTGTTCGGACCTCACAGTCATGGTGAGCTCCTCAGGGTGAACCTTCTCAATGTGCTGGTGAAGATTTACTTCCTCTGTGTGAACAAATGGGCAATGGGAGCAGGCACAGACCTGATACGACACCTCAACAGTTTGTCCTGAGGAGAGAGAACTTATAGGAAATAGAGACAAAGCAGATTCTTCAGCATAAATATCTTTAATATCCTTCAGCATAACTTTTAAACCATCCCCACCTGCGTTATGGACTCCCTCAGACATTTGGAAAATGATTACCTGTGTGATCTGACCCTATGTTTTGGTTCCTGGGGGAGATGAAAGGAGAGATAAGTGAGGCTTCAGCACAGATCCTGTAAAAGTCAAATAAAAGGCACATTATTTCATGTACCACTGATTGATAGTGAACGAAGGAGACACACAGTCCAGCTCCTAATATATTTTTACCCATTCTCTGATGAAGATGGTAGCATTTTCAGTGGTCTCTCCAACTGGCCAATTGTATTCCTCTTCCGGGTCCCGACCTGACCCTTCTTCTGTGTCAGTGATCCATTTCCTCTCAGTGGTGAAAGCTCATGCTGTCCCCATGGAGATCTCGCTCCCTGACCTCTTTGACAGGCCACGAGATGAGGAGGTGATGACACAGGAAGTGAACTATTGGCAATTTCTAGTCGGCGAATCAGCACTCTAGGCTTTTTTAGCAGACAGGAAGTGACCAGAGTAGACAGCTCCTCCCCTTCCCGTAGTGCATGTTCTGATTTTATATGGTTCTTCAGCAATTTGTCAGTTTGGGAAACTAGATCAGTTGCATGTCCCTCCATCTGTTCATCCGTCTCTTCTTCCTCTTTCCAGAGTTCCTCTTCATCTCTCACGCCATCCTCCCTCTCCATTTTCACACTCTGCCTCTCCCCATCTTCCTCCTCCTCCTTCACGTTGGTTAGTAAGTCTTTTTTCTCTCTGCTCATCAGATATACAGTCTTCCTCTCTCTCTTCTCGTCTATGTCTTCACATCTGTTCGAAATTGACGTTGGCTCCATCCCGATGTAATCTGAGCAGTCCATCACAGATTCTGCCTGGATGTCTTCATCTGAAGAGGCGGGTCTTAAGCAGTTCATGCAGTCGGTTATGGATTCTGATTGGCTGTTGGTGTTGGTAAGCTTTGTAGTATCCACTACTCTTTGACAGGGAGGGCGGGACATAGAGGACAGCTTGTACTCCTCTATGAAGGGAAGTGTTGCTGTGAGAGAATGAACAGAATAATGTTTAATGGCACAGATGACAATTACTTAACACAAAACGTTAAATTGCCTTTTGTGATGTTCACAATTTCAAAAAATAAATGTACAGATGGGGCTTAAACATTTCATACAATCAGTGATGGATTCTGAATTGTAACTGAGTGGGATTCGTTGATATGGTTTCCCTGATAAAGACCTACCATTCATGTCCAACTGTCCAAGACTTCTGTGGTGCCTGAGAAGAGTCTTCAACTGGTCTGGGTAATAAACAGACTGCAGACAGACCTCCAGGACAGAGGGGGCAGCACTGAGCCAGGAGACCGTCTGAAGGAAAGATGCAGGCACAACATGCTGTGCTATGCTATAGCCGGATGCACAAGACAGGAGTTGACTGACAGCAGTACATACATTATGGTGTAAAACTATATACATGACAGATCAGGGTTTGTGTATATTTGTAAAGATCATACTATTAGTGTTATTGTATTTTAGTATACTTTACGTGCTCTCACATGCATACAAATATGTTGCTGACATTTTGAAAACCATCTAATTTTGCGGCTGCAGATATTTTCTTTTTTACAGGATCATAAACTCGTGTTTGCTTTTATTTAGATATCCATCAAGAAGAAAGCTTCTTCATGGAGAAATTCTGGATTTTCTTTCTTAAGCATGAGTGGACCCATGCCAAAGTGAGAAGGCATCTCCAGTGGGTCCTGATATAGCTGGGTACTGGTGTTCTGTGTCAGTACCTGTGTGAGGTCTGGTACCGGCAGCAGCTGATCCAGTGTGGAAAGGAACTCCCACAACAGAACCTCTAGAGCTGGGTCAGTTTTACAGCCAGACTGCTGGGGACAAGTAGAAAGAGCGAGAGAGTATGAAAGAGAATATTATTATCATGTCTGGACACTTTGGGAGGAAAAAGCAATCAAAATTGAAAATGACAAATGTAACCAATATATCAGTGGTTCCCAACCCTGGTCCTGGAGTACCCCTGTGTATGCTGGTTTTCGTTCCAACCACAATTGCAATACCAGAATTTTAACAAGCTGTTAATTTTTCTTAATTAGGTGTTTTTAATGTTTAGAGGGATTATTTACGTTCTTAAGCCACATTATGTTAGTAATAGCTATGCATGCCATGAAGACTAAAAGTCCAAGATTCACATTGTGTTGTATTGTAAACAATTAAAAGGAGGTAAAAAATGTTTTAACTGATCAAATTAAAGACTGAGGTGAATCAATAGGCTCATAATTGGTGAAATTGTGGACACATGGCCAATAAAACTAACCGTTTGGTAAATAATGAAGAATTCAAAGACAAAGCAAATGATAACGAGCCAAACCTGCATTGTGTTCAGGAAAAAATTATGAAGGAACTTAAACTTGCGTTCAATTACCTAATTAGGAGCCTAATCACCTGAGTTGTTACTTCTTCTTTGTAATTGCAATATAACACAATGAGCATAATGAACATGGGTTTTTTTTTCTTCATGGCATGCATAGCTATTGCTAACATAACGTGGCTTAAGAGAGTAAAGAGTTTAAAGTGTTCTCTCTATACAATAAAAACACCTAATTAAGAAAAAATAACAGCTTGTTAAAATTCTGGTATTGCAATTGTGGTTGGAACGAAAACCAGCATACACAGGGGTACTCCAGGACCAGGGTTGGGAACCACTGCAATATATGATATAAGTAGAAACATGGTTATATTTGGGGGGGGGGGGGGGGGTGTATAATGGGGGTAGAGTGCAGGGAACTGTGTATACAGGGTATAAAGTCTGAGCACAGGGGAGTACAGTAGATCTCACTATCCTGTGTGCCAGCTGTCCTTGCCAGTAAAGGACGTGAATTTAACTGAGATGCAGGCTGCCATATTGCCACATATTACAGACACAAGCGCTGAATGATTTTTGAGAGGTACGGTACCCTTTCCCGTCCACCCCCACGCCTCCTGCCCCTCCCTCCTCTCACCCTCACCTGCAGCCCCAGAGTGAGCTCGGTCCTCTGGGTCTCACTCAGCAGCTCTGGGAATGCCTCCGTCACCAGAGACACAAACTCCTCCAGTTTCCCATAATGCAACACGTCTTGCTGCTGCAGCACTTGCCACATGGCTGCAGAGAGGAGTTGAAGTGGAGGAACCAGCAGGTGCAGGGAGGAGACCAGGTGAGAGGGATCTAACAATAGAGAATAATAGAGAATTTAAAAAAATGTTTTATGTTAACTTCACATGTAAGCCCCAGCATGACTGCAAGTTAGGGTGTAAAACACTTAATTTAAACTTAAGACACTGATTAGCTAGACGCCTGACTTTGAACAGGAGCCATATAGAAATGACAGTTTAACACAATTGGGATGGCAGGTATGCCATCCGCCAAGTTACGGCTTGGGGGGGCACACCCGATACCTATACAGCACAGAGTTTGGCACTTTTCAGGGTTCCCTATAGAAGTAACCACAATGACCACAGACTCTCAGCCCTTAAAAACATTAACTTCTGTATGCTCTGACCTCATGTAACCACACAGCATTCAGATACAACTTCACACATCCACACAATAAAACCCCAAACTTGGGTTATTTTGCCGTTTTTTCCTTCTGCTTCAGCTTCTTCTTCTTCTCATTCTTCTTCCCATTTTTCCTGCCATACCCTCAAATAATAATTCTCCCCATTGGATAACAACATTGCATAACTGCTCTCCCAAGCTTATCGACCAATAAAAACACTTCAAACGAATGTGAACACGTCGCAGAATCGCAGACAAAACGGCTACATGGCGTTGTTTTCCATGAAGCTGCTGTGGCCTACTGGTTAGAGTTGCTGTCTCTCACACAGAGGATTGGGAGTTCGAGCCCAACAGGGTGTGAGTTTCTTTTTGACAAAAACAATGTACAACTGTTATACTTTTCGTTTATTAGACTTATTTTCACATTAACAAACATATTTTTCTTGCAAAGGCAAAAGACGTTTCCAATATTAGCCTAACTGTTCAAAGTTTCACTTGTACTACAGCGAAATGGTGAAAGTCAGACGACACCACTTCAGGTAACGTTACGCAGTATGGAAACAAATGTCATTGACAAATGGCCTATAGCCTATATCACATGACTGTACCAACAGGCTTTGGTATAGTGGTAAGCTTCAATGCTTACCATGTGAGATATCTATCGATCCCTGCCTGGTACTAAAGTGTAATTTCATTTTGGACTAAAACAGTGTGGACATGTTCTGGTTTTCTCATACAATAATGTTTTTTATTGCAAAGGCAAAGACATGTTTACAATATTAACTGTTCTCTTGTAGCCTGTTAGTTAAACATGGTCATTTGTCAAGCAAAGAAAAAACTTTTAACGCAGAATATCATCTGGTTAACACTGCGTTGTTGCATTAATGTAAAATAAAATAAAAAATAAATTGAAATAACTGTTTAAAATGTTTTAATCTCACAGAAATGCCGACAACCTTCAATGCTCGCCTCGGCCAGCATTTCTTTATTATGTCTTCATTCATTTCTTCACTTCAGCTCTGTTCAGTTTATCCGTTTCACACATAACACAATGTCACCATAAAATTAACTACTAGGAAAATTTTGAATTTACGATAATACATTAAGAATTGATGATAGCCTACTATAAGCTGCAATCCCTTAAGAGATCGGATTTATAAACCTCCAATTCCCCAAACATTTCTGTTTCATGGTTAGTCACTTAAAAAAATGACAATAGCCTGGGAACATGGCTCTAGTCTATGCTACTCTGCAGATAATGTAGCTTACAGCAAACACTTTTAATTATAATAATAATAATAAGAATAATCTCTGGTAGGCTACTTTCTTAGTAGTATCTATTGTTTTCTTTCTGGCTAAGATCCCTGGGAAATATGCATTGTCCAATTGTTAACCAACGTTAACAATTCCAGTAGGCTACACTACCGGAAATAAAAAGGAATTATGCTGTGCTTATGAAGTCGGCAGCTCGTAGCCCAGACATGGGAGTGTGGAGTTACGCATCCGACAAGCCAGTGTTGAATAGCCTAACGTTAAACGTATTTCTATAGAATACTGATACACCTATTTTACAACTGTATTTCCATATTTTACTTTTGCAAACTATTTAGGCTGTACTAACTATTTAGGCTGTATGTATTTCTTTCAGCTACAATGTGTTTGCGTCTAGCCCATTGTGCATGCATGTCTCCATATACACTTGGTTAATTAATTTACATGCTTCTTCATGATCCATAGTTCAGGTGGTGCTGTTCATTGTATTTCATTAGACATTAAATACAGCTAAACTACCAACTATTTTAATGTAATTGTGGGCTATCGGTAATAGGAGAAATGTTCTCATTCTCGTCAGTACAGGGCATTATGGTTACGCGAATGTCTGCATGCATTTATTTGGAATGCATGTATTCTGTATGCGTGTCTCTCTCGATGTCATTATCTTCATGCATTGTTCATCATTAGTTAGCTACCAAAAATAAGTGATATCTGAACAAAAACGTCTCCGACATAAAAAAAAAAGCCAAGTTACTCACGCATAGCCTACAGAGCACTGTCTATAAGTCCTTAATTCCAACTTGCAAAAACTAGGCCTGCCTTTAAAAGTATTGATATCAAAATGTGGCCAAGTTACAACTAACAATATTGCCTATCATAGCTCAAACTAAATAAACTAGCTCTAGAAAAATGACTACACTATAGGGCATGTTTGAACAATTGTCTGCATCCACTGCTTTGGGTCTATGAAAAGCACAGAATGAATAAAATGTATTATTATTATTATTATTATTATTATTATTATTATGTATTTATTGATTTATTTATTTGGAATACTTGGATTTCTATCAAAACCTGTGTGGTATGCTATATGTACGATATTTTCTAGGAAAAAATATTACTCATTTTTATCTGCCTTTATTTATTCATCCCCTTTCTCTACTGTAAATTATGTTTCTTGATATAAATGTCTGTTTGTGATCTGAACAGAAGCAGAAGTTAACATTTTAAAACCTGTAGCCTACATTTTATAAAGTAAACTTGCCATCAACGTATTACCATATCCTTTCTGGAGTGTAATTATTCATCAACTGTTAAAAACATTCATTGAAATCATATGTTGTTCCATGAGGCACAATCTCTTCACATGCTAAGATGAAGAAACACAGGGCTAAATTAAAAATAATTCAATAATTAGGAAAGTTTGGATAGCATTGCTTTGGAATAGAGCTAGTTAATTTAGTGTGAGCTACGATAGGCAATATTGTTAGTTGTAACTTGGCCACATTTGATATCAATACTTTAAAAGGCAGGCCTAGTTTTTGCAAGTTGGAATTAAGGACTTATAGACAGCGCTCTGTAGGCTATGCGTGAGTAACTTGGCTTTTTTTTAAATTTTTTTATTTTTTTATAAATGTCGGAGACGTTTTTGATCAGATCAATATATACTACCTATAGAGCAGGCGAAACGCGATAAATTGGACCGAACGTAATTATAATTGGCTACGAGCGCATCACATAGCAGGATTAAGGAGGAGCGTCTTCTGCATAAAATAGGCTACTATTTGGAGAAAACGTAGCTACTGAATCCATATTGAGCCATCGGATCTGCGGCTCATTATTGAAAAAGCAGCACAGGCTACCCTACCAATTATAGTTGACAGCTCACTCAATTATTATTATTATTATTATTATTATTATTATTATTATTATTCAAGAATATATATATGGCAAATCCCTGCATCAGTCTTAGCTATTATTTGAATCTATGTGCATATTCAAAGACACCGCTAGATCCCTCGTTCGTAGGCTATTGTCCTTCGTCGACCACTCAATTTATAAAGGCAGAGATACGCTACGTACCTCCAATTTCCCTCTCTGCAAAGCTCATTGTTTCCATCAACATGCAAAGTATTGAAGCTGTTGTGAAGAACCAGCCTGGAAATGATTTAACACAACATTACGTCTTGGTAAGTTCCTTGTACGAACGCATGCGTACTACTCACAATTTATAAAAGGAGGATGACTTCCGTGATACCACCCAGGCGGAATAAAATCAATATAAAAGCCAGATTGTATTTTTCTGTTGGGGTGCGTCACAATATTCTTCACTCCCACCTCCCTTCCTCCACGCCCCCACTACCACTCCTCTCCTACCCGGAAGTATGCATGACTGTCTGAACGTTTCGAGTACAAGTATTTGCATGTACAGTATACAACGTACCTGATATTGCGGTTTGCGTTGAGATATTAATTAATATGTAACCTTTAATAGGTAATTAAAATGAAATCAGAAACATTAGATTAAAACACAAATATCTGTTTCCGGGGCAAGGAGGAGGGGGGTAGTGGAGCAGAGGAGGGTGCATTTTTCCAGTATTGGGACGCACCCCTTGTAAATCCTTCCAACTTTTCCTTGACCCCCATGACGTTTTCTGGCGAGGTCAATGAAAAGTTGCAAGGAAAGGAAAAAGGAGTTATTTTATTTGAAAAATACAATCTGGCTTTTACATTGATTTTATTCCGCCTAGGTCATATCACGGAAGTCATCCTCCTTTTACACGTTGCGAGTAGTACGCATGCGTTCGTACAAGGAACTTTCCAAGACGTAACGTTGTGTATTAAATCCACAGAACTACTATATATATATATATATATATATATATATATATAGTTCTGTGGTTAAGTCATTTCCAGGCTAGTTTTTCACAACTGCTTCACAACAGTTCCAACAGCCTACTTTGCACGTTGATGGAAACAATGAGCTTTGCAGAGAGGGAAATTGGAGGTACGTAGCGTATCTCTGCCTTTATAAATTGAGTGGTCGACGAAGGACAATAGCCTAAGATATGAACGAGGGATCTAGCGGTGTCTTTCAATATGCACAGATTCCAATAATAGCTAAAACTGATGCAGGGACTTGCTGTATATATATTCTTCAATAATAATTGAGTGAGCTGTCAACTATAATTGGTAGGGGAGCCTGTGCTGCTTTTTCAATAATGAGCCGCAGATCCAATGGCTCAATATGGATTCAATGGCTACATTTTCTCCAAATAGTAGCCTACTTTATGCAGAAGACCTCCTTAAAGGCCCCACACAATAAAAATTTACCTCTTTTACGTGATGAAGTGGATAGCTATAGTTTAATTACTTCAAGGACATGATGCAGACCAAAAAAAAAGTAATTTAAAGTTGATATTTGCGCGGCTAAATATTTTCCTCACTTCTTCCTGTAAACGGCTGTGTGACGCACACCTGTACTGGCAGGCGTGGGGAAAAAGTATTCCCTCCAATTACATTGCTGGATTTTCTTGTCCTCAACGTCAATGTGAGTGACAGCTAGCTTAGAGTAACTTAGGTCGCTCACAGTAGCAACTGTCATTGCGAACTGTGAACAAAATGGGACGAAAGTGCTTGTTTGGGTGTGAGAGTCCTCACACGCTATTTAGTTTCCCCACAATCGCATGGCTACGGGAAAAATGGCTAGAATTTGGCCACATGAAGGAGGCTGCAATCTGCTCAAGCTCAAGGATCTGTAATTTGCATTTCGAGAATAATTTATTCACGAATGCAATTGCTGTCCAGATGGGATTTGGGAGCTTCTACTCCCTCACTGATTGGGCCATTCCCACCATCCACTACAATGGTCCCTCACTCCCTTTGAAAGTAAGTAACTAATTAGTATTTCTGTATAACATAATATTTAATTCACCATCAGAAATAGCAAAGTTAGCTATAACTCCTTGTATATCATCTTGTTATGCAGCCAGAAACGAGAGAGGTTGCATGTCAGTGTGAGACTGAGTGGGTTACATCGCCGTCGACCACCAGCAGAGCCACACAAGTTGGTCTGAAACTGAGGCAGGTGCCTAGGAGAAGTAAAGGTAGGCTAAAAATGTTAGCTGAGCTGAAATTCTTATTTATAATGGCTGTTTTTCATTCATTTCCGTCATTCAAGGTAACTTAGGCACGTCTCAAAATAAAGTTTGGGCGCATCTGCTTTCTTTTACTAATGTTATCGCTAGGCTAGCTGGGAGCTGCTGCCTCTAAGTTAGGTGTAATGTTAGCTGTAGCTTACATTGCTTGTTTTGTTGTTTATTAATTAAATAATCTGTAGCTATCTAGTTATGTAACGTTAGCTATAGGCTATTATATACACTTCAAGAACTGCGGTTTCTCCCTT
Source organism: Synaphobranchus kaupii (assembly GCA_029718625.1). NCBI lineage: Eukaryota > Metazoa > Chordata > Actinopteri > Anguilliformes > Synaphobranchidae > Synaphobranchus > Synaphobranchus kaupii. The sequence continues at coordinate 4,831,419 of CM056381.1, read as the reverse complement.
GTAAGAAAGACGGAGAATTTTTGGGATTCCAGATTCAAATTAGCGAGATATTGATAATTACAGACTGCTATTAGTGGCAGTAGTTGTTGCTGTCCAGCAATTTGCACACAGCTATCCTCCTGCTATTGCTGTAATGGTAACGTTAATAGAAAAACAAAACAGGATTCCAGATTCTATGCAAATATTTATTACAAATGTTGACGTTACATACGACTGTTATCATACCGTTACCATTCATAAACATGAAGATTCTCTCGGGGTGGACCGCATTTTCTGCAGCTCCGGCAGCAGCAGCAACAGGGGGTGGCTCAAACATATAGGGCCGCAATGGAGCGAAGCCGCCCCCATACTCGTCGTGATCTCCCTCCTTCCCGGTACCATCCTCGCCCTCCCCGTCCTCATCTCCCTCTTCGTTCTCATCCTCCTGCTCCTCATTGTCCCACAGAAACTATGATTCCTCCTCCTCAACCGAGGGGGATGGAGGAGGAGAGTAATCCTCAATTTGAGACACAATGTCATCCATTGTAGCTTTCTTTTGAGCACTGCTGTCCAGAAGCTAACTGCCTAGCCACCGTGACAGCCCGCCCATTAAAAAAATAAATAATTTGTGTAGGGGTGTGTCTGCAACGTGGCAGATGTAAAGACTGGTGGATATTTTATACGTCACGCGTTCAGAGAAAAGGCTTCCGCAAAGGCTACACTTGTGTTTCCTCACTGAAGCACCCTCCGGGAGCATCCTCGTTCCCCACTCCTTGCTTCTCCGAGGAGCATTTAGTGGTTTGGAATGTCCTTAAAGATGGTGAACCTCGATCGATTTCCAGGTCAGGCGAGGACCGAGGAGAAGTGGACGGATTAAATAAGTGATTGGAATCCACCCATAGTCAAATTCGAGCAAGGAAGGATCCTTTAGATCGCATGAACCGGAAATAGTTTCTGGGCAGCCATGCTAAGGACCGTTCAAATTTCTTACATTGAGAAGAAAAGGAGCTTCACGATTCCTTTTATCCGTCCTTTCACAAAGGATGCTCTGGACTATCCTTTTCAAAAGGAAGGTAGTATTCGCGCCCCACAATACAATGCCGCCCATGTTGTCATCAGCATCGGAGTTTTCCGGAGCCTACTGAATTACGGAATTCAAACAAGGCGAACATCTGAGAAATGCCAGAAATCTAAATGTGAATAACTAGTATTGTTGGTTAGTATTGGCTTATAATAGAAAGTAAACAAACAATGACACAATCAGACAATACACCAAATTTATTAAGAGGCTAAATTTTGCCGAAATTAAACGAACAGTTCAAGTGAAATACAGACGGCAATGATGCGCCTTTTGTCGCAATTTTTTGTAAAGTTGTAGTTCGCTATGTTGAACATTCATGTGAATACGACTGGACGTCGCACCACGACGCAAGGTAGAGAAGGAGGTTCTAATTCCACAGTTTCGCTAGATTCCTTGTAAATATTTCCTTCCAACTTTTCCTTGACCCCCATGATGTTTTCTGGCGAGGTCAAGGAAAAGTTGGAAGGAAAGAAAAAAGGAGCAATTTTTTTGACTATTCGAATGCAGCTGGGATCTGACTTCTGTTGCGTGGGGCCTTTAATCACACTATATGATCCGCTCGTAGCCAATTATAATTACGTTCGGTCCACTTTATCGCGTTTCGCCTGCTCTATAGGTAGTAGATATTGATTGTATTAAACTGTTATTTCTGTATGGCTTCTGTTCAAAGTCAGGCCTCTGGCTAACCCTGGCCACTGCGGTCAAGCTATCACCACTTCGGAAAATGACGGTCAAGCTATCACTGCTTAAAATTTAATTGCGCAAATATACAAGAGATTCTGGTAACGCCGTCACGCACTGTCGTTAGCTGTAAATTAAATTGTTCAGAGAAAAGCAGTGAGGATTCTACAACACAGAATTTTGGCCTTTTTTTTTTTATTTCAAATTTAAAACTTTTAGTAGCACAATTATGCTTTCAATTACAATTTAATGGAAACTGAATATACTACGATGTTTTTTAATAAATGAGAAACAGGGTTGGTATGAATTGCAGATTTCATATGAAAACTAATATTTGAAATCCAACAAATCAAAGGGTTTGTACAAATCAACACATAAATCTAGTGTATGTCTGGTGAATATCAGAACATTTTACAGTGGGGATTTTTGATAATTAAGCATCAAATTTGGTACCATTTCCGATGTGAGAGGAAAACCGTGATGTGTACCGTATTGGAAGCCCTCTAACTTGCTCAAATCAAAATGTTTGTTCAAATCAACATCAGGACCATTTAATACTGTGGGGAATTTTTAATAATGAAGCATCAAAGTTGGTACTGTTTGCGATGTGAAGGCGTAAAACTGCGATGGATACCATATTGGAAGCCCTCTAACTTGATCAAATCAAAAAGTTTGTTCGAATTAACACTAGGACCATATAAAAGGTGTGTTCTAGTCTATGTGAAGTGAATACGAGAATATTTTACTGTGGGGATTTTGAATAATTAAGCATCAAAGTTGGTACTATTTGCTATGTGAAGGGGGAAAACCACGATGGGTACCATATTGGAAGCCCTATAACTTGATCAAATCAAAAAGTGTGTTCAAATGAACACTACTACCATATAATAGGTGTATTCCAGTGTATGTCTAGTGAATATCAGAATAATTTACTGTGGGGATTTTTAATAATTAAGCATCAAAGTTGGTACTGTGTCCTATGTTAAAGAGGAAAACCACAAAGGGTACCATATAGGAAGCCCAATAACTTGCTCAAATCAAAAAGCTTGTTCAAATTAACATGTGGACCATATAATAGGTGTATTCTCATCTATTGAATATCAGAATAATTTACTGTGGGGATTTTGAATAATTAAGCATCAAAGTTTTAATTTAGCTTTTAAATGGTCCTCATGTTGATTTGAACAAACTTTTTGATTTGAGCAAGTTATTGGGCTTCCTATATGGTTTTCCTCTTTCACATAGCAAATAGTACCAACTTTGATGCTTAATTATTCAAAATCCCCACAGGAAATTATTTTGGTATACACTACCCATACACTGGAATACACCTATTATATGGTAATAGTGTTCATTTGAACAAACTTTTTGATTTGATCAAGTTAGAGGGCTTCCAATATGGTACCCATTGTGGTTTTCCCCCTTCACATAGCAAACAGTACCAAATTTGATGATTAATTATTCAAAATCCCCACAGTAAATTATTCTGATATTCAATAGATGAGAATACACCTATCATATGGTCCACATGTTGATTTGAACAAGCTTTTTGATTTGAGCAAGTTATTGGGCTTCCAATATGGTACCCATTGCGGTTTTCCGCCTTCACATAGCAAACAGTACCAAATTTGATGATTAATTATTCAAAATCCCCACAGTAAATTCTTATGATATTCACTAGACATACACTAGATTTATGTTGGTTTGTACAAACCCTTTGATTTGTTGGAGTTAAATGATGTAAGATATTAGTTTTCAGATGCAAACTGCAATTCATACCAACCCTGATGCTCATGTATTACAAAACATCGTAGTTTATTCAGTTTCCTTGACATTGTAATTGAAAGTGTAATTGTGATACGAAAAGTATAAAATTCTGCAAAATAAAGAAAAAAAGGCAAAAATCCTCGCTGCTTCTCTCTGAACAATTTTATTTCCAGCTAACGCAGCGCGTGACGGTGTTACCGTAATATCTTTTATATTTGCGCACCTATATTTTAAGCGGTGATAGCTTGAATGTCATCTTCCGAAGTGGTGAAAAGCTGGACCGCAATCCCTGGCCTGCCAGTAGTTTGGTACTTGCTATTAGTGATGACACCTTTTTGTGGAGTTATTATTAGTGTTATTATTAGTGATGACACCTTTTTTTCGTGGAGATATTCTGCCCAGAGAGAAATGAGCCTTGTTTTGTTCTTTCAGAACACTGCAATTCAAAAATATGCATTTACAAATACAATTCTTTGGAATAGTGTTTTTGTGTAGGTTAGTTGCATAATTTTGAATTTTATATCAATAAACTGGTATGTAGAAAGGTTTTAGAATTTGTGTTCATTGCATAGAAACCTAGGTGTTTTAATTTAAAAAAAATACTGCATAGCCAGGTAGCTGGGCAGATCTTGGAATTGAACAGGAAAGAAGTGGCTTTATCAATGTCTTAAGTTTAAATTAAGTGTTTTACACCCTAACTTGCAGTCATGCTGGGGCTTACATGTGAAGTTAACATTTTTAAAAATTTTTATTCTCTATTGTTAGATCCCTCGCTGCCTGTCTCCTCCCTGCACCTGCTGGTTCCTCCACTTCAACTCCTCTCTGCAGCCATGTGGCAAGTGCTGCAGCAGCAAGACGTGTTGCATTATGGGAAACTGGAGGAGTTTGTGTCTCTGGTGACGGAGGCATTCCCAGAGCTGCTGAGTGAGAGCCAGAGGACCGAGCTCACTCTGGGGCTGCAGGTGAGGGTGAGAGGAGGGAGAGGCAGGAGGCGTGGGGGTGGACGGGAAAGGGTACCGTACCTCTCAAAAATGATTCAGCGCTTTGACAGTTTCTACTGCTTAGCCTTGGCTGGGTGCTTGTGTCTGTAATATGGGCCAATATGGCAGCCTGCATCCCAGTTAAATTAACATCATTTACTGGCAAGGACAGCTGGCACACAGGATAGTGAGATCTACTGTTCTCCCCTGTGCTCAGACTTTACACCCTGTATACACCGTTCCCTGCACTCTAACCCCATTATACACCCCCCCCCCCCAATTATAACCGTGTTTCTATTCATATCATATATTGGTTACATTTGTTTATATTTGTCATTTTCAATTTTGATTGCTTTTTCCTCAGAAAGTGTCCAAACATGATAATATTCTCTTTCATGCTCTCTCGCTGTCTCTCGCTCTCTCTCACTCTCACTCTCACGCTCTCTCTACTTGCCCCCAGCAGTCTGGCTGTAAAACTGACCCAGCTCTAGAGGTTCTGTTGTGGGAGTTCCTTTCCACACTGGATCAGCTGCTGCCGGTACCAGACCTCACACAGGTACTGACACAGAACACCAGTACCCAGCTATATCAGGACCCACTGGAGATGCCTTCTCACTTTGGCATGGGTCCACTCATGCTTACGAAAGAAAATCCAGAATTTCTCCATGAAGAAGCCTTCTTCTTGATGGATATCTAAATAAAAGCAAACACGAGTTTATGATCCTGTAAAAAAGAAAATATCTGCAGTCGCTAAATTAGATGGTTTTCAAAATGTCAGCAATTCTTTTGTATGCATGTGAGAGCACGTAAAGTAAACTAAAATACAATAACACTAACAGTATGATCTTTACAAACATACACAAACACTGAGCTGTCATGTATATAGTTTTACACCATAATGTATGTACTGCTGTCAGTCAACTCCTGTCTTGTGCATCCGGCTATAGCATAGCACAGCATGTTGTGCCTGCATCTTTCCTTCAGACGGTCTCCTGGCTCAGTGCTGCCCCCTCTGTCTTGGAGGTCTGTCTGCAGTCTGTTTATTACCCAGACCAGCTGAAGACCATTCTCAGGCACCACAGAAGTCTTGGACAGTTGAACATGAATGGTAGGTCTTTATCAGGGAACCCATATCAACTAATCCCACTCAGTTACAATTCAGAATCCATCACTGATTGTATGAAATGTTGAAGCCCCACCTGTACATTTATCTTTTGAAATTGTGAACATCACAAAAGGCAATTTAACATTTTATGTAGAGTAATTGTCTTCTGTACCATTAAACATTATTCTGTTCATTCTCTCACAGCAACACTTCGCGCCATAGAGGAGTACAAGCTGTCCTCTACGTCCCGCCCTCCCTGTCAAAGAGTGGTGGATTTTACAAACCTGACCAACGCCAACAGCCAATCAGAATCCATAACCGACTGCATGAACTGCTTAAGACCCGCCTCTTCAGATGAAGGCATCCAGGCAGAATCTGTGATGGACAGCTCAGATTACACAGGGATGGAGCCAACGTCAATTTCGAACAGATGTGAAGACATAGACGAGAAGAGAGAGAGGAAGACTGGATATCTGATGAGCAGAGATAAAAAGGACTTACTAACCAACATGAAGGAGGAGGAGGAAGATGGGGAGAGGCAGAGTGTGAAAATGGAGAGGGAGGATGGCGTGAGAGATGAAGAGGAACTCTGGAAAGAGGAAGAAGAGACGGATGAACAGATGGAGGGACATGCAGCTGATCTAGTTGCCCAAACTGACAAATTGCTGAAGAACGGTATAAAATCAGAACATGCACAATGGAAAGGGGAGGAGCTGTCTACTCTGGTCACTTCCTGTCTGCTAAAAAAGCCTAGAGTGCTGATTCGCAGACTAGAAATTGCCAATAGTTCACTTACTCTGTCACCACCTCCTCATCTCGTGGCCTGTCAAAGAGGTCAGGGAGCGAGATCTCCATGGGGACAGCATGAGCTCTCACCACTGAGAGGAAACGGATCACTGACACAGAAGAAGGGTCAGGTCGTGAACCGGAAGAGGAATACAATTAGCCAGTTGGAGAGACCACCGAAAATGCTACCATCTTCATCAGAGAATGGGTAAAAATAAATTAGGAGCTGGACTGTGTGTCTCCTTCGTTCACTATCAATCAGTGGTATATTAAATAATGTGCCTTTTATTTGTCTTTTACAGGATCTGTGCTGAAGCCTCACTTATTTCTCCTGTCGTCACCCCCAGGAACCAAAACACAGGGTCAGATCACACAGGTAATCATTTTCCAAATGTCTGAGGGAGTCTGTAACACAGGTGGAGATGGTTGACAAGTTGTGCTGAAGGATATTAAGATACTTTTGCAGTAATGGTTGTGTTTATCACAATCTGCTTCCGTCTCCATTTCCTATAAGTTTCATATCTGCTACACACCTTCTCTCTCCTCAGGACAAACTGTTGAGGTGTCGTCTCCGGTCTTTGCCTGCTCCCAGTGCCCATTCGTTGACACAGAGGAAGTGAATCTTAACCAGCACATTGAGAAGGTTCACCCTGAGGAACTCAACACGACTGTGAGGTCCCAACAGTCTCCCAGCAGCACACACCAACACCCCACACCCCCTAAGATAATGCCCACCCCGACACAGTACCCCACAGGCAATCCAGGGGCCCACACATGCTCCCAGTGCGGGAAGCATTTCCGCCATTTATGTAGTCTGAAGGTACACCAGCGAATACATACATGGGACCATCCACACCACGACTCACAGTCTGGGAATAATTTTGGTCAGTTAAGTACTCTGATGGTACACCAGCAAACGCTTATCGGGGAGCATCCATACCAGTGCTCCCAGTGTGAGAAGTGTTTCACAACTTCATTTTCTTTAAGAATACACCAGCGAACTCATACTGGAGAGCGTCCATACCCCTGCTCCCAGTGTGGGAAGAGTTTCATTCGGGCAGATAAACTGAAACTACATCAGCGAACTCATACTGGTGAACGGCCATACCACTGCTCCCATTGCGGGAGGAGTTTCACTCAGTCGAGTACTTTGACGAAACACCAGAGAACTCATACAGGGGAACGCCCGTACCACTGCTCCCTGTGTGGGAGGAGTTTCACTCAATTGAGTACCTTGAAGAAACACCAGAGAACTCATTCAGGGGAACGCCCGTACCACTGCTCCCAGTGTGGGATGAGTTTCACTCAGTCAAGTACTTTGACGCTACACCAGAGAACTCATACAGGGGAACGCCCGTACCAGTGCTCCCAGTGTGGGAAGAGTTTCATCAGGTCACATCAACTGAAGCAACACCAGCGAGTTCATACTGGGGAATGCCCGTACCAATGCTCCCTTTGCGGGAAGAGTTTCACTCAGTCGAGTAATTTGAAGCACCACCAGAAAATTCATACAGGGGAACGGCCATTCCACTGTTTGCAGTGTGGGAAGAGTTTTGGCAGGGCAGATAAACTGAAGCTACACCAGCAAACTCATTCTGGCGAGCGCCTTTAACACTGCTCCCAGTGTGGGAAGAGCTCAGATTACCTGACTGTACGCCAGCGAAACCACACAGGATAGGTCCTATCTCTCTGCTCCCAGTGTTGGAAGACCTTCAGTCATTCAGTCATTACCAAGAACTAAGGGGTTAGAGTTTTCTTGTTACCATTTGAGTGTTTTTCTTCCCACCGGGGAATTTTTACCTCGTTTGCTGTTTGGGGGTTCAGGCCTGGTTTTTGCCCAGTTCTTCTTCTTTTTCTCTGTCCAGCGTCTTTGTGACAGATCTCTGTAAAAAGCACAATACAAAATAATTTGAATTGAATTGAATTCTAGTACCACTATGGCACATAACTGGTAACTACCGGACGGAATCGCGATGCAGATTTTGGTGCCACTTTAAAATACACTTTTAATATACAATGTAAAATACAACAGCTGCCTACTGGAATGTCCACTGTTTTCCACCGTCGTCTGGTACTCCGAAACATCACTCACTAGCTAACGTTCCACTCAATCTGTCCACTCAGTCAGTGACAGCAGGTACCGTCAGTAAGCTAGCTAACCATTAAACTGGGTCAAAATGCCAAAAGCGAAATGGTCTAAAGCGTGGCTGTATTTTACCCAAAAGGATTCAAACTTTGGGACGTGCAACAAATGCTTAAAGACAGTAGTGTGCAAAAGGGAGTGTACAATATGTAGAGCATGTAGAAGAGTTTTCACTTGGTGTTTCTTTTCCTGTTATTTTTCATACTGTAACGGTTATTTACTGTAAAATTGTTGTCGTTGGGTTTGGCTTTTTTAAATTTTTTTATTGAAATATGTTTTGTGAATGGTCCTGATGTTGATTTGAACAAACATTTTGATTTGGGCATGAGGTCTGGCGCACAGGGAGGGAGCAAGCTCTCCAAACTAGAGGGGGACCTAAGAGAAGGGGCAGGCTTGCAGAATTTGATGGATCTTGGATTGACCGGATCTTGAAGATCCTGGAGGATCGCTTCCAGGCCACAAAGCTTCTCTAACGTCGCCATCCTGGATCCAGCTCAGCTGCCCGACCCCGTGCCTGACGACTATGGCCTCGTAGAGGCTGGGTGCCTCGTGGCACATTACAGTGCAGGAGAGGGCATCATCGACCCAGTTGCAGTCGAGGACGAGTGGCTGAGCCTGCGGGAATATATGAAGCTGAATCGCCAGCTTATGCAGGAGCAGTTGGCCAGAAGCCTCCTGTCAGGTGATACAATTTAGGAGCTGTTCCCTGGCTTTGCGACCTTAATGTGCGCACTGAAGGTTACCCCAGTAGGCCCAGCGGACTGCGAGCGGGCCTTCAGTGTGCTTGAAAGAGTTAAGGCGAGGCCACGCAGTTGGATGAAGGATGCCACTGTCAATGCGCTCCTCACAATTTCAATTGAGGGGCCGTAAATGGACGCATTCAATTTTGAGGCTGCTGTCACTGCCTGGGGCCAGCTGGGGAACAGGTGAATTTTAATGTAGGGAGTACTTGTTAACCCCTCTGTGCAGATGCCAAATTTGGCCAATCCTCACCTATTTAGGTACTGTTCTATTTAAGGCAGGGGTGTCAAACTCATTCCATCGAGGGCCGAGTGTATGCAGGTTTTTGTTCCAACCGTGCCCTACACCAGCTGATTTCACTAATTAGCTCAGCTCTTCAACCAAGGAGGTGAACTAATTAGTGGAATCAGCTGGTGTAGAGCATGGTTAGAACAAAAACTTGCATACACTAGGCCCTCGATGGAATGAGTTTGACACCCCTGATTTAAGGCTTTATAACTCCAGGTGTGAGCATCACAGAAACTTGGAAAATGGCTTAAATGAAGCAGGATAGTTGTACCATTTGCAAAACTAACTGATTAGATTACTTTATTTTCATAATTTAGGTAAAAATAAAGTGCCACTAATGCAAATAAATCTTGGCTAAAATGCAAAAACAAAGTTGCTTTTCTTTAGTTTGCAATGAAATACTGTATATGAATTTAGTTTGCAATGAATAATGAAACTATGCTTTGTACTTCAATAAAATATACATTTTCTTTGTAGTCTATATAGTTATCATCAATATATGAGTGGAAGTATTTTTTGTCAACATTGAGTGGAGCCCAATGGAGAAACTGGCTTTTTGAGCGCAAATAATAGATGTCAGCAGGGGGCGACATTATATCCAGTGCTGAGGTTGAGACCCCAAAGCTGGCCCCTTGCTAAAAAGGGATAGAGACCTTGGTTGTGTACGAATACAACCACAACACTCTTTTGAGTACGCATATTTGAGTCCACTTCGTCAAAAAGCTTTTGAGTGGGCGACTTTTTCTCACAAATGGGGACATTTAAATACCAGAATGAACCCCTTATTTCTGGGGTTTTGTTGAGGGAATTCAGGAGCACAGTCATCTGCAGAATGGTGCACTCATCCAACAATTTCAGTGTTACCCGGAAGTAAAAACGTAAAAGACATAGAGCGTGGTATGGTACAAGATGGGTTCATATTACAAACTACTCTTTTTTTATGTTTGTTAATTCTATCTTCATTCATAATCATTCATAACAGCAGCGTGAAGAAGTTGATCTCGTACGAAAATAAAGAAAACAAGCTTTTCCTGGAGGTTACCGGTGAAGAAACATTCAAAATGAAAGGCAGAATGCGTTCTTAAAACTTCTTTATTTTAAACAAACATCTTAAAAACAAGCTCCAACAAAGCTTTAAATGTTATATTTTTATAAATCTCTCAATTAAAATGTGTTGAAAAAGATCACTAAACACAATATTGTGACAGGGCCCATCTTCTGAAAATTAGCCGTTTCTGGCAAATGTCATTTCTGATAGCAAGTCAGGAACAAGATATGAAATTTCATAGGTGCATTTCTGATCACGTTCCGTTATTGTTTGGTTCACAACAGAAAAATATAATCTGGCTTTTATATTGATTTTATTCCGCCTGGGTGGTATCACGGAAGTCCATCCTCCTTTTATAATTTGCGAGTAGTACGCATGCGTTCGTACAAGGAACTTAACGAAAAGTAACATTGTGTGTTAAACATAGAGGTGTTAAATCATTTCCAGGCTGGTTCTTCACAATAGTTCCAATACTTTGCACGTTGATGGAAACAATGAGCTTTGCAGAGAGGGAAATTGGAGGTACGTAGCGTATCTCTGCCTTTATAAATTGAGTGTTCGACGTAGGACAATTGCCGAAGGTATGAACGAGGGATCTAGCGGTGTCTTTGAATATGCACATAGATTCAAATAATAGCTAAAACTGATGCAGGGATTTGCCATATATATTCTTGAGTAATAATAATAATAGCCTAATAATAATTGAGTGAGCTGTCAACTATAATTGGTAGGGGAGCCTGTGCTGCATTTTCAATAATGAGCCGCAGATCCGATGGCTCAAATAGCTACGTTTTCTCCAAATGGTAGCCTATTTTCTCCTCCTTAATCCCGCTATGTGATCCGCTCGTAGCCAATTACAATTACGTTCTGGGGCGGTCACACTGGCAGAAAATTGTGCGAATATTTGCTTCGCCTCCCATTCTCTTCCATTCAAAACCGTGCGACGGGCGAATAAACTGCATCATTTCCGGCCGCGAAGCAAATTCGCAATTCGCCTCGGGTCAAAGTTGAACTATGGTCAAACTTTGACCGGCGAATTCGCAGCTTTGGTATCAGCAGACAACCTCCATAAAACCTCTGGTATATCAGCTAATAGAAATGCTTCTTTTAATACCTCGCCAAAATTAAAAATGGAGGGCGTCGCTCACTGTGGCTGTGTCCCAGCATTCGGTGCTGTACAATAACTACACGACTACAGAAACAAAATAAAACCGATGCAGCTTGGTTTGCAGTCACCTGGCAAACGGGACTTGATTACATTTCTGTAACGTTAATTAGCGGTTTTAAAGTTAGCTGACGATGCTAGCTGAGAACAGTTCATTCTTTACTAACGTTAGCATTCAATGTATCACAGCCGAATGATAGCTAGCCAAAAAACTATTAGCTGGAAACGTCAGTTAACTTTTAAACATCTACAGAAAACTGTTCCTAGAAACTAATTTAAACTCGTCAAAGAAAATTGTGTTTAATTTAGCAGCCAAGTGCTATCGGAAAAATGGCTACCACTCGCCCAAAGTCAGTTCCCAAACTCAGTGCCCAAACTGACATCATACCCTGTAGCTATCGCTGGAAAAAGCGAAACGCGAAGCAAATATTCGCATCATTTTCTGCAAGTGTGACCGCCCCAGTTTATCGCGTTTCGCCTGATCTATAGGTAGTAGGCCTATATATTGATTGTGTTAAACTTATTTCTGTACGGCTCCTGTTCAAAGTCAGGCCTCTATCTAACCCTGGCCTGCCAGTAGTTTGGTAATTGTTATGAGTGATGACACCTTTCGTGAATTTTGTGGAGTTTCGTCACTTTCGTGGAGATATTCTGCCCAGGGAGAAATTAGCCTTGTCTTGTTCTTTCACAACACTGCAATTCAAAAATGTGCATTTACAAATACAATTCTTTGGAATAGTGTTTTTGTGAAAGTTAGTCGCATAATTTTGAATATTATAGCAATAATCTAGTATGTAGAAAGATTTTAGAATTTGTATTCATTGTGTAGAAACCTAGGTGTTTTAATAAAACAAAATAATGCATAGCCAGGTAGCTGGGCAAATGTATGAATTGAGAACAGGAAAGAAGTGGCTTTATCAGTGTTTTAAGTTTAAATTAAGTGTTTTACACACTAAGTTGCAGTCATGCTGGGGCTTACATGTGAAGTTAACATACATTTTTTATTTTTTTTATTTTCTATTATTCTCTATTGTTAGATCCCTTGCTCCCGGTCTCCTCCCTGCACCTGCTGGTTCCTCCACTTCAACTCCTCTCTGCAGCCATGTGGCAAGTGCTGCAGCAGCAAGACGTGTTGCATTATGGGAAACTGGAGGAGTTTGTGTCTCTGGTGACAGAGGCATTCCCAGAGCTGCTGAGTGAGAGCCAGAGGACCGAGCTCACTCTGGGGCTGCAGGTGAGGGTGAGAGGAGGGAGAGGCAGGAGGCGTGGGGGTTGACGGGAAAGGGTACCGTACCTCTCAAAAATCATTCAGCTCTTCGACAGTTTCTACTGCTCAGCCTTGGCTGGGTGCTTGTGTCTGTAATATGGGCCAATATGGCAGCCTGCATCCCAGTTAAATTAACATCCTTTACTGGCAAGCACAGCTGGCACTCAGGATAGTGAGATCTACTGTACTCCCCTGTGCTCAGACTTTACACCCTGTATACACTGTTCCCTGTACTCTACCCCCATTATACACCCCCCCCCCCCAATTATAATCATGTTTCTATTTATATCATATATTGGTTACATTTGTTTATATTTTTCATTTTCAATTTTGAATGCTTTTTCCTCCAAAAGTGTCCAAACGTGATAATATGATTCTCTTTCATACTCTCTCGCTCTCTCTACTTGCCCCCAGCAGTTTGGCTGTAAAACTGACCCAGGTCTAGAGGTTCTGTTGTGGGAGTTCCTTTCCACACTGGATCAGCTGCTGCCGGTACCAGACCTCACACAGGTACTGACACAGAACACCAGTTTCACAACAACAGTTTCAAACAGCTAACCAGTTTCACAATTCCAGAATTTCTCCATGAAGAAGCCTTCTTCTTGATGGATATCTAAATAAAAGCAAACACAAGTTTATGATCCTGTAAAAAAGAAAATGTCTGCAGCCGCAAAATTAGATGGTTTTAAAAATGTCAGCCACTTTTTTGTAAGCATGTGAGAGCATGTAAAGTATACTAAAGTACAATAACACTACCAGTATGATCTTTACAAACATACACAAACCCTGAGCTGTCATGTATATAGTTTTACACCATAATGTATGTGCTGCTGTCAGTCAACTCCTGGCTTGTGCATCCAGCTATAGCATAGCACAGCATGTTGTGCCTGCATCTTTCCTTCAGACGGTCTCCTGGCTCAGTGCTGCCCCCTCTGTCCTGGAGGTCTGTCTGCAGTCTGTTTATTACCCAGACCAGCTGAAGACCCTTCTCAGGCACCACAGATGTCTTGGACAGTTGGACATGAATAGTAGGTTTTTATCAGGGAAACCATATCAACTAATCCCACTCAGTTACAATTCAGAATCCATCACTGATTGTATGAAATGTTGAAGCCCCACCTGTATATTTATCTTTTGAAATTGTGAACAACACAAAAGGCAATTTAACATTTCATGTAGAGTAATTGTCATCTGTGCCATTAAACATTATTCTGTTAATTCTCTCACAGCAACACTTCCCTTCATAGAGGAGTACAATCTGTCCTCTATCTCCCGCCCTCCCTGTCAAAGAGTTATGGATTTTACAAAGCTGACCAACACCAACAGCCAATCAGAATCCATAACCAACTCCATGAACTGCTTAAGACCCGCCTCTTCAGGTGATGGCGTCCAGGCAGAATCTGTGATGGACAGCTCAGATTACACACAGATGGAGCCAACGTCAATTTCAAACAGATGTGAAGATGTAGAGGAGATGAGGGAGAGGAAGATTGGATATCTGATGAGCAGAGAGCAAAAAGACATACTAGCCAACATGAAGGAGGAGGAGCAAGATGGGGAGAGTCAGAGTGTAAAAATGGAGAAGGTGGATGGCGTAAGAGATGAAGAGGAACTCTTGGAAGAGGAAGAAGAGACTGATGAACAGATGGAAGGACATGTAACTGATCTAGTTTCCCAAACTGACAAATTGCTGAAGAATGGGATAAATTCAGAACATGCACAACGGGAAGGGGAGGAGCTGTCCACTCTGGTCACTTCCAGTCTGCTAAAAAAGCCTAGAGTGCTGATTCGCAGACTAGACATTGCCAATAGTTCACTTCCTGTGTCATCACCTCATCTTGTGGCCTGTCAAAGAGGTCAGGGAGCGAGATCTCCGTGGGGACAGCATGAGCTCTTGCCACTGATAGGAAACGGATCACTGACACAGAAGAAGGGTCAGGTCGTGACCCAGAAGTGGAATACAATTGGCCAGTTGGAGCCACCACCGAAAATGCTACCATCTTCATCAGAGAATGGGTAAAAATAAATTAGGAGCTGGACTGTGTGTCTCCTCCATTCACTATCAATCAGTGGTATATGAAATAATGTGCCTCTATTTGTCTTCTACAGGATCTGTGCTGAAGCCTCACTTATTTCTCCTGTCATCCCCCCCAGGAACCAAAACACAGGGTCAGATCACACAGGTAATCATTTTCCAAATGTCTGAGGGAGTCTATAACACAGGTGGAGATGGTTCACAAGTTGTGCTGAAGGATATTAAGATACTTTTGCAGTAATGGTTGTGTTTATCAGAATCTGCTTCCGTCTCCATTTCCTATAAGTTTCATATCTGCTACACACCTTCTCTCTCCTCAGGACAAACTGTTGAGGTGTCGTCTCAGGTCTTTGCCTGCTACCAATGCCCATTCGTTCACACAGATGAAGTGAATCTTCACCAGCACATTGAGAAGGTTCACCCTGAGGAGCTCAACACGACTGTGACACTGCCCACCCCAACACAGTTCCACACAGGCACTCCAGGGGCCCACACATGCTCCCAGTGCGGGAAGCATTTCCGCCATTTTTGTCGTCTGAGGGTACACCAGCGAATACATACATGGGACCATTCACACCACGACTCACAGTCTGGGAATAATTTTGGTCAGTTAAGTACTCTGATGGTACACCAGCAAACGCATATCGGGGAGCATCCATTCCAGTGCTCCCAGTGTGAGAAGTGTTTCACAACTTCATTTTCTTTAAGAATACACCAGCGAACTCATACTGGAGAGCGTCCATACCCCTGTTCCCAGTGTGGGAAGAGTTTCACTCGGTCAGAGAAACTGAAGATACATCAGCGAACTCATACTGGTGAACGGCCATACCACTGCTCCCAGTGCGGGAGGAGTTTCACTCATTCGAGTACTTTGATAAAACACCAGAGAACTCATACAGGGGAACGCCCATACCCCTGCTCCCAGTGTGGCAAGAGTTTCACTCAGTCGAGTAATTTGAAGCTCCACCAGAAAATTCATACAGGGGAACGCCCGTACCCCTGTTCCCAGTGTGGGAAGAGTTTCACTCGGGCAGATAAACTGAAGCTACATCAGCGAACTCATACTGGAGAACGGCCATACCTCTGCTCCCAGTGCGGGAGGAGTTTCAGTCATTCAAGTACTTTGACAAAACACCAGAGAACTCATACAGGGGAACGCCCGTACCACTGCTCCCAGTGTGGGAAAAGTTTCATTCGGGCAGATAAACTGAAGCTACATCAGCGAACTCATACTGGTGAACGGCCATACCACTGTTCCCAGTGTGGGAAGAGTTTCACTGAGTCAAGTAATTTGAAGCACCACCAGAAAATTCATACTGGGGAACGGCCATTCCACTGTTTGCAGTGCGGGAGGAGTTTCACTCAGTTGAGTACTTTGACGGAACACCAGAGAACTCATACAGGGGAACGCCCATACCACTGCTCCCTGTGTGGGAAGACTTTCACTCAGTCGAGTAATTTGAAGCTCCACCAGAAAATTCATACAGGGGAACGGCCATTCCACTGTTTGCAGTGTGGGAAGAGTTTTGGTAGTGCAGGTAAACTGAAGCGACATCAGCGAGTTCATACAGGGGAACGCCCGTATCACTGCTCCCTGTGTGGGAAGACTTTCACCCAGTCGAGTAATTTGAAGCACCACCTGAAAATTCATACAGGGGAACGGCCATTCCACTGTTTGCAGTGTGGGAAGAGTTTTGTTAGGGCAGATAAACTGAAGCTTCACCAGCAGACTCATACCGGCGAGCGCCTTTAACACTGCTCCCAGTGTGGGAAGAGTTCAGATTACCTGACTGTACGCCAGCGAAACCACACAGGATAGGTCCGATCCCTCTGCTCCCAGTGTAGGAAGACCTTCAGTCATTCAATCGTTACCAAGCACTAAGGGGTTAGAGTTTTCTTGTTACCGTTTGAGTTTTTCTTCCCACCGGGGAATTTTTAACTCGTTTGCTGCTTGGGGGGTTCAGGCCTGGTTTTTGCCCAGTTCTTCTTCTTTTTCTCTCTACAGCATCTTTGTGGCAGTTCGCTGTAAAAAGCGCTTTACAAAATACTTTGAATTGAATTCTAGTACCACTATGGCATATGACCGGTTACTACCGGACGGAATCGCAACGCAGATTTTGGTGCCACTTTAAAATACTATTTTAATATACAATGTAATATAAAACATCTGCCTATTGGAATGTCCACTGTTTTCCACCGCCTGGTGTTCCGAAAAATCGCTCACCCACGCCCCCGCAGCATGTCTTCACTAGCCAACGTTACACTCGCTCTGTCTACTCAGTCAGTGACAGCAGGTCCCGTCAGTAAGCTAGCTAATATTAAACTGGGTAAAAATGCCAAAAGCTAAATGGTCTAAAGCGTGGCTGTATTTTACCCAAAAGGATTCAAACTTTGGGACGTGCAAAATGCGATCTAACCATGAAGGAGTTCAGTACCAAAGCTGAAATTTGGTTGTGAGTAGATCTAATATATCTGTTTAACTGGTGTAAATTTCAGAAAAAGTTTTAACTGTCCACATGGTGATCCATTGACAAGACGGACGGTTGTGTTTTTGATGTTTTTTCACCCGGACCCAACTTTGGACGACTCGCGATCGCGAAAGACTGAGGTTTTGAGCAAATTCAATGGATCACACAATGGATTATTATGATGGAGTTTCATCAAAATCTGAGACGGTCATACAGGAACTTTTCAGAAAACTGGTTGATTTGACACGGAATGACCCACAACCGCACTCCTTGGAGTGGATTATCCTGTTTATACCATGGTCATCTGGGTTGGAGTTGGAATTCCTGATCTGCGCCACACCCATTTGGCTACCTGGGTTGCTTCTGACAATGGTTGTGTAACTGGCGGCACCTTTTGGCCGCTAGCGGTTTATTTGCTCAGGGGTATAAAAATGGCCTGCCTGGAGCGTTTTAACAGCGCAGAGGTATCAGTGATGGAAGGAATTTTAGTTTGAGCAAAGGAGTACTTTTAGGCGACATCAACAAATTCATACAGGGGAACGCCCATACCACTGCTCCCAGTGTGAGAGGAGTTTCGCTCCTGCACCAACGTACCCACACAGGATAGGGTCAGGTCAGAGAAGAAGGTAGAATATTGAAATATATGTACTAAGGTGAAAAAATACACCTAACGGGGACTTTGAAATGCTAATTTACCTAGATGCAAAAAGTAATCTGAAGAGTTTGTCAATGTTGGAGTTGAGAAAAGAAAGTTAACCAAGAGGTTACGTGAAATCTATAAAAAGATGCCGTGTATAATTCCGGATTTCACGTTAAAACAATAGAATACAAAAGCCTCTGGATACAACAAGTGTACAATGCTCACCTGTGCCATCTAGAACCAATATAGTATTTTACTTCATTAGGTCGCAAGAATGGAGTGGCTGCCATACCTCAGCGATTAAACACCTCCATGACTGCCGTCCACTGCATTTGCCATGGACTGGCATTGGCGGTGGGACAGGGTCAGGAGGCAGTGCCTTACATCAGCGAGCACTGAGCCTGCGGGAATATATGAAGCTGAATTGCCAGCTTACGCAGGAGCAGTTGACCAGAAGCCTCCTGTCAGGTGATACAATTTAGGAGCTGTTCCCTGGCTTTGCGACCTTAATGTGCACACTGAAGGTTACCCCAGTAGGCCCAGCGGACTGCGAGCGGGCCTTCAGTGTGCTTGAAAGAGTTAAGGCGAGGCCACGCAGTTGGATGAAGGACGCCACTGTCAATGCGCTCCTCACAATTTCAATTGAGGGGCCGCAAATGGACGCATTCAATTTTGAGGCTGCTGTCACTGCCTGGGGCCAGCTGGGGAACAGGTGAATTTTAATGTAGGGAGTCCTTGTTAACCCCTCTGTGTAGATGCCAAATTTGGCCAATCCTTGCCTATTTAGGTACTGTTCTATTTAAGGCTTTATAGAACTGCCTACTGCTCTGATCTCACTGTTACCCCTCTCCATACCTCTGATCACCACTTCATTTCTTTCTCTCTTCCTCTTGTTCCACACCGCCCCCCCCCCCCCCTCACCCTCCTCTCTTGCTCCCTGTGTCACTGCTTCCCTCCCCCCCTGCCTGCCAGCATCGGCCATTAGACCCCTTCAGCTTATCCAGAATGCAGCAGCGCGCTTGGTCTTCAACCTCCCCCGACACTCCCATGTCACCCCCCTGCTCATTGACCTCCACTGGCTACCTGTGATGGCTCGCATCAAATTCAAAACATTGGTGCTCGCCTTCCAGGCAGTCCGAGGATCAGCCCCTCCATACCTCCAAAAGCTCATCAGACCCTACACACCTACCAGATCCCTGCGTTCCGCCTCCTCAGGACGACTGGTCCCCCCCCCCCCCACTTCATTCTAGCACCCGGTCTCGACGTCTGTCTGTCCTGGCCCCACAGTGGTGGAATGAGCTCCCCGTGGAGGTCAGAACAACAGAAAGTCTGACCACCTTCAAGCGCAGATTGACCTCTCTCCACCCCTCCCTACCTCCTTGTGACCTCCCTTGATTGTGTTTTTCTGAATCCTTGTTTAAGTGGTTCAAGCTGCTAGTTTAATACTTAAGGTTACTTATTGGCTTACTGTTGTACATGCCAATGATTGATATTGTGTGGCCCCCCCCCCCAAAAAAATAAAAAATCATACTGACCGCACCTGGTGTTTGAAATCTTATTTACCTTTTAGGGTTGTTTTAACGCACTTGTTTCAAGTTGGAAAATGCACTAATGTATGTCGCTCTGGATAAGAGCGTCTGCCAAATGACTAAAATGTAATGTAAATGTTTAACTCCAGGTGTGAGCATCACAGAAACTTGGAAAATGGCTTAAATGATGCAAGATAGTTGTACCAATTTTAATACTAACTGATTAGATTACTTTATTTTCATAATTTAGGTAAAAATAAAGTGCCACAATGCAAATAAATCTTGGCAAAAATGCAAAAACAGTTGTTTTTCTTTCGTTTGCAATGAAATACTGAGAGCTACAAATGTAATCGGGTAAAACTATGCTTTGTATTTCAATAAAATATCAGTATATTTCTGCACGCTACATAGTTATCATCAACATACAAGTGGAAGTATTTTTGTCAACATTGAATGGAGAATGAAGAACCTGGCTTTTTGAGCGCAAATAATAGATGTCAACAGGGGGCGACATTATATCCAGTGCTGAGGTCGTGACCCCAAAGCTGGCCCCTTGCTAAAAAGGGATAGAGACCTTGTCCCAGGAGGAAAATAGCTTTCTTTGCTGGTGTGTGCGTAATCATTGATTGGTAAGAGGTTCGTCCACCAATTCCAATGGATATTTGATTTTGAGAACTCTGTTCACAACTGAAACAATCTGAGGACTGTTTTGCTGTCCTCTAAGAGTACTGTCTTTCTTCATGGGTGAATGGAAAATCTAGTTAAAGAAATGTGGTCTGCATTTGACCAGGATTTAGTTGTAGTTTATGCTGATGGATTGTAATATTTTATAGTACTTTTCTTTTTATCTTAATGTCATTAGCCTATCTATAATTCCACTTAGACTTCTACTAGGCTTTTGGCATGTTGGACCACAATGGGGAACTTCATTTTCCACATTCTTGAAAAATTAGACTTTGTAAAAAAGCCTCTTTTTTTAAAGCAGTTAAAATGCAATGTAAAATTGGCAATTTCTCAATCAAATTACAATCTGGCAGTCCTGGATTCGATCTCAAGCGTGGTATCTGACAGGGTTGTCCGATTTCCCTGTATCTTTTTAAAAACAATTTTTACTTTGCACTCAACTTATTGCACTCATTGCAATTTTTACTTTGCACTCAACAAATTATAAACCAGCTCATGTGGATGTCAATGTTAGCTAGATGCATGGCTGGCTATGTTCATGGTCCCACAGATATAAGCTAACGTTAGTGGTATGTTTAGCGAGTAACTATATACATATATTTAAGTCTTTAGCTAGCTAGCTAAATGGAAATGATGTTGAACTTAGCTTAGGCATTCGTAAATCGGCTGTCGGAGTGCCGGAGTACATCTGGTTGTTCGTAATGTTTCCTTAATTTCTGATGACATATGGTCATTTTATGATTTAGTACAGTAAATGTGTTACATTTAGCTCCTTTAAAGATTAAATGGTGGTGTAGTAGGTACACAGTAGGCTAGGGGGCACCACATTTGGCATTGTAAGTGCACTCGTATTTACAAAATTATGGAACACTCCTTTTACAAGGGTAAAATCATACGCACCCCAAATTACCCTCTCTACAGCACATTGTTTCCACCTAAATATATTAACTGCAAGAAGTTCAGCTGACAGGTTTTCAAAACGTAAAACTCGATCGCTTCAGCAGCATGAAGAAGTTGATATCGTAGTACGAAAATAAAGAAAACAAGCTTTTCCTGGAGGCAACCGCTGACGAAACATTCAAAATGAAAGGCAGAATGCGTTCTTCAAAATTGAGTTTATTTTAGACAAACATCTTAAACAAGCTCCAACAAAGCTTCAAATGTTAGATTTTATAAATCTGTCAACAATTAAAATGTGTTGAGATCACTAAACACAATATTGCGACGGGGCACATCTTCTGAAAATTAGCTGTTTCTGGCAAATGTCATTTTTGACAGCAAGTCAGCAATAAGATACAAAATTTCATAGGTGCATTTCTGATCACGTTCCGTTATTTTTTGGTTCACAACAGAAAAATACAATCTGGCTTTTATATTGATTTTATTCCGCCTGGGTGGTATCACGGAAGTAATCCTCCTTTTATTACAAGTTGTGTCTAGTCCGCATGCATTCAATGTCGTGCATCGATTTAACATTAGTATCTAGCAGCCTGGCTAGGTCATGTGAGTGGAGTATTAAGGACGAGTCTACCATTTGAAGTGATCATTTCCCCATAGCATGTTCTGTCAATGTAGGTATAGATAACCAAGAAAGGAATAAAATAGAGAAATGGTGCTTTGCAAAAGCGGATTGGGAAAAATTTAAAGAAGCATGTAGTCAAAAAGTGGAAACAATTGCAATGGATGGTACTATAGAAGATTGTGTCTCTTAAGTTACACATCTAATAAGAAATGCGGTGCTGAGTAGTATTCCAATGAAATTAATAGGGGGGGCTAGGAAATTGGTTCCATGGTGGAATAGGGAATGCACAGAAGCAGTAAGAGAACGAAAGAAAGCATTTAAAACCCTAAGAAATGATTTAAATCAAGGAAATATAATTGCCTATCAAAAGAAAAGGGCACTTGCTCGTAGAATCATTAAGAATAGTAAAAGAAATATGTGGAGGAATTATTGTTCCTCGATTGGAAGAGAAGTAGATATAAGGGATGTATGGTCAATGTTGAAGAAAATTAATGGAAAAAGGATGTCTGAGAATTCCGGTATTGGAAGAGAATGAATATTAGCCATATCGGATAAAGCAAAGGCTAATGTACTAGGGAAGAATTTTGCAAATGTACACAGTGGGAATCATCTAGATGAGCTGCACAAACAAAGGAAAGAAGATATGCTGAGAAAAAACCGAGATGTGCATAAAAAGAAAGATAATGCAGAGTCAAATAGTATAATGGATGCTGAAATTTCCATAATCGAGATAGAAACAGCATTAGATGGAATTGGGTACACAGCGACAGGCGAGGATCAGTTAAGTTATGCAATGTTCCGAAAGCTACCAGAACAAGTAATGAAGCTTGTACTACAACTGTTTAATAAAATCTGGGATGAAGGGAGGTTGCCAAAAAGCTGGAAGAGTGCATTAATTTTTACCGTTTAACAAACCAGGAAAGGACCCGAGCAATGCTGGCAGCTATAGACCAATAGCTCTAACATCACACTTATGTAAATGGATGGAAATAATTTTGGTAAAAAGGCTTAATCACTTTCTAGAAAGGAAAGAGTTAATGGCTCCATACCAAAGTGTGTTCCGGAAAGGAAGATCTACTATGGATGCTGTTGTCAAAGTTTGCAATGAAATAGAGGAAACAAGTAGGATGAAAGAATCAATGGCGATTGTATTTTTCGATATTGAAAAGGCGTATGACTATGTGGAGGGAAGGATTACTAATCCAAATGAATAGGATGGGGATTAGAGGAAGGTTATATAATTGGGTGTTAGAATTTCTGTCAGACCGAAAGTTCCAGGTTAAAGTTAATATCTGATGTATTTGATATAATTAATGGAATACCGCAAGGTAGTGTAATCAGTCCTGTACTGTTTAATATCATGATTATATTTTTATGAATTTAGATAGAAGGATAGGATCGGCTCTCTATGCCGACGAGGGGACCATATGGATTACGGGAAGAGACGCTAGCAGACAAAATGAAGGAAGAAATAGTGAAAGTAGAACAGTGGTCCTTCAATTGGGGATTTAAGGTTTGATCATACAGGACTCAACAAGATGCTGTTCATGGTTGGGAAAAAGGAATCAGATGAATGCTCTCAGTGTAAAACTATAGAAAATGTTGAACATATACTCATGGAATGCAATAAATACAATGAAGAGAGGGAACGACTCCGGTTAAGGATTAGGGAAATAGGAAGAGAATGGAATCTAGAGGGAATACTGGGGACATCTGGAGATGGAGTTACGGATGTACAGAAAGCTGTGATTGAATTCTTGAAGGACACTCGGTTATACAACAACATCTAGCGTATTTAGATTTACTTAGTGCTAATTCAGATTATAGTTTGTTTGTATAGATAAATATACACAGTATGCATAATTCCCAAACCCCATAGGCTAAAATGTAGTCTAATGTAAATAGAAAATATAATGTTTGCATACTCCGGTACAGTAGGTGGCGGTATGCACCTTCTAAGTCACTATTACAATCCGCCATAAAACAAAGAAGTAGTACGCATGCGTTCGTCTGTGGTACAACAGGAATTTACCAAGACGTAACGACGTGCGTTAAATCATTTCCAGGCTGGGTTCTTCACAACAGTTATAATACTTTGCACGTTGATGGAAACAATAAGCTTTACAGAGGGAAATCGGAGGTACGTAGCGTATTTCTGCCTTTATAAATTGAGTGTTCGACGAAAGAAAATAGGCTAAGATATGAACGAGGGCTCTAGTGGTGTCTTTGAATATGCACATAGATTCCAATAATAGCTAAAACTGATGCAGTGACTTGCCATATATATGTAAGCAAATAAGCAATAATCAACGACGAGGTGTGGATTACACGGTTTTAACCGGACGACGTTGAGGCGAATGCCTCAGCGCAGTGCGGTTAAAACCGTGTAATCTACACCTCGGAGTGGATTATTGCGTTTATACCATGGTTACCAACAATGATTATATATAGTTACTTAAATATTTATAGATTTTTATCGATTTAATCAGCTGAAATTTAAATATACTTCCGCAGCTCTTTGGGCTTGTTGTTTTTGTGTTGTCATGCAAAACAGCTGGTTGGTAGTTCTAATTAAACAGAAAACATCTCGTTGCTAATTCTATTTCTCGTTACTAGTTCTATTTAAGCGCGTTGCTATGCAAACCCTCTCGTCGTTAGTTCTGAAAACAATTGATTCTATCGGGGGGAAAATAGTTCCTTCTCGGTTATAACATACAATTGGCATTAATTTAGGTTATTTTTGTCATTACATTATTTAAGAAAATTGTATGAAACCATAACTCAATCAGATTCAACATTA
This sequence comes from Synaphobranchus kaupii, assembly GCA_029718625.1. Classification (NCBI taxonomy): domain Eukaryota; kingdom Metazoa; phylum Chordata; class Actinopteri; order Anguilliformes; family Synaphobranchidae; genus Synaphobranchus; species Synaphobranchus kaupii. Next base: position 4,806,710 of record CM056381.1, on the reverse strand, counting down.
CCTCCCTCTCTTTGTCTTGCTTTTTAAAAATGGTTTGGTCACGCAGTGTGTAGCAGATTCGCATCATGATGTCCTATGCATGGGACCATCTAAAAAATACTACGAAGTTTGTTAGTTTTCTACATATAGCCTATAGGCCACAGATTAGCATGCTTTGTGAAGTAGCTTGCATTCACAAGCAGTCAGCGTGTTGCCGACGTTAATTTACATGCAAATTCCTACTATGATAAATTCGTATTTCCAAACTGAATAAATACTGCATTTCTAGCCACAAAAATGTTTTGCTAGATTAAAGTAGTTGTAGCCTAACTAAGATATTTACCGAATACAAACTTTTTAAAATCTGTAGATTAATGTTTTTACCGATTTTTATAAATCAGATGTAAGCTGTTGCTACGGCAACGTTAACTTCTACCTTAGAGACGGTTTATGGCTCGCAGTAAAAAAAATTTAAAAAAAGATTACGCTACGCATTCCACATAAACACCATGCGCTTTGCTAACTCTGTGATAATGTAACTATGGCTAGCTATATAATTACCTCGCCACGTATTGCAATTGCATTTGCATTATCTTAAAAACAATGACAAAAGTTTATCGTAGCCAAAGTTAGCCTACTATTTGCAGCATACCTACGAGGCGAAGTAGCCGTCTGCCGTAGGCTACAGTAACGTTAGTCACTGAGGAAAATAAAGTAGGTAGGCTACATTCGTTTAGTAAGCAATAATGACCGAGGAGCCAGGCATTACACAGTTTAAATGCCCGACGCGGAGGTAGTAAATTGCCCGAGGCACAGCCGAATCGAATCAGAATCGAGTATTTATCCAAGCCATGCTATAGAGTACTCAAGTGAGTACGTCAGTCGTGGGCGGAGTCTGGTTTCGGAAGTAAATTCCCTATGGAAAATAGAATGGGCTTCGGAGACTACCGACTATTTCTTGAAATCTGATTCATAGAATGAGCCGAAACGTTCCTGGATTAGCCTGTGTGGTACAAGGATATAGACCATATATCGCATGTTCCAATTTTTATTTTTTAAAGTAACGCATTAATGATTGTAGTTCGACTTGTAGTCCACTTTAACGGACTGCATATCCAGTACTGCAACGCATGGGTGGTTCTCGACCAATAAGCTATCATCATCTCTTCTGTCTGCTCTGTGGCAGATGGGAGTAGGCTCGTGCCGCTCAAGACAAGCTAACGTTAGCTTGCTAAGTAGAGAAGCCCGCCCGACAAGGTCAGAAACTATGCTACGGTTAACCACATGAAGCAATTCTAGCTTTAAGTCATTCAAGCTAGCTAGCTAACGTTAGAAAGAAGTGTTTAAATACGGAACTGTGTGCTACTGCTGGCTAGCGTTATATGAAAACGTCTGGAGATAAGGCTGCTCGTTCGGAGGGAATTATGGGACGTGTAGTTTTTAAACAGTGCCAGCGCTGGGATGTTCACAAAAAAAATACTAAAACGTAAAATATTCTCGAAGCTGGTCCAGAAAAACAACATAGTTTGCGAACGGGCGTTATATTGAACAATCCGGGAAATTGACGGTAAGACATAATCAGTAAAAATGGTTTAAAAATAAGCTTTAGTTAATGTCTACGCTCTAAATGAATGGGGAATTTACTTCCGAAACCAGCGTGACGTAGTCACTTGAGTAGAGTACTCAAGTGACTATGTCACGCTGGTGGCTATTTTTTCTGATGTTCCCATCGCATGATGCAAATCTGAAATGCAATTTCCTTAGCATGGGCTGTTTAATAGGCTGCGTGACCAAAGCATTTTTAAAAAGCAAGACGGAGAGAGGGAGGTAAATTGAGTTGCGGTTTCATGCAATTTTCTTAAATAATCTAACTAATGACAAAAATAACCAAAATTGGTGCCAATTTTATGGTATAAAGTTGAGAAGGAACTATTTATTTCCTTATAGAATCAATAGTTTCCAGAACTACCAACGAGAGGTTTTTGCATAACTACGGACAAAATAGAACTAGTAACGAGAAATAGAATTAGCAACGAGATGTTTTCTATTCAAATAGAACTATCAACGAGTAGTTTTGCATGACAACGGCAAACTACATGCCAAAATGGCCTCGGAAGGATATTGAAATTTCAGCTGATTAAGTCGATAAAAATCAATAATTATAAATGTAACTATATATAATAATTGTTGGTAACCATGGTATAAGTGCAATAATAACCTCGGAGCCAAGCATTACACAGTTTAAATTTAAAAGTTTAAAAATTTACTACCTCCGCGTCAGGCATTTAAACTGTGTAATGCCCAACTCCTCGGTCATTATTGCTTACTAATTCACTTTATTTATTCCACTTATTTTCTCGAACGTCTTGGACTCTGAATTGACCGGTCATTTTTGCCATTCCCAGGATGCATAGTACTAGCTGGCCAGGCAGGCAGCGCATTAATTTAGAACTGTGATTAAACTTGTGACCCGGATGACTGACCGGTCATACATAATAACCACCAGTCATTGACCAATCAGAATCGAGTATTCACCCATACCATGGGATAAATGTTCTTAATAATAATAATATAATAATTGAGTGAGCTGTCAACTACAATTGGTAGGGTAGCCTGTGCTGCTTTTTCAATAATGAGCCGCAGATCCAATGGCTCAATATTGATTCTATAGCTACGTTTTCTCCAAATAATAGCCTACTTTATGCAGCCTACTTTAATCACACTATGTGATCCGCTCGTAGCCAATTATAATTACCTTCGGTCCAATTTATCGCGTTTCGCCTGCTCTATAGGTAGTAGATATTGATTGTGTTAGTGTTATTTCTGTATGGCCTGTTCAAAGTCAAGCCTCTTGCTAACCCTGGCCTGCCAGTAGTTTGGCAATTGTTATCAGTGATGACACCTTTTGTGAATTTTGTGGAATTTCGTCACTTTTGTGGAGATACTCTGCCCAGGGAGAAATTAGCCTAGTCTTGTTCTTTCACAACACTGCAATTCAAAAATGTGCATTTACCAATACAATTCTTTGGAATAGTGTTTTTGTGACAGTTAGTCGCATAATTTTGAATAGTATATCAATAATCTGGTATGTAGAAAGATTTCAGAATTTGTATTCATTGCGTAGAAACCTAGGTGTTTTAAAAAAACAAAAGACTGCATAGCCAGGTAGTTGGGCAAATGTATGAATTAAACAGGAAAGAAGTGGCTTTATCAGTGTCTTATGTTTAAATGAAGTGTTTTACACCCTGACTTGCAGTCATGCTGGGGCTTACATGTGAAGTTAACAGAAAACTTTTTTTTATTTTTTTTATCTCCTTTTCTCTATTGTTAGTATTGTTAGATCTTTACAAACATACACAAACACTGAGCTGTCATGTATATAGTTGTACACCATATGTATGTACTGCTGTCAGTCAACTCTCCTTCAGACGGTCTCCTGGCTCATTGCTGCCCCCTCTGCCCTGGAGGTCTGTCTGCAGTCTGTTTATTACCCAGACCAGTTGAAGGTCCATGTCAGGCACCACAGAAGTCTTGGACAGTTGGACATGAATGGTAGGTCTTTATCAGGGAAACCATATCAACTAATCCCACTCAGTTACAATTCAGAATCCATCACTGATTGTATGAAATGTTGAAGCCCCACCTGTACATTTATCTTTTGAAATTGTGAACATTACAAAAGGTAATTTAACATTTTATGTAGAGTAATTGTCATCTGTACCATTAAACATTATTTTGTTCATTCTCACAGCAACACTTCCCTTCATAGAGGAGTATAAGCTATCCTCTATGCCCCGCCCTCCCTGTCAAAGAGTAGTTGATTCTACAAAGCTGACCAACACCAACAGCCAATCAGAATCCATAACCGACTGCACGAACTGCTTAAGACCCGCCTCTTCAGGTGAAAACATCCAGGCAGAATCTGGGATGGACAGCTCAGATTACACACGGATGGAGCCAACGTCAATTTCGAACAGATCTGAAGACATAGAGGAGAGGACAGAGAGGAAGACTGCCAATCCGATGAGCAGAGAGCAAAAAGACTTACTAACCAACGTGAAGGAGGAGGAGGAAGATGGGGAGAGGCAGAGTGTGAAAATGGAGGAGGTGGATGGCGTGAGAGATGAAGAGGAACTCTGGAAAGAGGAAGAAGAGACGGATGAACAGATGGAGGGACATGCAGCTGATCTAGTTGCCCAAACTGACAAATTGCTGAAGAACGGGATAAAATCAGAACATGCACAACGGGAATGGGAGGAGCTGTCTACTCTGGTCACTTTCTGTCTGCTAAAAAAGCCTAAAGTGCTGATTCGCCGACTAGAAATTTCCAATAGTTCACTTACTCTGTCACCACCTCCTCATCTCGTGGCCTGTCAAAGAGGTCAGGGAGCGAGATCTCCATGGGGACAGCATGACACAGATCACGGATCACTGACACAGAAGAAGGGTCAGGTCGTGACCCGGAAGAGGAATACAATTGGCCAGTTGGAGAGACCACCGAAAATGCTACCATCTTCATCAGAGAATGGGTAAATATAAATTAGGAGGTGGACTGTCTGTCTCCTGTGTTCACTCAATCAGTGGTATATGAAATAATGTGCCTTTTATTTGTCTTTTCCAGGATCTGTGCTGAAGCCTCACTTATTTCTCCTGTCATCTCCCTCAGGAACCAAAACACAGGGTCAGATCACACAGGTAATCATTTTCCAAACGTCTGAGGGAGTCCATAACGCAGGTGCAGATGGTTGACAAGTTGTGCTGAAGGATATTAAGATACTTTTGCAGTAATGGTTGTGTTTATCAGAATCTGCTTCCGTCTCTATTTCCTATAAGTTTCATATCTGCTACACACCTCTCTCTCTCCTCAGGACAAACTGTTGAGATGTCGTCTCAGGTCTTTGCCTGCTCCCAGTGCCCATTCGTTCACACAGAGGAAGTGAATCTTCACCAGCACATTGAGAAGGTTCACCCTGAGGAGCTCAACACGACTGTGAGGTCCCAACAGTCTCCCAGCAGCACACACCAGCACCCCACACCCCCTAAGACACTGCCCACCCTGACACAGTACCCCACAGGCACTTTAGGGGCCCACATATGCTCCCAGTGCGGGAAGAGTTTCCGCCATTTATGTCATCTGAAGGTACACAAGCGAATTCACACAGGTGAACGTCCTTACCCCTGCTCCCAGTGTGGGAAGAGTTTCATTCGGGCAGATCAACTGAAGATACATCAGCGAACTCATACAGCGGAACGCCCGTACCTCTGCTCCCAGTGTGTGAAGAGTTTCACTCAGTCGTGTCATTTGAAGCTGCACCAGAGAACTCATACAGGGGAATGCCCGTACCACTGCTTCCAGTGTGGAAAGAGTTTCACTACTTCGAGTACTTTGACGAAACACCAGAGAACTCATACAGGGGAACGCCCGTACCCCTGCTCCCAGTGTGGGAAGAATTTCACTCAGTCGTGTAATTTGAAGCTCCACCAGAGAACTCATACAGGGGAATGCCCGTACCTCTGCTCCCAGTGTGGGAAGAGTTTCACTCGGTCAGAGAGACTGAAGATACATCAGAGAACTCATACAGGGGAACGCCCGTACCCCTGCTCCCAGTGTGGGAAGAATTTCACTGATTTGCGTATTTTGACGGCACACCAGAGAATTCATACAGGGGAACGCCCGTACCACTGCTCCCAGTGTGGGAAGAGTTTCAATTTGGGAGAGCAACTGAAGGTACATCAGCGAACTCATACAGGGGAACGCCCGTACCACTGCTTCCAGTGTGGGAAGAGGTTCTCTCAGTTTGGTAATTTGAAGCTCCACCAGAGAACTCATACAGGGGAACGTCCGTACCCCTGCTTCCAGTGTGGGAAGAGTTTCACTCTTTCGAGTACTTTGACGAAACACCAGAGAACTCATACAGGGGAACGCCCATACCACTGTTCCCAGTGTGGGAAGAGTTACACTCGGTCAGATCAACTGAAGATACATCACCAAACTCATACCCAGGAACGCCCGTACCCCTGCTCCCAGTGTGGGAAGAGTTTCACTGATTCGAGTACTTTGACGAAACACCAGAGAACTCATTCAGGGGAACGCCCGTACCCCTGCTCCCAGTGTGGGAAGAGTTTCACTCATTCGAGTACTTTGACGAAACACCAGAGAACTCATACAGGGGAACGCCTGTACCCCTGCTCCCAGTGTGGGAAGAGTTTTACTCATTTGAATACTTTGGCGAAACACCAGAGAACTCATACAGGGGAACGCCCGTACCCCTGCTCCCAGTGTGGGAAGAGTTTCACTCGGGCAGATCAACTGAAGATACACCAGCGAACTCATACAGGGGAACGCCCCTACCCCTGCTCCCAGTGTGGGAAGAGTTTCACTGATTCGAGTACTTTGACGAAACACCAGAGAACTCATACAGGGGAACGCCCGTACCACTGCTCCCAGTGTGGGAAGAGTTTTACTCATTTGAGTACTTTGGCGAAACACCAGAGAACTCATACAGGGGAACGCCCGTACACCTGCTCCCAGTGTGGGAAGAGTTTCACTCAGTCGAGTACTTTGACGAAACACCAGAGAACTCATACAGGGGAACGCCCGTACCACTGCTCCCAGTGTGGGAAGAGTTTTACTAATTTGAGTACTTTGGCGAAACACCAGAGAACTCATACAGGGGAACGCCCGTACCTATAGGCGCTGACGGTGCTGCAGCACTCTCTCTGAACGCAGGGTTTTTCCGACAAAGTAAATTATTTGGTGGCGCCAAAATGATTTCACGGACGGCCAAAGGGAAATCGCGACGGCCAAAATGACAGTAATTGAGAAAACGGCAAATAAAATCATATCCAAATGATTTAAATAAAATTTTTTGGGTGCATGAGGGGCTGTGAATAAAGGACTTAATAAAAGTGTTGAGCTAATTACCGTATATCTTTTAAGGGCTTAAGGAACATGTTTCACCCACGTATTATTCCTTTGATTTAAGTGTTTCTTTATTTTTCATTTATTCCAATATATGTTTATTTCACATTTTTCCACAGTGTGTAATCATTAAACTGAAGGAGTGTGCATTTGCTGAGTTTGCATGAACTAAGTTTCGCATGTTGTGCAAGAGCAAGAGTGTCATCACTCATAACGTTTGTATTAACTACATAGAACAACTAACCCTATATTCAGAAAGTTAGCTCGACCAACTGAAAGGGGTTAGGGGGCATGTTTTCCCTAGTGGTATAAGTGGTTTTTGGTTGTAAATTCCCCCCAGGAGAATGCTTATTGAAAAATAAACACCATGTCAGACACTGAGTAGTTAATCAGTAAAACCCAGAAAGAGTTGGGGGGGGGGGGGGCTGCTGGCATTGAGCCAGCATCTTGTGATTTCCCCTCCTTCCTATGACGAGTTTGAAATGGTATAAAGATGTTTGTGAACAAGAGATTTGCAGCTTTGTCTTCCTCGTGCATTGCTCTTCTGCACCAGAATATTATTGCAATAAAAAAACTATTATTCACCAGCCCCGGACTTTGACTCTTTTCCCGGGAACCAATCTATCAATAATGGACTTAATTTATAATTAGTTAATGCTACAATCCGTAATCGAATCCCGCCTCACTACTGCTGCCGTTGTTTGGCTCAGAAATGTGTATACATGTGGTCTAGCTAGCTAATAATGATGAAACGTCGTTGTCAGTAGCAGCTCGTGTTGTTGCAATATTCAACTAAACACAGCGTGGCGCAGACATTACGGATTGTAGCCTACTGTTAGTAAACAAGTGACAAATACATTAACTACTGGTCTGTAATTTCAAATCATTTGTTATTGTATTTGTACATCATTAATTCATATTAACAACTACATTAGTTAATGGCAATTCATGTAACCTTATTATAAAGTGTTACCAGATAGTCTTTGGTAGTCAAACCAAGGGCTTTGTTCTACCCTCTATTGTCAAGCTTTCAGACTGACTGCTATTGTTCTACCAGTGATGAACAATTACTGCTTATTTTAACATACTCCTGATGTAGAGTATCGATTTCTCGTGTCTCTTTTTTCCAGCCTCACATTACAGTTTTAAAACGTGGTGGAGAGCCATCCCTCCAGAGGTGTGTTCGGTGCTGCTTTACAGGACTCATGCAGTACTTTTGTATGTTGAAAATATAAATAAAATTTACTTTTTGATCCACGACCCTTGTTATCTATCGTCCCTTTTGTGTTCGGTCACCAGCCCTGGCCGTAACAATCCTGGATAGGATTCACTTGGAAGGTTGTTTCTCCTGGTTTATTTTTCCATAGAGTTCATTAGGAAAATGAGTCAGGAGAAACAACCCTTGAAGTGATTAATCCATATCTGCATATGTATCCTGCATATCTGTCAGCAGAGTGATGGTTTGAGGCTCATTTGATATCTCAGACACTTGATGATTTACAACCACTCAGCCAACCATGGAATCCGTAATATTCCCGTGTAATTTACATCTTAATCTAGTCCCACCCCCCAATTCCCATAGAGATCCATTCAATTGAAGAGAGGTTATAGTATCACTTTTCAGAGTACCAGAAAATAAGATATCCTTTGATATTGTTTTGATATCCTTTTATACCCTGTCATGATAGCATCGCCTGTTTACCTGTGGAATATTGCAACCAGGTGTTTTTTGAACTTCCCAGTCTTTTTTGGCCCTGTCTCAACTTTTTTGGAACGTGTTGCAGGCATCAAATTTGGAAATAGCGTATATTGACACAAATCAATAAAGTTGATCAGGAAAAACATTAAATATCTTTTCTTTGTACTGTTTTCAATTAAATATATGTGAAAGAGAATTTACAAATCACTGCTTTCATTACATTACATTACAATTATTTGGCAGACACTTTTATCCAAAGCGACGTACAATAAGTGCATATTGAAGGTCATTGACGTGACTACAAAGCAGATCCGACAAAGCACAACTTTCTCACAGCGTAGGAGCTATCCCTAGTAATGAACATGAATAGTACATGCAGTCAGCTATACATTCTGAACTATAAGATAACAAAAAACACAAATTAAATAGAAAACAACAAGCAAGTACTATAGAATTGGCCCTATATCGGTAATTTAGTCGTGGTGGAGTCTGATAAAGTGGGTTTTCAGACCATGACGGAAAACAGACAGTGTTTGAGCTGAGTGCAGCAGGGTGGGGAGTTCGTTCTACCACTGGGGAGCTAGGGTTGGAAAAGCTCCGCAGTCGGGAAGAGCGGGAGCCATTAACACGGAGGGAGGGAAGTGCGAGTCGCCCTGCAGCAGCAGAGCGAAGTGGTCGAGCAGGTGCGTAGTGCTGGATTAAGTCCTGTAGGTAGGAGGGGCCTGACCTTTTGGCTGCAGTGTAGGCCAGGGTCAGAACTTTGAACCTGATCCTGGCCACAACCGGCAGCCAGTGGAGTGACCTCAGCAGGGGGGGTGACGTGTGAGAACTTAGGGAGGTTGAACACAAGCCGAGCAGCCGCGTTCTGGACCAGTTGTAGGGGCAGAATGGCGCAGGCTGGTAGGCTTGCGAGAAGGGAGTTGCAGTAGTCCCGACATGAGGTGACCACGGTCTGGACAAGAAGCTGGGTAGAGTAGGTGGTAAGGTAAGGCCGAATCCTCCTGATGTTGCACAGGAGGAACCTGCAGGACCGTGCCGTTGCCCTAATGTGTTCTTTGAAGTCCAGCTGGTCATCCACCCCCAGGTTGCTTGCAGAGCGGGAAGCGGTCACCGTGTTTCCGTCGACGGTTATGGACAGGTCTAGGAGCGGGGAGGTCTTGTATGACATGAAGAGCAGCTCAGTGTTGTCGACGTTGAGCTTCAGGTGATGGCTAGATATCCACTCAGAGATGTCAGCCAGGCAAGCAGATATCCTCTCCTTTACCTGTGGGGTAGAGGGAGGGAAAGAGCAAGAGTTGAGTGTCATCAGCATAACTATGGTAAGAGAAGCCATGTGAGTTAATAATCAAACCAAGTGACTTAGTGTAAATGGGGAACAGCAGAGGACACAGTACAGATCCCTGCGGGACTCCTGTAAAAAGTGGATGAGTTGCAGAGACAGCCTTTTCAGGAGACTTGGTAGGATCGATGTGAGATAGGATGTGAACTAAGAGAGGGCAATTCCAGAGATGCCCATCTCAGCCAGTGTGGAGATCAGGAGTTTGTGGTTGACCGTGTCGAACGCTGCAGACAAGTCAAGGAGAATCAGGACAGAGGAGAGGGAGGAGGCTCTAGCTGTGGTGAGTGCCTCGGTCACAGCCAGGAGTGCAGTTTCAGTGGAATGCCCGGTTTTGAAGCCGGACTGATGAGTGTCGAGCAGGTTGTTCTGGTGGAGAAAAATAGACAGTTGGTTTAGGGCAGCTCGTTCAAGAGCTTTGGACAGAAAGGGCAGGAGAGACACAGGATGATAGTTTGTGACATCAGAGGGGTCTAAGCTAGGTTTCTTCAGGCCTTCTGCTTTTATGTGCATTTTACATACTGTCCCAACTTTTTTGGAATTGGGGTTGGACAAGTGGAAGTATTTTTTGTCAACGTTGAGTGGAGCCCAATGGAGAAACTGGGTTTTTGAGCGCAAATAATAGATGTCAGCAGGGAGCGACATTATATCCAGTGCTGACGTTGAGAGCCCAAAGCTGGCCCCTTGCTAAAAAGGGATAGAGACCTTGTCCTAGGAGGAAAATAGCTTTCTTTGCTGGTGTGTGCGTAATCATTGATTGGTAAGAGGTTCGTCCACCAATTCCAATAGATATTTGATTTTGAGAACTCTGTTCACAACTGAAACAATCTGAGGACTGTTTTGCTGTCCTGCTAAGAGTACAGTCTCTTCTTCATGTGTGAATGGAAAATCTACTTAAAGAAATGTGGTCTGCATTTGACCAAGATTTAGTTGTAGTTTATGCTGTGGGATTGTAATATTTTATAGTAGCCTACTTTTCTTTTTATCTTAATGTCATTAGCCTATATATAGTTCCACTTAGACTTCTACTAGGCTTTTGGCACGGTGGAACACAACGGGGAACTTCATTTTCCACATTTTTGAAAAATTTGACTTTGTAAAAAAGCCTTTTTTTAAAAGCAGTTAAAATGCTATGTAAAATTGGCAATTTCTCAATCAAATTACAATCTGGCAGTCCTGGATTCAATCTCAAGCGTGGTATCCGACAGGGTTGTCCGATTTCCCTGTATCTTTTTAAAAACAATTTTCACTTTGCACTCAACTTCTTGCAGATTTCAATAAGCTTTGTGATTTGAAAGGGATTGTAATTGCTGACAAATGAATCATCTGGCATGTTTGAGTCAGTTAGCAGATGATGTCCTTTTTTTTAAAGGATGCATACCAAATTCTTTATAGCTACTAATGTGATCCAACAACTCTCCAAAGCCTCCGAGGTCTGTCTGAACATCAAAAAATGAGAACTGTGATATACCTTCTTTTTGTAATATACCAGTCAGAGAATAAATAATTTATTTGGGAATAAATATTAGAGAAAATAGAGAGGATAGATGTTCTACACTTTAACCTGATTATTGAAAAAACCTAAGAGAGACTTATCTTTGAAGGGTAGAGTACTTGTTTGAAAGGCATAAGGTATTTAAAGACTTGCTTATGCAGCAATATCCCTAGCAGTAAACAAGACTGATAAGTAAAAAGATTGATAATTTAGTCTCATTTCATACGGAGAAATAAGATGCATTACATAGTGGCTCAACTTTCTTGATTTTACCACTCTCAATAATGCTTGTAAAATAAACTGGATTATACAATTTTTTAAAAGTCTGACCGCTCTGTAATTTCAAACTCCATTTTGTGCCTGATTTACGAAGACCTTTAGTGTGTGCAAAACCAGTACACGCAAAAACAATAACATTAACAATAACATATGTAGCCTACCCACTAATTGGAATATTTATCTTTTTTTTGCCATTTAAAGATTAAATGGTAGTGTAGTAGGTACGCAGTAGGCTAGGGGGCGCCACATTTGGCATTGAAAGTGCACTCGTATTTACAAAATTATGGAACATTCCTTTTACAAGGGTAAAATCATACGCACCCACATTTGCCCTCTCTATATAGCACATTGTTTCCACCTAAATATATTAACTGCAAGAAGTTCAGCTGACAGGTTTTCAAAACGTAAAACTCGATCGCTTCAGCAGCATGAAGAAGTTGATATCGTAGTACGAAAATAAAGAAAACGTCGCTTTTCCTGGAGGCAACCGCTGACGAAACATTCAAAATGAAAGGCAGAATGCGTTCTTCAAAATTGAGTTTATTTTAGACAAACATCTTAAACAAGCTCCAACAAAGCTTCAAATGTTAGATTTTATAAATCTGTCAACAATTAAAATGTGTTGAGATCACTAAACACAATATTGTGACTGGGCACATCTGAAAATTAGCTGTTTCTGGCTAATGTAATTTCCGACAGCAAGTCAGCAATAAGATACGAAATTTCATAGGTGCATTTCTGATCACGTTCCGTTATTTTTTGGTTCACAACAGAAAAATACAATCTGGCTTTTATATTGATTTTATTCCGCCTGGGTCGTATCACGGAAGTAATCCTCCTTTTATTACAAGTTTTGTCTAGTACGCATGCGTTCGTACAACAGGAACTTACCAAGACGTAACGGCGTGTGTTAAATCATTTCCAGGCTGGGTTCTTCACAACAGTTTCAATACTTTGCACGTTGATGGAAACATTAAGCTTTACAGAGAGGGAAATCGGAGGTACGTAGCGTATCTCTGCCTTTATAAATTGTGTCTTCGACGAAAGAACATAGGCTAAGATATGAACGAGGGCTCTAGCTGTGTCTTTGAATATGCACTTAGATTCCAATAATAGCTAAAACTGATGCAGTGACTTGCCATATATGTATGTATATATATATGTATATATATATATATATATATATATATATATATATATATATATATATATTCTTAATAATAATAATAATAATAATTGAGTGAGCTCTCAACTACAATTGGTAGGGTAGTCTGTGCTGCTTTTTCAATAATGAGCCACAGATCCGATGGCTCAATATTGATTCAAAAGCTACCTTTTCTCCAAAATAATAGCCTACTTTATGCAGCCTACTTTAATCACACTATGTGATCCGCTCGTTGCCAATTATAATTACGTTCCAATTTATCGCGTTTCGCCTGCTCTGTAGGTAGTAGATATTGATTGTGTTAAACTGTTATTTCTGTATGGCCTGTTCAAAGTCAGGCCTCTTTCTAACCCTGGCCTGCCAGTAGTTTGGTAATTGTTATGAGTGATGACACCTTTCGTGAATTTTGTGGAATTTCGTCACTTTCGTGGAGATATTCTGCCCAGGGAGAAATGAGCCTAGTTCTTGTTCTTTCACAACACTGCAATTCAAAAATGTGCATTTACAAATACAATTCTTTGGAATAGTGTTTTGTGAAAATTAGTCGCATAATTTTGAATATTATAGCAATAATCTGGTATGTAGAAATATTTTTGAATTTGTATTCATTATGTAGAAACCTAGGTGTTTTAATAAAACAAAATAATGCATAGCCAGGTAGCTGGACTAATGTATGAATTGAACAGGAAAGAAGTGGCTTAACAGTGTCTTATGTTTAAATTAAGTGTTTTACACCCTAACTTGCAGTCATGCTGGGGCTTACATGTGAAGTTAACAGAAAACATTTTTTTTTTTATCTCCCTTTCTCTATTGTTAGTATTGTTAGATCTTTACAAACATACACAAACGCTGAGCTGTCATGTATATAGTTTTAGACCATATTGTATGTACTGCTATTAGTCAAGTCCTGGCTTGTGCACCCGGCTATAGCTTAGCACAGTGCATGTTGTGCCTGCATCTCTTCTTCAGACGGTCTCCTGGCTCATTGCTGCCCCCTCTGTCCTGGAGGTCTGTCTGCAGTCTGTTTATTACCCAGACCAGCTGAAGGCCCTTCTCAGGCACCACAGAAGTCTTGGACAGTTGGACATGAATGGTAGGTCTTTATCAGGGAAACCACATCAACTAATCCCACCCAGTTACAAATCAGAATCCATCACTGATTGTATGAAATGTTGAAGCCCCACCTGTACATTTATCTTTTGAAATTGTGAACATCACAAAAGGCAATTTAACATTTTATGTAGATTAATGTTCATCTGTGCCATTACACATTATTCTGTTCATTCTCTCACAGCAACACTTCCCTTCATAGAGTACAAGCTGCCCTCTATGTCCCGCCGTCCCTGTCAAAGAGTGGTGGATTCTACAAAGCTGACCAACACCAACAGCCAATCAGAATCTATAACTGGCTGCATGAACTGCTTAAGACCCACCTCTTCAGTTGAAGACATCCAGGCAGAATCTGTGATGGACGGCTCAGATTACACAGGGATGGAGACAACATCAATTTCAAACAGATGTGAAGAAATTGAGGAGAAAATAGAGAGGAAGACTGGATATCTGATGAGCAGAGAGCAAAAAGACATACTAGCCAACATGAAGGAGGAGGACGAAGATGAGGAGAGGCAGAGTGTGAACATGGAGAAGCAGGATGGCATGAGAGATGAAGAGGAACTCTTGGAAGAGGAAGAAGAAACTGATGAACAGATGGAGGGACATGCAACTGATCTAGTTTCCCAAACTGACAAATTGCTGAAGAACGGGATAAAATCAGAACATGCACAACGGGAATGGGAGGAGCTGTCTACTCTGGTAACTTCCTGTCTGCTAAAAAAGCCTAGAGTGCTGATTCGCCGACTAGAAATTTCCAATAGTTCACTTTCTGTGTCATCTCATCTCGTGGCCTGTCAAAGAGGTCAGGGAGTGGGATCTCCATGGGGACAGCATGAGATCTCACCACTGAGAGGAAAGGGATCACTGACACAGAAGAAGGGTCGGGTCGTGACCCGGAAGAGGAATACAATTGGCCCGTTGGAGAGACCACCGAAAATGCTATCATCTTCATCAGAGAATGGGTAAAAATAAATTAGGAGCTGGACTGTGTGTCGTCTCTGTTCACCATCAATCAGTGGTACATGAAATAACGTGCCTTTTATTTGTCTTTTACAGGATTTGTGCTGAGGCCTCAGTTATTTCTCCTGTCATCTCCCCCAGGAACCAAAACACAGGGTCAGACCACACAGGTAATCATTTTCCAAATGTCTGAGGGAGTCTATAACACAGGTGCAGATGGTTGACAAGTTGTGCTGAAGGATATTAAGATACTTTTGCAGTAATGGTTGTGTATTAGAATCTGCTTCCTATTAGTTTCATATCTGCTACACACCTTCTCTCTCCTCAGGAAAAACTGTTGAGGTGTCGTCTCAGGTCTTTGCCTGCTCCCATTGCCCATTCGTTCACACAGAGGAAGTGAATCTTCACCAGCACATTGAGAAGGTTCACCCTGAGGAACTCAACAAGACTGTGAGGTCCCAACAGTCTCCCAGCAGCACCCACCAGCACCCCACACCCCCTAAGACACTGCCCACCCCGACACAGTACCCCACCGGCACTCCAGGGGCCCACACATGCTCCAAGTGTGGGGAGAATTTTCGCCAGTTTTGTCATCTGAGGGTACACCAGCGAATGCATACATGGGACCGTCCACACTACGACTCACAGTCTGGGAATAATTTTGGTCAGTTAAGTACTCTGATGCTAGACCAACAAACGCATATCGGGGAGCATCCATTCCAGTGCTCCCAGTGTGAGAAGTGTTTCACAGCTTCATCTTCTTTAAGAATACACCAGCGAACTCATACTGGAGAGCGTCCATACCCCTGCTCCCAGTGTGGAAAGAGTTTCACTCGGTCAGAGAGACTGAAGAATCATCAGCGAACTCATACTGGTGAACGGCCATACCACTGCTCCGAGTGTGGGAAGAGTTTCTCTCGTTCGAATACTTTGACGGAACACCAGAAAATTCACACAGGGGAACGCCCGTACCACTGCTCCCACTGCGGGAGGAGTTTCACTCAATCGAGTACTTTGATGAACCACCAGAAGACTCATACAGGGGAACGCCCGTACCACTGCTCCCAGTGTGGGAAGAGTTTCATTCGGGCAGATAAATTGAAACTACATCAGCAAACTCATACTGGTGAGCGGCCATACCACTGCTCCCAGTGCGGGAGGAGTTTCACTCAATTGAATATTTTTACGGAACACCAGAGAACTCATACAGGGGAACGCCCCTATCACTGCTCCCACTGCGGGAGGAGTTTCTCTCAATCGAGTACTTTGACGGAACACCAGAGAACTCATACAGGGGAACGCCCATACCACTGCTCCCAGTGTGGGAAGAGTTTCACTCAGTCCAGTAATTTGAAGGTCCACCAGAAAATTCATACAGGGGAACGGCCATTCCACTGTTTGCAGTGTGGGAAGAGTTTCATTCAGTCAAGTACTTTGACGGAACACCAGAGAACTCATACAGGGGAACGCCCATACCACTGCTCCCAGTGTGGGAAGAGTTTCACTCAGTCAAGTAATTTGAAGGACCACCAGAAAATTCATACTGGGGAGCGGCCATTCCACTGTTTGCAGTGTGGGAAGAGTTTCATTCATTCGAGTAATTTAAAGGACCACCAGAAAATTCATACAGGGGAACGGCCATTCCACTGTTTGCAGTGTGGGAAGAGTTTTGTTAGGGCAGATAAACTGAAGCGACACCAGCAAACTCATACCGGCGAGCACCTTTAACACTGCTCCCAGTGTGGGAAGAGTTCAGACTGCCTGACTGTACGCCAGCGAAACCACACAGGATAGGTCCGATCCCTCTGCTCCCAGTGTAGGAAGATCTTCAGTCATTCAATCAGTACCAAGCACTAAGGGGTTAGAGTTTTCTTGTTACCGTTTGAGTATTTTTCTTCCCACTGGGGAATTTTTACCTTGTTTGCTGTTTCGGGGGTTCAGGCCTGGTTTTTGCCCAGTTCTTCTTCTTTTTCTCTGTCAATTGTATTTGTGACAGTTCTCTATAAAAACCACTATACAAAATAATTTGATTTGAATTGAATTCTAGTACCACTATGGCATATGACCAGTAATATCCGGACGTAATCGCAACGCAGATTTTGGTTCCACCTTAAAATTAAATTGTAATCTGCAATGTAAAATACAACATCTGCCTATTGGAATGTTTTCCATCATCGTCTGGTGCTCCGAAACATTGCTCACCCACTACCCCCGCTGCATGCCTTCCCTAGCTAACATTACACTCGCTCTGTCCACTCAGTCAGTGACAGCAGTTAATAAGCTAGCTTACCATTAAACTGGGTCAAAATGCTAAAAGCGAAATGGTCTAAAGCGTGGCTGTATTTTACCCAAAAGGATTCAAATTTTGGACGTGCAACAAATGCTTAGACAGTAGTGTGCAAAAGGGGGTGTACAATATGTAGAGCATGTAGAAGAGTTTTCAGTTGGTGTTTCTTTTCCTGTTATTATTCGTACTGTAATGGTTACTTACTATAAAATGATTGTAGTTGGGTTTGGCTTTATTTTTTTGTTTAAATGTTTTTGTAAATTTGTTAATAGTGTTTTGTATTAATAAGTATAATCTAAACAGTAAGGAGTTGATGTATAGTTAAACTTATTTGACTTTGCAATAAAAAAGATGTTCTTTAACATCATTCTTTGCTCTTTATTTTAAAGAAGGTATCGGGTCAGGCACCGTATCGTTTTAGCACTGCTAGGCAAAATCTAAACCAGGGCTGCCCATCGCTGTTCTGGGACATTTTCCGTCCTGTAGGTTTTCATTTGAACCCTAATTTGGCACACCTGATTCCATTAATTAGCAGCTCAATGAGATCTCTCGCTGTTGAATAAGGTGTACTTTGTTAGGATTGTGGTGAAAACCTAGAGGAAGGCTCGTATTAATGCACGGGGCTACCAGGGCTGAGGCCCCGGGCCCCGGGCCCCGGGCCCCACGCTGCCCCCGAGGTCCGGAGAAGAAATATCACAATTATCAAAAAATAGAAGTCCTGCCTGTAGCTTATCAATCCTGTGATCCTTTGAGGCTGCCACTGCCTGGGGCCAGCTGGGGAACAGGTGAATTTTAATGTAGGGAGTACTTGTTAACACCTTTGTGCAGATGCAAAATTTGGCCAATCCTTGCCTATTTAGGTACTGTTCTATTTAAGGCTTTATAACTCCAGGTGTGAGCATCACAGAAACTTGGAAAATGGCTTAAATGATGCAAGATAGTTGTACCAATTTTAATACTAACTGATTAGATTACTTTATTTTCATAATTTCGGTAAAAATAAAGTGCCACAATGCAAATAAATCTTGGCAAAAATGCAAAAACAAAGTTTTTCTTTTGTTTGCAATGAAATACTGAGAGCTACAAATGTAATCGGGTAAAACTATGCGTTGTACTCAGTATATTTCTGCACGCTACATAGTTATCATCAACATACAAGTGGAAGTATTTTTGTCAACATTGAATGGAGAATGAAGAACCTGGCTTTTTGAGCGCAAATAATAGATGTCAGCAGGGGGAGACATTATATCCAGCGCTGAGGTCGTGACCCCAAAGCTGGCCCCTTGCTAAAAAGGGATAGAGACCTTGTCCCAGGAGGAAAATAGCTTTCTTTGCTGGTGTGTGCGTAATCATTGATTGGTAAGAGGTTAGTCCACCAATTCCAATGGATATTTGATTTTGAGAACTCTGTTCACAACTGAAACAATCTGAGGACTGTTTTGCTGTCCTGCTAAGAGTACTGTCTTCATGGGTGAATGGAAAATCTAAAAAAAAGAAATGTGGTCTGCATTTGACCAGGATTTAGTTGTAGTTTATGCTGTGGGATTGTAATATTTTATAGTAGCCTACTTTTCTTTTTATCTTAATGTCATTAGCCTATCTATAGTTCCACTTAGACTTCTACTAGGCTTTTTGCACGGTGGAACACAATAGGGAACTTAATTTTCCACATTCTTGAAAAATTTGACTTTGTAAAAAAGCCTTTTTTTTAAAGCAGTTAAAATGCTATGTAAAATTGGCAATTTCTCAATCAAATTACAATCTGGCAGTTCTGGATTCGATCTCAAGCGTGGTATCCCTGTGTCTTTTTAAAAACAATTTTTACTTTGCACTCAACTTCTTGCTGATTTCAATAAGCTTTGTGATTTGAAAGGGATTGTAATAGTTGACAAATGAATCATCAGGCATGTTTGAGTCAGTTAACAGATGATGGCACCCTTTTTTTTTAAAGGATGCATACCAAATACTTTATAGCTACTAATGTGATCCAACAACTCTCCAAAGCCTTCGAGCTCTGTCTGAACATGAAAAAATGAGAACGTCTGTGATATACCTTCTTTTTGTAATATACTAGTCAGAGAATGAATTAGTTATTTGGGAATAAATATTAGAGAAAATAGGATAGATTTTCAATACTTTAACCCGATTATTGAAAAAGAGAGACTTATCTTTGAAGGGTAGAGTACTTGTTTGAAAGGCATAAGGTATTTCAAGACTTGCTTATGCAGCAATATCCCTAGCAGTAAACAAGACTGATAAGTAAGAAGATTGATAATTTACTCTCATTTCATACGGAGAAATAAGATGCATTACATAGTGGCTCAACTTTCTTGATTTTACCACTCTCAATAATGCTTGTAAAATAAACTGGATTATACAATTTTTTAAAAGTCTGACCTCTCTGTAATTTCAAACTCCATTTTGGGCCTGATTTACGAAAACCTTTAGCGTGTGCAAAACCAGTACACGCAAAAACAATAACATACTGTATGTAGCCTACCAACGAATTGGAATATTTATCTTTTTTTGCCATTTAAAGGAGCTATATGTAACATTGACACTGAGCATTTAAAATGGGTACTGCAATCCAAAATTCACAATATTGGAGAGAGTCGAGACACTGAACGAACACGAGCGCAAGACAAGCCGAGCGCAACATTATATTTTGAGACAACCTTATTCTATTTTGACAATGACAAGCGACGACGACGAGCGACAAGGAGTGTTTATTATATATTGTTTGCAAATTATAAACCAGCTCGTGGATTTTTTATAACTCTGTCAATGTTAGCTAGATGCATGGCTGGCTATGTTTACGGTCACACAGATATAAGCTAATGTTAGTGGTATGTTTAGCGAGTAACTATATACATATATATATTTAAATCTTTAGCTAGCTCGCTAAATGGAAACGATGTTGAACTTAACTTAGGCATTCGTAAATCGGCTGTCGGAGTGCCGGAGTACATCTGGTTGTTCGTAATGGGCAGTGGACTCGGAGTCAACTCGGAGAATAGTGAATCACACAGGCCAAAACAAATACAGACGTTCCGACCCGGAATGGAAATTTCAAAGGAGAACATACTGACGGTAGCATTGTTGTCAGAGAAGCCAGTATTTCGACTTAGCATGTTTCCTCAATTTCTGATGACATATCATGGTCATTTTATGATTTAGTACAGTCAATCTGTTACATATAGCTCATTTAAAGATTAAATGGTGGCGTAGTAGGTACACAGTAGGCTAGGGGGCGCCACATTTGGCATTGTAAGTGCACTCGCATTTACAAAATGATGGAACATTCGTTTTACAAGGGTGAAATCATACGCACCCCCATTTACCCTCTCTATATAGCACATTGTTTCCACCTAAGTATATTAACTGCAAGAAGTTCAGCTGACAGGTTTTCAAAACGTAAAACTCGATCGCTTCAGCAGCATGAAGAAGTTGATATCGTAGTACGAAAATAAAGAAAACGAGCTTTTCCTGGAGGCAACCGCTGACGAAACATTCAAAATGAAAGGCGGAATGCGTTCTTCAAAATTGAGTTTATTTTATACAAACATCTTAAACAAGCTCCAACAAAGCTTCAAATGTTAGATTTTATAAATCTGTCAACAATTAAAATGTGTTGAGATCACAAAAGACAATATTGCGACGGGGCACATCTTAGAATTAGCTGTTTCTGGCAAATGTCATTTTTGACAGCAAGTCAGATACGAAATTTCATAGGTGCATTTCTGATCACGTTCCGTTATTTTTTGGTTCACAACAGAAAAATACAATCTGGCTTTCATATTGATTTTATTCCGCCTGGTTCGTATCACGGAAGTAATCCTCCTTTTATTACAAGTTGCGTCTAGTATGCATGCGTTCGTACAACAGGAACTTACCAAGACGTAACGACGTGTGTTAAATCATTTCCAGGCTGGGTTCTTCACAACAGTTTCAATACTTTGCACGTTGATGGAAACAATAAGCTCTACAGAGAGGGAAATCGGAGGTAGGTAGCCTACGTAGCGTATCTCTGCCTTTATAAATTGAGTGTTCGACGAAAGAAAATAGGCTAAGATATGAACGAGGGCTCTAGTGGTGTCTTTGAATATGCACTTAGATTCCAATAATAGCTCAAACGGATGCAGTGACTTGCCATATATATATTCTTAATAATAATAATAATAATAATTGAGTGAGCTGTCACCGACAATTGGTAGGGTAGCCTGTGCTGCTTTTTCAATAATGAGCCGCAGATCCAATGGCTCAAAACGCGGTCCAATTTATCGCGTTTCGCCTGCTCTGTAGGTAGGTAGTATATATTGATTGTGTTAAACTCATTTCTGTATGGCCTGTTCAAAGTCAGGCCTCTTGCTAACCCTGGCCTGCCAGTAGTTTGGTAATTGTTATGAGTGATGAAACCTTTCGTGAATTTTGTGGAGTTTCGTCACTTTCGTGGAGATATTCTGCCCAGGAAGAAATTAGCCTAGTCTTGTTCTTTCACAACACTGCAATTCAAAAATGTGCATTTACAAATACAATTCTTAGGAATTGTGTTTTGGTGAAAGTCGCATAATTTTGAATATTATGTTAATAATCTGGTAGCTATGTAGAAAGATTTTAGAATTTGTATTCATTACGTAGAAACCTAGGTGTTTTAATAAAACAAAATACTGCATAGCCAGGTTGCTGGACAAATGTATGAATTGAACAGGAAAGAAGTGGCTTTATCAGTGTCTTATGTTTAAATTAAGTGTTTTACGCCCTAACTTGCAGTCATGCTGGGGCTTACATGTGTTCACTGAAGTTAACAAGTTAACAGAAAACATTATTTTTTAAATCTCCTTTTCTCTATTGTTAGTATTGTTAGATCTTTACAAACATACACAAACACTGAGCTGTCATGTATATAGTTTTACACCATAATGTATGTACTGCTGTCAGTCAACTCCTGGCTTGTGCACCCGGTTATATTTTAGCACAGTGCATGTTGTGCCTGCATCTCTTCTTCAGACGGTCTCCTGGCTCATTGCTGCCCCCTCTGCCCTGGAGGTCTGTCTGCAGTCTGTTTATTACCCAGACCAGCTGAAGGCCCTTCTCAGGCACCACAGAAGTCTTGGACAGTTGGACATGAATGGTAGGTCTTGATCAGGGAAACCATATCTCTTAATCCCACTCAGTTACAATTCAGAATCCATCACTGATTGTATGAAATGTTGAAGCCCCACCTATACATTTATCTTTTGAAATTGTGAACATTACAAAAGGTAATTTAACATTTTATGTAGAGTAATTGTCATCTGTACCATTAAACATTATTTTGTTCATTCTCACGGCAACACTTCCCTTCATAGAGGAGTACATGCTATCCTCTATGTCCCGCCCTCCCTGTCAAAGAGTAGTTCATTCTACAAAGCTGACCAACACCAACAGCCAATCAGAATCCATAACCGACTGCATGAACTGCTTAAGACCCGCCTCTTCAGATGAAAACATCCAGGCAGAATCTGTGATGGATGAATCTGAGATTACACACGGATGGAGTCAACGTCAATTTCGAACAGATCTGAAGACATAGAGGAGAGGACAGAGAGGAAGACTGTATATCTGATGAGCAGAGAGCAAAAAGTCATACTAGCCAACATGAAGGAGGAGGAGGAAGATGGGGAGAGGCAGAGTGTGAAAATGGAGAAGGAGGATGGCGTGAGAGATGAAGAGGAACTCTGGAAAGAGGAAGAAGAGACGGATGAACAGATGGAGGGACATGCAACTGATCTAGTTGCCCAAACTGACAAATTGCTGAAAAACAGTATAAAATCAGAACATGCACAATGGGAAGGGGAGGAGCTGTCTACTCTGGTCACTTTCTGTCTGCTAAAAAAGCCTAAAGTGCTGATTCGCCGACTAGAATTTTCCAATAGTTCACTTACTCTGTCACCACCTCCTCATCTCGTGGCCTGTCAAAGAGGTCAGGGAGCGAGATCTCCATGGGGACAGCATGAGCTCTCACCACTGAGAGGAAACAGATCACTGACACAGAAGAAGGGTCACATCGTGACCCGGAAGAGGAATACAATTGGCCAGTTGGAGAGACCACCGAAAATGCTACCATCTTCATCAGAGAATGGGTAAATATAAATTAGGAGCTGGACTATGTGTCTCCTGTGTTCACTATCAATCAGTGGTATATGAAATAATGTGCCTTTTATTTGTCTTTTACAGGATCTGTGCTGAAGCCTCACTTATTTCTCCTGTCATCTCCCCCAGGAACCAAAACACAGGGTCAGATCACACAGGTAATCATTTTCCAAACGTCTGAGGGAGTCTATAACACAGGTGCAGATGGTTTACAAGTTGTGCTGAAGGATATTAAGATACTTTTGCAGTAATGGTTGTGTTTATCAGAATCTACTTCCGTCTCTATTTCCTATAAGTTTCATATCTGCTACACACCCTCTCTCTCTCCTCAGGACAAACTGTTGAGGTGTCGTCTCAGGTCTTTGCCTGCTCCCAGTGCCCATTCGTTCACACAGAGGAAGTGAATCTTCACCAGCACATTGAGAAGGTTCACCCTGAGGAGCTCAACACGACTGTGAGGTCCCAACAATCTCCCAGCAGCACACACCAGCACCCCACACCCCCTATGACACTGCCCACCCTGACACAGTACCCCACAGGCACTTTAGGGGCCCACATATGCTCCCAGTGCGGGAAGAGTTTCCGCCATTTATGTCATCTGAGGGTACACAAGCGAATTCACACAGGTGAACGTCCTTACCCCTGCTCCCAGTGTGGGAAGAGTTTCATTCGGGCAGATCAACTGAAGATACATCAGCGAACTCATACAGGGGAACGCCCGTACCCCTGCTCCCAGTGTGGGAAGAGTTTCACTCAGTCGTGTAATTTGAAGCTCCACCAGAGAACTCATACAGGGGAATGCCCGTACTTCTGCTCCCAGTGTGGGAAGAGTTTCACTACTTCGAGTACTTTGACGAAACACCAGAGAACTCATACAGGGGAACGCCCGTACCCCTGCTCCCAGTGTGGGAAGAGTTTCACTCAGTCGTGTAATTTGAAGCTCCACCAGAGAACTCATACAGGGGAACGCCCGTACCACTGCTTCCAGTGTGGGAAGAGTTTCTCTCAGTTTGGTAATTTGAAGCTCCACCAGAGAACTCATACAGGGGAACGCCCGTACCCCTGCTCCCAGTGTGGGAAGAGTTTCACTGATTCGAGTACTTTGACGAAACACCAGAGAACTCATTCAGGGGAACGCCCGTACCCCTGCTCCCAGTGTGGGAAGAGTTTCACTGATTCGAGTACTTTGACGAAACACCAGAGAACTCATTCAGGGGAACGCCCGTACCCCTGCTCCCAGTGTGGGAAGAGTTTCACTGATTCGAGTACTTTGACGAAACACCAGAGAACTCATTCAGGGGAATGCCCATACCCCTGCTCCCAGTGTGGGAAGAGTTTCACTGATTCGAGTACTTTGACGAAACATCAGAGAACTCATTCAGGGGAACGCCCGTACCCATAGGCGCTGGAAGTAGGGGTGCTGAGGATGCACGCAGGGTTTATCCGACATAGTAAATTATTTGGTGGCGCCAAAATGATTTCACGGAAGGCCAAAGGGAAATCGCAACGGCCAAAATGACAGTAATTGAGAAAACGGCAAATAAAATCATATCCGAATGATTTAAATTAAATTTTTTGGGCGCATGAGGGGCTGTGAAGGATTTAATAAAAGTGTTGAGCTAATTATCTTTTAAGGGCTTAAAGAACATGTGTCACATCGCATGTTGTGCAAGAGCAAGAGTGTCATCACTCATAACGTTTGTATTAACTACATATAACAACTAACCCTATATTCAGAAAGTTAGCTCGACCAACTGTAAGGGGTTAGGGGACATGTTTTCCCTAGTGGTATAAGTGGATTAAATTCCCCCAGGAGAATGCACCACGTCAGACACTGAGTAGGTAATCAGTAGAACCCAGAAAAAGTTGGGGGGGGGGGGGGTTGCTGGCATTGAGCCAGCATCTTGTGATTTCCCCTCCTTCCTATGACGAGTTTGAAATGGTATAAAGATGTTTGTGAACAAGAGATTTGCAGCTTTGTCTTCCTCGTGCATTGCTCTTCTGCACCAGAATATTATTGCAATAAAAAAACTATTATTCACCAGCCCCGGACTTTGACTCTTTTCCCGGGAACCAATCTATCAATAATGGACTTAATTTATAATTAGTTAATGCTACAATCCGTAATCGAATCCCGCCTCACTACTGCTGCCGTTGTTTGGCTCAGAAATGTGTATACATGTGGTCTAGCTAGCTAATGATGATGAAACGTCGTTGTTGTCAGTAGCAGCTCGTGTTGTTGCAATATTCAACTAAACACAGCGTGGCGCAGACATTACGGATTGTAGCCTACTGTTAATAAACAGGTGACAAATACATTAACTAATAGTTTGTAATTTCAAATAATTTGTTACTGTATTTGTACATCATTAATTAATATTAACAACTACATTAGTTAATGCCAATTCATGTAACCTTATTGTAAAGTGTTACCAGATAGTCTTTGGTAGTCAAACCAAGGGCTTTGTTCTACCCTCTATTGTCAAGCTTTCAGACTGACTGCTATTGTTCTACCAGTGATGAACAATTAGTGCTGATTTTAACATACTCCTGATGTAGAGTATCGATTTCTCGTGTCTCTTTTTTCCAGCCTCACATTACAGTTTCAAAACGTGGTGGAGAGCCATCCCTCCAGAGGTGTGTTCGGTGCTGCTTTACAGGACTCATGCAGTACTTTTGTATGTTGAAAATATTATAAATAAAATTTACATTTTGATCCACGACCCTTGTTATCTATCGTCCCTTTTGTGTTCAGTCACCAGCCCTGGCCATAACAATCTTGGATAGGATTCACTTGGAAGGTTGTTTATCCTGTCTTATTTTTCCATAGAGTTCATTAGGAAAATGAGTCAGGAGAAACAACCCTTAAAGTGATTCATCCATATCTACTGCATATCTGTCAGCAGAGTGATGGTTTGAGGCTCATTTGATATCTCAGACACTTGATGATTTACAACCACTCAGTCAACCATGGATTCCATACTATTCCCGTGTAATTTACAGCTTAATCTAGTCCCACCCCCCAATTCCCATAGAGATCCATTCAAATGAAGAGAGGTTATAGTATCGCTTCTAAGAGTACCTGAAAATAAAATATCAAGAGTGTTTTGATATACTTTTGTACCCAGTCATGATAGCATAACCTGTTTACCTGTGGAATGTTCCAAACAGGTGTTTTTTTAACTTCCTAGTGTTTTTTTTGGAACGTGTTGCAGGCATCAAATTTGGAAATAGCATATATTGACACAAATCAATAAAGTTGATCAGGAAAAACATTAAATATCTTTACTTTGTACTGTTTTCAATTAAATATATTGAAAAGAGAATTTACAAATCACTGCTTTCATTACATTACATTACAATTATTTGGCAGACGCTTTTATCCAAAGTGACGTACAATAAGTGCATATTGAAGGTCATTGACGCGACTACAAAGCAGATCCGACAAAGCACAACTTTCTCACAGCGTAGGAGCTATCCCTAGTAATGAACATGAATAGTACACACAGTCAGCTATACATTCTGAACTATAAGATAACAAAAAACACAAGTTAAATAGAAAACAACAAGCAAGTACTATAGAATTGGCCCTATATCGGTAATTTAGTCGTGGTGGAGTCTGAAAAAGTGGGTTCTCAGACCAAGATGGAAAACAGACAGTGTTTGAGCTGAGTGCAGCAGGGCGGGGAGTTCGTTCTACCACTGGGGAGCTAGGGGTGGAATAGCTCTGCAGTCGGGAAGAGCGGGAGCCATTAACACGGAGGGAGGGAAGTGCGAGTCGCCCTGCAGCAGCAGAGCGAAGTGGTTGAGCAGGAGCGTAGTGCTGGATTAAGTCCTGTAGGTAGGAGGGGCCTGACCTTTAGGCTGCAGTGTAGGCCAGGGTCAGAACTTTGAACCTGATCCTGGCCACGACCGGCAGCCAGTGGAGGGACCTCAGCAGGGGGGTGACGTGTGAGAACTTCGGGAGGTTGAACACAAGCCGAGCAGCCGCGTTCTGGACCAGTTGTAGGGGCAGAATGGCGCCGGCTGGTAGGCTTGCGAGAAGGGAGTTGCAGTAGTCCTGACATGAGGTGACCACGGTCTGGACAAGAAGCTGGGTAGAGTAGGTGGTCAGGTAAGGCCGAATCCTCCTGATGTTGCACAGGAGGAACCTGCAGGACCGTGCCGTTGCCCTAATGTGTTCTTTGAAGTCCAGCTGGTCGTCCAGGACCACCCCCAGGTTCCTTGCAGAGCGGGAAGCGGTCACCGTGTTTCCGTCGACGGTTATGGACAGGTCTAGGAGCGGGGAGGTCTTGTATGGCATGAAGAGCTGTGGGGTAGAGGGAGGGAAAGAGAGCAAGAGTTGAGTGTCATCAGCATAACTATGGTAAGAGAAGCCATGTGAGTTAATAATCAAACCAAGTGACTTAGTGTAAATGGAGAACAGCAGAGGACCCAGTACAGATCCCTGCGGGATGAGTTGCAGAGACAGAGCCTTTCCAGGAGACTTGGTAGGATCGATGTGAGATGTGAACTAAGAGAGGGCAATTCCAGAGATGCCCATCTCAGCCAATGTGGAGATCAGGAGTTTGTGGTTGACCGTGTCGAACGCTGCAGACAAGTCAAGGAGAATCAGGACAGAGGAGAGGGAGGAGGCTCTAGCTGTGGTGAGTGCCTCGGTCACAGCCAGGAGTGCAGTTTCAGTGGAATGCCCGGTTTTGAAGCCGGACTGATGAGTGTCGAGCAGGTTGTTCTGGTGGAGAAAAATAGACAGTTGGTTAAGGGCAGCTCGTTCAAGAGCTTTGGACAGAAAGGGCAGGAGAGACACAGGATGATAGTTTGTGACATCAGAGGGGTCTAAGCTAGGTTTCTTCAGGCTTTCTGCTTTTATGTGCATTTTACATACTGTCCCAACTTTTTTGGAATTCGGGTTGGATAAGTGGAAGTATTTTTTGTCAACATTGAGTGGAGCCCAATGGAGAAACTTGAGCTTTTTGAGCGCAAATAATAGATGTCAGCAGGGGGCGACATTATATCCAGCGCTGAGGTTGAGAGCCCAAAACTGGCCCCTTGCTAAAAAGGGATAGAGACCTTGTCCCAGGAGGAAAATAGCTTTCTTTACTGGTGTGTGCGTAATCATTGATTGGTAAGAGGTTTGTCCACCAACTCAAATGGTTATTTGATTTTGAGAACTCTGTTCACATCTGAAAAAATCTGAGGACTGTTTTGCTGTCCTATTAAAAAGAGTACAGTCTCTTCTTCATGGGTGAATGGAAAATCTACTTAAAGAAATGTCGTCTGCATTTGACTAGGATTTAGTTCTAGTTTATGCTATTGGATTTTAATCTTTTATAGTTCATCTTTTTATCTTAATGTCATTCGCCTATCTTTAGTTCCACTTAGACTTTTACTAGGCTTTTGGCACTGTGGAACACAAGGGGAACTTCATCTTCCCCCTTTCTTGCAAAATGTGACTTTGTAAAAAAACAAAACTAAAAAAAACGTGGAATCAGACCGGGATGTCCGATTTCCCTGTACCTTTTTAAAAAATGTTTTACTTTGCACTCAACTTGCAGATTTCAATCAGCTTTGTGATTTGAAAGGGATTGCGATTGCTGACAAATGAATCATCAGACATGTTTGAGTCAGTTAGTAGATGATAGCACCCTTTTTTTTAAAGGATGCATATTGCATATACCCAGTGGCGGCTCCTGAGTTGAAAATTGGGGTAGCGGAAAACTTCCCTTTAAACTGATTATTGGTCTTAATAATTTTTCAATCCATTTCCTTGATTAACAATAGGCTACATCAGCGTTTAATTCACCAATTACTCAATGCCATCAAATGTAGCCGGTTCTCCTCAATTAGGCTATTAGGCAAGTAATAAAATTATTTTAACTTGCGTCGCAAAATTGTGATTGTGCTAAATAAAAAAAATTATCTAACAAAAGCTGAGCTTTAAGATCGTTTAATTTCCATTAATATTTTCGGAATTAAGAGTTCGGAGAATGAAGAGCACATGTATCCACAATTATAATGTTGATTAAAATGTGCACAATTTTGCGACGCAAGTTAAAATAATTTTATTACTTGCCTAATAGCTTAATTGAGAAGAACCGGCTACATTTGATGGCATTGAGTAATTGGTGAATTAAACGCTGATGTAGCCTATTGTTAATCAAGGAAACGGATTGAAAAATTATTAAGACCAATAATCAGTTTAAAGGGAAGTTTTCCGCTACCCCAATTTTCAGCTCAGGAGCCGCCACTGCATATACCAAATTCTTTATTGCTACTAATGTGATCCAACAACTCTCCCAAGCCTCCAAGCTCTGTCTGAACATTAACAAAATTGTGAACGTCTGTGCTATACCTTCTTTTTGTAATATACCAGAAAAAACTAAGAGATTTATCTTTGAAGGGTAGAGTACTTGTTAGAAAGGCATACGGTATTTCAAGACTTGCTTATGCAGCAATATCCTTAGCAGTAACAAAACTGATAAGTAAGAAGATTGATAATTGGCTCTCATTTCAAACAGAGAAATAAGATGCATTCCATAGTGGGTCAACTTTCTTTATTTTACCACTCTCAATAATGCTTGTAAAGTAAACTGGATTATACCATTTTTTTAAAAGTCTGACCTCTATCTGGAATTTCATACTCCATTTTGGGCCTGATTTACGAAGACCTTTAGCGTGTGCAAGACCAGCACAAACAAAAACGATAACATGACAAATGATTGGTCATGGTATTTGTTTTGCACCAATAATTGGTTGTGTTATTAGTTTTGTGTGTCCTAAAAGTTTTTGCTCCCGCTAAAGGTCTTAGTAAATCAGGCCCTTTATCTTTTCTGAATTAGGTAGTCTTAAATATATTTTGCTCTGTTACTGTGAAATTGAAAACATTCCTTTGCAATTATCTAACTTTCCCTAACAAATGCTTCCCTCTTGGTCATTAATCCAAAAACACAATTTCTGCCCCCCACGAGTATTATATTTATATGGAATAATAGGGTCATTTAGTATGAAAACAAATCGTTGTTTTATGAAAAATGGCTCTCCAGCAACATAATCCATGCAAAAAAGCGGATATCCAGTCTTCTTCCCCAGCTTTTTAAGCCTAAGGGTAGGCTGCTCATTATTCTGAATTCTTTTCTAAATTTAATATCCCAGTTAATCTGAAATAATTTGCTATAGTTATTAATTATATCCTGGGGTTGTGGTTCTCTGCAGGGATGTAGTTCAAATGCAGCCTCCCAGTTCCTCTGGATCCAGATGACTCTGCTATAGGTCGGATATGCTTTCTTGCACAATTTAAAAATAATAATTGCAGCATGCCAGCTTTATTTCAGAAAGATGTCCTAACAATTTCATATGTAGCCTACCAAGTAATTGGAGTATTTTGCTTTCTTTGCCATTTAAAGAGTAAATGGCGTAGGAGGTACACAGTAGGCTACATTTGGCATTGGAAGTGCACTCATATTAACAAAATTATGGAACACTCATTTTACAAGGATAAAATCATATGCACCCCCATTTACCCTCTCTAGCACATTGTTTCCACCTAAATATTTTAACTGCAAGAAGTTCAGCTGAGAAAGGTTTTCAAAACGTAAAAATTTGATTGCTTCAGCAGCGTAAAGAAGTTGATCTCGTACGAAAATAAAGAAAACAAGCTTTTCCTGGAGGCAACCGGTGACGAAACATTCAAAATGAAAGGCAGAATGCATTCTTCAAACTTCTTTAATTTAGACAAACATCTTAAAAACAAGCTCCAACAAAGCTTCAAATGTTAGATTTTTATAAATCTCTCAATTAAAATGTGTTGAAAAAGATCACTAAACACAATATGGTGACAGGGCACATCTTCTAAAAATTAGCTGTTTCTGGAAAATGTCATTTCTGACAGCAAGTTAGGAACAAGATACGAAATTTCATAGGTGCATTTCTGATTGGGGATGCCTCCCAATAGTAGAAAAATGCACCCTCCCGTCCTCCACTACCACCTTCTCTACTCCGTGCCCCGGAAACGGATCATTGTGTTTTAATCTAATGTTGCTGATTTCATCTTAATTACCTATTAAAGGTTACATATTAATTAATATCTCAACGCAAACCGCAATGTCGGGTACATTGTATACTGTACATGCAAATACTTGTACTCGAAACGTTCAGACAGTTTTTCATACTTCCGGGTGGGAGAGGAGTGGTAGTGGGGGAGTGGAGGAAGGGAGGTGGGGGAGTGGAGGAAGGGAGGTGGGAGTGAAGAACACAAAGATCCGTTTCCGGGGCACGGAGTAGAGGAGTGTAGTGGAGGAGGAAAGGTTGAATTTTTCGACTATTGGGATGCACCCGTAATGTTGTGTGTTAAATAATTTCCAGGCTGGTTCTTCACAACTGTTTCACAACAGTTCCAATACTTTGCACGTTGATGGAAACAATGAGCTTTGCAGAGAGGGAAATTGGAGGTACGTAGCGTATCTCTGCCTTCATAAATTAAGTGGTCGACGAAGGACAATAGCCTAAGATATAAACGAGGGATCTTGCGGTTTGTTTGAATATGCACGTAGATTCCAATAATAGCTAAGACTGATTAAGGGATTTGCCAAATATATTCTTGAATAATAAGAATAATAATAATAATTGAGTGAGCTGTCAACTATAATTGGTAGTGTAGCCTGTGCTGCTTTTTCAATAATGAGCCGCAGATCCGATGGCTCGATATGGATTCAATGGCTACGGTTTCTCTAAATAGCCTATTTTATGCAGAAGACGCTCCTCCTTAATCCCGCTTTGTGATCCGCTCGTAGCCAATTATAATTAGGCTACGTTCGGTCCAATTTATCGCGTTTCGCCTGCTCAATAGGTAGCTAATATATATTGATTGTGTTAAACTCATTTCTGTATGGCTCCTGTTCAAAGTCAGGCGTCTGGCTAACCCTGGCCTGCCAGTAGTTCGGTAATTGTTACATGAGTGATGACACCTTTCGTGTATTTTGTGGAGTTTCGTCACTTTCGTGGAGATATGAGGGAGAAATGAGCCTTGTCTTGTTCTTTCACAACACTGCAATTCAAAAATGTGCATTTACAAATACAATTCTTTGGAATAGTGTTTTCGTGAAATAGTCAGCCTCAGAATTCTTACCTGACTCCAGTGCCTGTGGAAAATGTGCAGTCAATTTCTGTCCCATTGAAATGAATGGTGGAATGTTGACCATTGTGATGTCACATTGTACACTCTGCCCTCTAGCAGGTGAATTCTTCCCTCTGCAGCTGATAATGTTCCAATGCTCTAGCAGCCTCTGCAGCTGATGATGTCACAGTACCCTCTCGCTGCTTCAGATTATATCCTCCTACAGTTTTTAGGACAAATAGCTTCTTTTCTGGAGAACCGCTTATCCAATCAACTTCACATTCGGCACTGCACTTCCTTGGGTCCCGGGCAATACAACTAGCGAATTTCAACTTCATACAGTGCCCGGTTGTCGAGCAAAGCGAAATACAGACAGACAGAAGGACAGATAGGATTTCTTCCTTGATAGTTAGATAATCTGGTATGTAGAAAGATTTTAGAATTTGTGTTCATTGCGTAGAAACCTAGATGTTTTAAGAAAACAAAATACTGCATAGCCAGGTAGCTGTGGAGATCATTGAATTGAACAGGAAAGAAGTGGCTTTATCAATGTCTTAATTTTAAATTAAGTTTTTTACACCCTAACTTGCAATCGTGCTGGGGCTTACATGTGAAGTTAACATAAAAGTTTTTTTTTAAATTCTCTATTATTCTCTATTGTTAGATCCCTTGCTCCCAGTCTCCTCCCTGCACCTGCTGGTTCCTCCACTTCAGCTCCTCTCTGCAGCCATGTGGCAAGTGCTGCAGCAGCAAGACGTGTTGCATTATGGGAAACTGGAGGAGTTTGTGTCTCTGGTGACGGATGCATTCCCAGAGCTGCTGAGTGAGAGCCAGAGGACCGAGCTCACTCTGGGGCTGCAGGTGAGGAGAGGAGGGAGAGGCAGGAGGCGTGGGGGTGGACGGGAAAGGGTACCGTACCTCTCAAAAATTATTCAACGCTTTGACAGTTTCTACTGCTTAGCCTTGGCTGGGTGCTTGTGTCTGTAAAATGGGCCAATATGGCAGCCTGCATCTCAGTTAAATTCACATCCTCTACTGGCAAGACAGCTGGCAGACAGGATAGTGAGATCTACTGTACTTCCCTGTGCTCAGACTTTACACCCTATTTCCACAGTTCCCTGCACTCTACCCCCCCAATTATAACCATGTCTCTATATCATATATTGGTTACATTTATTTATATTTGTCATTTTCAATTTTGATTGCTTTTTCCTCCCAACGTGTCCAAACACGATAATAATATTCTCTTTCGCTCTCTCTCGCTCTCTATCGCTCTCTCTACTTGCTCCTAGCAGTCTGGCTGTAAAACTGACCCAGCTCTAGAGGTTCTGTTTTGGGAGTTCCTTTCCACACTGGATCAGCTGCTGCCGGTACCAGACCTCACACAGGTACTGACACAGAACACCAGTACCCAGCTATATCAGGACCCACTGGAGATGCCTTCTCACTTTGGCATGGGTCCACTTATGCTTAAGAAAGAAAATCCAGAATTTCTCCATGAAGAAGCCTTCTTCTTGATGGATATCTAAATAAAAGCAAAAACGAGTTTATGATCCTGTAAAAAGGAAAATATCTGCAGCTGCAAAATTAGATGGTTTTCAAAATGTCAGCAACTTTTTTGTATGCATTTGAGAGCACGTAAAGTAAACTAAAATACAATAACACTAACAGTATGATCTTTACAAACATACACAAACCCTGAGGCCGTCATGTATATAGTTTTACACCATAATGTATGTACTGCTGTCAGTCAACTCCTGTCTTGTGCACCCGGCTATAGCATAGCACAGCATGTTGTGCCTGCATCTTTCCTTCAGACGGTCTCCTGGCTCAGTGCTGCCCCCTCTATCCTGGAGGTCTGTCTGCAGTCTGTTTATTACCCAGACCAGCTGAAGACCCTTCTCAGGCACCACAGAAGTCTTGGACAGTTGGACATGAATAGTAGGTCTTTCTCAGGGAAACCATATCAACTAATCCCACTGTTACAATTCAGAATCCATCACTGATTGTATGAAATGTTGAAGCCCCATCTTTTGAAATTGTGAACATCACAAAAGGTAATTTAACATTTTATGTAGAGTAATTGTCATCTGTACCATTAAACATTGTTTTGTTCATTCTCTCACAGCAACACTTCCCTTCATAGAGGAGTACATGCTATCCTCTATGTCCCGCCCTCCCTGTCAAAGAGTAGTTGATTCTACAAAGCTGACCAACACCAACAACCAATCAGAATCCATAACCGACTGCATGAACTGCTTAAGACCCGCCTCTTCAGGTGAAAACATCCAGGCAGAATCTGTGATGGACAGCTCAGATTACGCCGGGAGGGAGCCAACGTTAATTTCGAAAAGATGTGAAGACATAGACGAGAAGAGAGAGAGGAAGACTGTATATCTGATGAGCAGAGAGAAAAAAGACTTACCAACCAACCTGAAGGAGGAGGAGGAAGATGGGGAGATGCAGAGTGTGAAAATGGAGAGGGAGGATGGCGTGAGAGATGAAGAGGAACTTTGGAAAGAGGAAGAAGAGACGGATGAACAGATGGAGGGACATGCAACTGATCTAGTTTCCCAAACTGACAAATTGCTGAATAACGGTATAAAATCAGAACATGCACAATGGGAAGGGGAGGAGCTGTCTACTCTGGTCACTTCCTGTCTGCTAAAAGAGCCTAGAGTGCTGATTCGCCAACTAGAAATTTCCAATAGTTCACTTCCTGTGTCACCACCTCCTCATCTCGTGGCCTGTCAAAGAGGTCAGGGTGCGAGATTTCCAGGGAGAAAGCATGAGCTCTCACCACTGAGAGGAAACGGATCACTGACACAGAAGAAGGGTCAGGTCGTGACCTGGAAGAGGAATACAATTGGCCAGTTGGAGAGACCACCGAAAATGCTACCATCTTCATCAGAGAATGGGTAAAAATAAATTAGGAGCTGGACTGTGTGTCTCCTCCGTTCACTATCAATCAGTGGTATATGAAATAATGTGCCTTTTATTTGTCTTTTACAGGATCTGTGCTGAAGCCTCACTTATTTCTCCTGTCATCTCCCCCAGGAACCAAAACACAGGTTCAGATCACACAGGTAATCATTTTCCAAACGTCTGAGGGAGTCTATAACACAGGTGCAGATGGTTGACAAGTTGTGCTGAAGGATATTAAGATACTTTTGCAGTAATGGTTGTGTTTATCAGAATCTTCTTCCGTCTCTATTTCCTATAAGTTTCATATCTGCTACACACCTTCTCTCTCCTCAGGACAAACTGTTGAGGTGTCGTCTCAGGTCTTTGCCTGCTCCCAGTGCCCATTCGTTCACACAGAGGAAGTGAATCTTCACCAGCACATTGAGAAGGTTCACCCTGAGGAACTCAACACGTCTGTGAGGTCCCAACAGTCTCCCAGCAGCACACACCAGCACCCCACACCCCCTAAGACTCTGCCCACCCCAACACAGCCAATTCATACTGGAGAGCGTCCATACCTCTGCTCCCAGTGTGGGAAGAGTTTCAGTCAGTCATGGAATTTGAAGCTCCACCAGAGAACCCATACAGGGGAACGCCCGTACCTCTGCTCCCAGTGTGGGAAGAGTTTCACTCAGTCGAGTACTTTGAAGATCCACCAGAAAATTCATACAGGGGAACGCCTGTACCCTTGCTCCCAGTGTGGGAAGAGTTTCAGTGATTCGAGTTCTGTGAGGAAACACCAGAGAACTCATACAGGGGAACGCCCGTACTCCTGCTCCCAGTGTGGAAAGAGTTTCACTCATTCGAGTAGTTTGGCGAAACACCAGCGAACTCATACAGGGGAACGCCCGTACCCCTGCTCCCAGTGTGGGAAGAGTTTCAGTCAGTCGAGTACTTTGAAACTCCACCAGAAAATTCATACAGGGGAACGCCCGTACCCCTGCTCCCAGTGTGGGAAGAGTTTCACTCGGTCAGATCGACTGGTGCTACATCAGCGAACTCATACAGGGGAACGCCCGTACCCCTGCTCCCAGTGTGGGAAGAGTTTCACTCAGTCGAGTACTTTGAAGCTCCACCAGAAAATTCATACAAGGGAACGCCCGTAACCCTGCTCCCAGTGTGGGAAGAGTTTTACTCATTTGAGTACTTTGGCGAAACACCAGTGAACTCATCCAGGGGAACGCCCGTACCCATAGGCGCTGGAAGTAGGGGTGCTGAGGGTGCTGCAGCACTCTCTCTGAACACAGGGTTTTTCCTACATGGTAAATTATTTTGTGGCGCCAAAATGATTTTACGGACGGCCAAAGGGAAATCGCGACGGCCAAAATGACAGTAATTGAGAAAACGGCAAATAAAATCATATCCGAATTATTTAAATGTAATTTTTTGGGTGCATGAGGGGCCATGAATAACGGACTTAATAAAAGTGTTGAGCTAATTGCCATATATCTTTTAAGTGCTTAAAGAACATGTTTAACCCACGTATTATTCATTACATTACATTAATTTAGCAGACGCTTTTTTCCAAAGCGACGTACAGTAAGTGCATACAGAGACATCATCAGGATCACTACAGAACAGACAAGACAAAGCACATCCTTCCCATAATGTAGCAGCTATCCCTAGTAATGAACGTTGACTGTAGTTCACAGTAAGCTGTGGGTAAATCAGCAATACTACACTTCTATTCTAAATACAATTATAAACTATAATAAACAGACAGGAAAACACAGGGAACTAGTAAACAGGAAACTGATATTCCTAGGTTAGGATATCAGTCAAGGTGGAGTCTGAAGAGGTATGTCTTCAGGCCTCGACGGAATGCAGGAAGGGTTGGAGTAGAACGTAGGGGAATGGGAAGTTCATTCCACCACTGAGGAGCTAATGTGGAAAAACTCCGCAGTCGGGACAAGCGAGAGCCTTTGACACGGAGGGGGGGGGGGGGGGGTGCCAGTCGCCCTGCTGATGGAGCAGGAGCCCTTAAACTGATGGAGTGTGTATTTGCTGAGTTTGCATGTACTAAGTTTCGCATGTTGTGCAAGAGCAACAGCAGGACACATCTTGTCCTTTCTGCAACCTTTTCAGAGAGCTGAGCTAGGCAATCTAGGAGGGGGTGTCGGGGCTGCTCCCGAGGGAAAGAGGAAGTTGACTGGACTCAGTGGCAGGGCCCCTCACTCTCCCTGCTCGATCTCTGGTTTCAGATCTGACCTTGTACCTTATGATTTAGGCCAAGGGTGAAACATGTATATATTAAAGAATAAGAATGTACTGACAACGGCGGTTTGTATTAAACCTATAGAATTTGTTGTACGAATATATGATAATACAGATCCTTTCCAAAAAATTAAAATATCATGGAAAAGTTTTTTTTTTTTCATAATTCCATTCAAAAAGTGAAACTTTCATAGATTATAGATTCATTACACACAAAGTGAAATATTTCTAGCCTTTATTTGTTTAATTATTCATAATTTTGGCTTACAGCTCCAGAAAACCCCCAAAACAGTATTTCAATAAATTAGAATAGTGTGTCGAAAATCAGCATTTACTTCAGTTATTTCAGAGAATGAGTGGAGTGGCTTGACTCGACAGTTGTAGCCCATGTCCCGGATACATCTGTACGTGGTGGTTTTTGAAGCACTGACTCAGTCCACTCCCTCTGCATCTCCGCCAAATTTTGGAATCGTCTTTGCTTGACAATCCGCTGAAGCCTACGGTCATCTCTTTTGCTTGTGCACCTTCTCCTGCCACATTTTTCCCTTCCACTAAACTTTCTATTGATATGCTTGGACACTGCACTCTGTGAACAGCCAGCCTCCTTAGCGATGACCTTTTGTGGCTTACCCATCTTCTGGAGGGTGTCAATGATGGTCTTCTGGCCAATTGTCAAGTCTGCAGTCTTCCCCATACTGAACCAAACTGAGATAAACTTTGCAGGTGTTTTGAGTAAATTAGATGATAGTGTGACACTCAGTCTAAAACATTCATTCTCTGAAATAACTGAAGTAAATGCTGATTTTCGACACACTATTCTAATTTCTTGAAATACTGTTTTGGGGGTTTTCTGGAGCTGTAAGCCAAAATTATGAAAAATGAAACAAAGGCTAGGAATATTTCACTTTGTGTGTAATGAATCTATAATCTATGAAAGTTTCACTTTTTGAATGGAATTATGGGGGGGGGAAAAACTTTTCCATGATATTCTAATTTTTTGGAAAGGATCTGTATGTATCAGTTAAAATTAATGACAGTTAAACATTTGCATTCATTACATATGACTAACCCTATATTGTGTGCTATTCCCTTGGAAATAAGTCATTCTTCAGGAAGTTAGCTCGACCAACTGTAAGGGGTTAGGGAACATGTTTTCCCTAGTGGTATAAGTGGTTTTTGGTCGTAAATTCCCCCAGGAGAATGCTTATTGAAAAATAAACACCACGTCAGACACTGAGTAGGTAATCAGTAGAACCCAGAAAGAGTTGGGGGGGGGGGGGGGGGGCTGCTGGCATTGAGCCAGCATCTTGTGATTTCCCCTCCTTCCTATGACGAGTTTGAAATGGTATAAAGATGTGTGTGAACAAGAGATTTCCAGCTTTGTATTCTTCGTGCATTGCTCTTCTGGACCAGAATATTATTGCAATAACAAACTATTATTCACCAGCCCCAGACTTTGACTCTTTTCCCGAGAACCGATCTATAAATAATGGACTTTATTAGTTAATGCTACAATCCGTAATCGAATTCCGCCTCACTACTGCTGCCGTTGTTTTGGTCAGAAATGTGTAAACACGTGGTCTAGCTAGCTAATAATTTTCTTAGCTAGAAAACATGTCAGCTTCTGAATCAACTTCGGATGAGCCATCGAGGACGAAGATGAAACGTCGTTGTCAGTAGCAGCTCATGTTGTTGTAATGTTCAGCTAAACACAGCGCAGCGCAGACATTACGGATTGTAGCCTACTGTTAATAAACAGCCTACACCCTTTTGGTATATATCATAGCATTTAAAAATAATAACTTGTTATTGTGTTTTGTCTATTGTAAATCTTGTAAATATACCAAATAAATATATTTCATTCATTCAGTTGACAAATACATTAACTAATGGTTTGTAATTTCAAATCATTTGTTATTGTATTTGTACATCATTAATTCATATTAACAACTACATTAGTTAATGGCAATTCATGTAACCTTATTGTAAAGTGTTACCAGATAGTCTTTGGTAGTCAAACCAAGGGCTTTGTTCTACCCTCTATTGTCAAGCTTTCAGATTGACTGCTATTGTTCTACCAGTGATGAACAATTATTGCTTATTTTAACATACTCCTGATGTAGAGTATCGATTTCTCGTGTCTCTTTTTTCCAGCCTCACATTACAGTTTTAAAACGTGGTGGAGAGCCATCCCTCCAGAGGTGTGTTCGGTGCTGCTTTACAGGACTCATGCAGTACTTTTGTATGTTGAAAATATTATAAATAAAATTTACTTTTTGATCCACGACCCTCGTTATCTATCGTCCCTTTTGTGTTCAGTCACCAGCGCTGGCCGTAACAATTCTGGATAGGATTCACTTGGAAGGTAGTTTCTCCTGGCTTATTTTTCCATAGAGTTCATTAGGAAAATGAGTCAGGAGAAACAACCCTTAAAGTGATCCATCCATATCTACTGCATATCTGGCAGCAGAGTGATGGTTTGAGGCTCATTTGATATCTCAGACACTTGATGACTTACAACCATTTAGCCAACCATGTGTTACATACTATTCCTGTGTTATTTACAGCTTAATCTAGTCCCACCCCCCCAATTCCCATAGAGGTCCATTCAATTGAAGAGAGGTTATAGTATCGCTTCTAAGAGTACCTGAAAATAAAATATCAAGAGTGTTTTGATATACTTTTATACCCAGCCATGTTAGCATCGCCTGTTTACCTGTGGAATAGGTGTTTTTTGAACTTCCCAGTCTTTTTTTGCCCTGTCCCAACTTTTTTGGAACGTGTTGCAGGCATCAAATTTGGAAATAGCGTATATTGACACAAATCAATAAAGTTGATAAGATAAAACATTAAATATCTTTTCTTTGTACTGTTTTCAATTCAATATATGTAAAAGAGAATTTCCAAATCACTGCTTTCATTACATTACATTACAATTATTTGGCAGACGCTTTTATCCAAAGCGACGTACAATAAGTGCATATTGAAGGTCACTGACGCGACTACAAAGCAGATCCGACAAAGCACAACTTTCTCACAGCGTAGGAGCTATCCCTAGTAATGAACATGAATAGTACACACAGTCAGCTATACATTCTGAACTATAAGATAACAAAAAACACAAGTTACATAGAAAACAACAAGCAAGTACTATAGAATTGGCCCTATATCTGTAATTTAGTCGTGGTGGAGTCTGAAAAAGTGGGTTTTCAGACCACGACGGAAAACAGACAGTGTTTGAGCTGAGTGCAGCAGGGCGGGGAGTTCGTTCTACCACTGGGGAGCTAGGGTGGAAAAGCTCCGCAGTCGGGAAGAGCGGGAGCCATTAACACGGAGGGAGGGAAGTGCGAGTCGCCCTGCAGCAGCAGAGCGAAGTGGTTGAGCAGGAGCGTAGTGCTGGATTAAGTCCTGTAGGTAGGAGGGGCCTGACCTTTTTTGGCTGCAGTGTAGGCCAGGGTCAGAACTTTGAACCTGATCCTGGCCACGACCGGCAGCCAGTGGAGTGACCTCAGCAGGGGGGTGACGTGTGAGAACTTCGGGAGGTTGAACACAAGCAGAGCAGCCGCGTTCTGGACCAGTTGTAGGGGCAGAATGGCGCAGGCTGGTAGGCTTGCGAGAAGGGAGTTGCAATAGTCCCGACGTGAGGTGACCACGGTCTGGACAAGAACCTGGGTGGAGTAGGTGGTCAGGTATGGCCGAATCCTCCTGATGTTGTACAGGAGGAACCTGCAAGACCGTGCCGTTGCCCTAATTTGTTCTTTGAAGTCCAGCTGGTGGTCCAGGACCACCCCCAGGTTCCTTGCAGAGCGGGAGGCGGTCACCTTTGTACCGTCGACGGTGATGGACAGGTCTAGGAGCGGGGACGTCTTGTATGGCATGAAGAGCAGCTCAGTCTTGTCGAGGTTGAGCTTCAGGTGATGGCTAGACATCCACTCAGAGATGTCAGCCAGGCAAGCAGATATCCTCTCGTTTACCTGTGGGGTAGAGGGAGGGAAATAGACGAAGAGTTGAGTGTCATCAGAATAACTATGGTAAGAGAAGCCATGTGAGTTAATAATCAACCAAGAGGACCAGGAGAACAGCAGAGGACCCAGTACAGATCCCTGCGGGACTCCTGTAAAAAAGTGGATGGGTTGCAGAGACCGAGCCCTTCCAGAAGACTTGGTAGGATCTATCTGTGA
Organism: Synaphobranchus kaupii; assembly: GCA_029718625.1. Lineage (NCBI taxonomy): Eukaryota > Metazoa > Chordata > Actinopteri > Anguilliformes > Synaphobranchidae > Synaphobranchus > Synaphobranchus kaupii. The sequence continues at coordinate 4,764,872 of CM056381.1, read as the reverse complement.
GATAGGATGTGAACCAAGAGAGGGCAATTCGAGAGATGCCCATCTCAGCCAGTGTGGAGATCAGGAGTTTCTGGTTGACCGTGTCGAACGCTGCAGACAAGTCAAGGAGCATCAGGACAGAGGAGAGGGAGGAGGCTCTAGCAGTGGCGAGTGCCTCGGTCACAGCCAGGAGTGCAGTTTCAGTGGAATGCCCCGGTTTGAAGCCAGACTGATGAGGGTCGAGCAGGTTGTTCTGGTGGAGAAAAAAAGACAGTTGGTTTAGGGCAGCTCGTTCAAGAGCTTTGGACAGAAAAGGCAGGAGAGACACAGGACGATAGTTTGTGACATCAGAGGGGTCTAAGCTAGGTTTCTTAAGGCTTCCTGCTTTTATGTGCATTTTACATACTGTCCCAACTTGTTGTACAAGTGGAAGTATTTTTTGTCAACATTGAGTGGAGCCCAATGGAGAAACTGGCTTTTTGAGCGCAAATAATAGATGTCAGCAGGGGGCGACATTATATCCAGCGCTGAGGTTGAGAGCCCAAAACTGGCCCCTTGCTAAAATGGATAGAAACCTTGGCCATGTCCGAATACGACCTCTACGCCCTTTTGAGGGCGCATATTTGAGTCCACTTTGTCAAAAAGCTTTTAAGTGGGTGACTTTCTCTCACAAATGGGGGCACTTAAAATACCAGGATGAACCCCTTATTTCCAGGGTTTTGTTGAGGGAATTGAGGAGAACACTCATCTGCAGAACGGTCTATTTTTATACAGTCTATGAGAACGGTGCAGTCATCCGACAATTTCAAGTAACCCGGAAGTAAAATCGTAAAAGACATAGAGCGTACATGCATATCTATGGTACAAGATAGGTTCATGTTACAAACTACTCTTTTTTATTTTTGTTAATTCTATCTTCATTCATAATCCACACTTTGTAACAATCGTCATATGTTAACTGATTGATAATCTCAATAAAAAATAATAAAAAATATTACAAACTACTTCCTCACTGGTTTGGAAAGAGTTTTGCGGGATTTCTTTCGCACACTGCTTGTAATGTGAGGGGACAGGGCACATAGTAGACAGGGGTCTGAGTGGACAGTGAACAGGGCTCTGATTCGGACACAGCCAAGGACTTTTTATAAATTATTTTTTTATTTCCTTCCGATGATTTGCAGTAGGCCCACGTTACATAGGCTAGCTAGGTAGCACCTGTAAAAACAGTTTCCCTTCCTAATGCAATTAAAGTGTGGCCATGTGTCTTTGGTAAACACCGATATTTCAGTGTAACAGTGGTGATAAGTAAGCAAGTCACTCTTTATAGGTGCATGGAGTGGTAATCTCATAAATGGTCGTTTTTCTGTCTTTCAAAATACTAACGGGTGCGTGCAACACTACATTGCCAAATGCCGTAGATATAACTGTCGAAAAACTGAAGAGTCTCACTGACGTCAATACGTTTGGCTAGCAACGGTGCGCGTGAACCAAGCTAAGCTACTGCTAACCGTTACGCTTTTTACAATGCAAAAGACGCGGAGTCTCCCATCTCCCCCTTTATAAAAATATCTCTGACGTAATGTTGTGTGTTAAACCATTTCCAGGCTGGTTCTTCACAACAGTTTCAATACTTTGCACGTTGATGGAAACAATGAGCTTTGCAGAGAGGGGAATTGGAGGTACGTAGCGTATCTCTGCCTTTATAAATTGAGTGTTCGACGAAGGACAATAGCCTAAAATATGAACGAGGGATCTAGCGGTGTCTTTGAATATGCACATAGATTCCAATAATAGCTAAAACTGATGCAGGGATTTGCCATATATATTCTTGAATAATAATAATAATGATAACTGAGTGAGCTGTAAACTATAATTGGTAAGGTAGCCTGTGCTGCTTTTTCAATAATGAGCCGCAGATCCGATGGCTCAATATGGATTCAATGACTACGTTTTCTCCAAATAGTAGCCTATTTTATGCAGAAGACGCTCCTCCTTAATCCTGCTATGTGATCCGCTTGTAGCCAATTATAATTACGTTCGGTCCAATTCATCGCGTTTCGCCTGCTCTGTAGGTAATATATATTGATTGTGTTAAACTCATTTCTGTATGGCTCCTGTTCAAAGTCCGGCGTCTGGCTAACCCTGGCCTGCCAGTAGTTTGGTAATTGTTATATGAGTGATGACACCTTCAGTGAATTTTGTGGAGTTTCGTCACTTTCGTGGAGATATTCTGCCCAGGGAGAAATGACCCTAATCTTCTTCTTTCACAACACTGCAATTCAAAAATGTACATTTACAAATACAATTCTTTGGAATAGTGTTTTTGTGAAAGTTTGTCACATAATTTAGAATTTTATATCAACTAGTGCAGTGCCCGTGCAAAATGTGCAGTCAATTTCTGTCCCATTGAAATGAATGGTGGAATGTTGACCATTGTGATGTCACATTGTACACTCTGCCCTCTAGCAGGTGAATTCTTCCCTCTGCAGCTAATAATGTTCCAATGCACTCTAGCTGCTTCAGATTATATTCTCCTACAGTTTTTAGGACAAATACCTTATTTTCTGGAGAACCGCTCAACCAATCAACTTCACAGTAGTCGGAACTGCACTTCCTAGGGTCCCAAGCAATACAACTAGCGAATTTCAACTTCATACAGTGCCCGGTTGTCGAGCAAAGTGAAATACACAGACAGAAGGACAGAGAGGATTTCTTCCTTTATAGTTAGATAATCTGATATGTAGAAAGATTTTAGAATTTGTTTTCATTGCGTAGAAACCTAGATGTTTTAATAAAACAAAATGCTGCATAGCCAGGTACTTGCGCAGATCTTTGAATTGAACAGGAAAGAAGTGGCCTAATCAGTGTCTTAAGTTTAAATTAAGTGTTTTACACACTAACTTGCAGTCATGCTGGGGCTTACATGTGAAGTTAACATAAATGTTTTTTTAAATTCTCTATTATTCTCTATTGTTAGATCCATTTCACCCTGGTTCCTCCACTTTAACTTTCTATTTATATCATATATTGGTTACATTTGTTTATATTTGTCATTTTCAATTTTGATTGCTTTTTCCTGCCAAAGTTTCCAAACTTATAATAATATTAATTATTATAATAATAATAATATTAATTATTATAATAATAATAATATTAATTATTATAATAATAATAATATTCTCTTTCATACTCTCTCGCTCTCTCTCGCTCACTCGCTCTCTCGCTCTCTATCGCTCTCTCGCTCTCTCTACTTGCCCCCAGCAGTCTGGCTGTAAAACTGACCCAGCTCTAGAGGTCCTGTTGTGGGAGTTCCTTTCCACACTGGATCAGCTGCTGCTGGTACCAGACCTCACACAGGTACTGACACAGAACACCAGTACCCAGCTATATCAGGACCCACTGGAGATGCCTTCTCACTTTGGCATGGCTCCACTCATGCTTAAGAAAGAAAATCCGGTATTTCTCCATGAAGAAGCCTTCTTCTTGATGGATATCTAAATAAAAGCAAACACGAGTTTATGATCCTGTAAAAAAGAAAATATCTGCAGCCACAAAATTAGATGGTTTTCAAAATGTCAGCAACTTTTTTATATGCATGTGAGAGCACGTAAAATATATTAAAGTACAATAACACGAACAGTATGATCTTTACAAACATACACAAACCCTGAGCTGTCATGTATATAGTTTTACACCATAATGTATGTACTGCTGTCAGTCAACTCCTGTCTTGTGCACCCGGCTATAGCATAGCACAGCATGTTGTGCTTGCATCTTTCCTTCAGACAGTCTCCTGGCTCAGTGCTGCCCCCTCTGTCCTGGAGATCTGTCTGCAGTCTGTTTATTACCCAGACCAACTGAAGACCCTTCTCAGGCACCACAGAAGTCTTGGACAGTTGGACATGAATGGTAGGTCTTTATCAGGGAAACCATATGAACTAATTCCACTCAGTTACAATTCAGAATCCATCACTGATTGTATGAAATGTTGAAGCCCCACCTGTACATTTATTTTTTGAAATTGTGAACATCACAAAAGGCAATTTAACATTTTATGTTAAGTAATTGTCATCTGTGCCATTGAACATTATTATGTTCATTCTCTCACAGCAACACTTCCCTTCATAGAGGAGTACAAGCTGTCCTCTATGTCCCACCCTCCCTGTCAAAGAGTAGTGGATTCTACAAAGCTGACCAACACCAACAGCCAATCAGAATCCATAACCGACTGCATGAACTGCTTAAGACCCGCCTCTTCAATTGAAGACATCCAGGCAGAATCTGTGATGGACAGCTCAGATTACACCGGGATGGAGCCAACGTCAATTTCGAACAGATGTGAAGACATAGACGAGAAAAGAGAGAGGAAGACTGTATATCTGATGAGCAGAGAGAAAAAAGACTTACTAACCAACATGAAGGAGGAGGAGGAAGATGGGGAGAGGCAGAGTGTGAAAATGGAGAGGGAGGATGGTGTGAGAGATGAAGAGGAACTCTGTAAAGAGGAAGAAGAGACTGATGAACAGATGGAGGGACATGCAACTGATCTAGGTTCCCAAACTGACAAATTGCTGAAGAACGGTATAAAATCAGAGCATGCACAACAGGAAGGGGAGGAGCTGTCTACTCTGGTCACTTCCTGTCTGCTAAAAAAGCCTAGAGTGCTGATTCGCCGACTAGAAATTGCCAATAGTTCACTTCCCGTGTCATCACCTCCTCATCTCGTGGCCTGTCAAAGAGGTCAGGGGGGATCTCCATGGGGACAGCATGAGCTCTCACCATTGAGAGGAAACGGATCACTGACACAGAAGAAGGGTCAGGTCGTGACCCGGAAGAAGAATACAATTGTCCAGTTGGAAAGACCACTGAAAATGCTTTCATCAGAGAATGGGTAAAAATAAATTAGGAGCTGGACTGTGTGTCTCCTCCGTTCACTATCAATCAGTGGTATATGATATAATGTGCCTTTTATTTGTCTTTTACAGGATCTGTGAAGCCTCACTTATTTATCCTGTCATCGCCCCCAGGAACCAAAACACAGGGTCAGATCACACAGGTAATCATTTTCCAAACATCTGAGGGAGTCTATAACACAGGTGCAGTTGCGCTGAAGGATATTAAGATACTTTTGCAGTAATGGTTGTGTTTATCAGAATCTGCTTCCGTCTCTACTTCCTATAAGTTTCATATCTGCTACACACCTTCTCTCTCCTCAGGACAAACTGTTGAGGTGTCGTCTCAGGTCTTTGCCTGCTCCCATTGCCCATTCGTTCACACAGAGGAAGTGAATCTTCACCAGCACATTGAGAAGGTTCACCCTGAGGAGCTCAACATGACTGTGAGGTCCCAACAGTCTCCCAGCAGCACACACCAGCACCCTACACCCCCTAAGACACTGCCCACCCCGACACAGCCAACTCATACTGGAGAGCGTCCATACCTCTGCTCCCAGTGTGGGAAGAGTTTCATTCGGGCAGATAAACTGAAGATACACCAGCGAACTCATACAGGGGAACGCCCGTACCCCTGCTCCCAGTGCAGGAGGAGTTTCACTTATTCAAGTACTTTGACGAAACACCAGAGAACTCATACAGGGGAACGCCCGTACCCCTGCTCCCAGTGTGGGAAGAGTTTCACTCATTCGAGTACTTTGACGAAACACCAGAGAACTCATACAGGGGAACGCCCGTACCCATGCTCCCAGTGCGGGAGGAGTTTCACTCATTCAAGTACTTTGAAGCACCACCAGATAATTCATACAGGGGAACGTCCGTACCCCTGCTCCCAGTGTGGGAAGAGTTTCACTCGGTCGAGTACTTTGAAGCTCCATCAGAAAATTCATACAGGGGAACGCCCGTACCCCTGTTCCCAGTGTGGGAAGAGTTTCACTCATTCAAGTACTTTGACGAAACACCAGAGAACTCATACAGGGAAACGCCCGTACCCCTGCTCCCAGTGTGGTAAGAGTTTCACTCATTCGAGTACTTTGAAGAAACACCAGAGAACTCATACAGGGGAACGCCCGTACCCCTGCTCCCAGTGCGGGAAGAGTTTCACTCAGTCGAGTACTTTGACGGAACACCGGAGAACTCATACAGGGGAACGCCCGTACCCCTGCTCCCAGTGTGGGAAGAGTTTCACTCAGTCGAGTACTTTGACGGAACACCAGAGAACTCATACAGGGGAACGCCCGTACCACTGCTCCCAGTGTGGGAAGAGTTTCCTTCGGGCAGATAAACTGAAGATACATCAGCGAACTCATACAGGGGAACGCCCGTACCCCTGCTCCCAGTGTGGGAAGAGTTTTGTTAGGGCAGATCAACTGAAGCTACACCAGCAAACTCATACCGGCGAGCGCCTTTAACGCTGCTCCCAGTGTGGGAAGAGCTCAGTTTACCTGAACTGTACGCCAGCGAAACCACACAGGATAGGTCCGATCCCTCTGCTCCCAGTGTAGGAAGACCTTCAGTCATTCAATCAGTACCAAGCACTAAGGGGTTAGAGTTTTCTTGTTTCTGTTTGAGTATTTTTCTTCCCACCGGGGAATTTTTACCTCGTTTGTTGTTGTTCTTCTTTTTCTCTCTAGCGTCGTTGTGACAGTTCTCTGTACAAAGGACTTTATGAAATAATTTGAATTGAATTGAATTCTAGTACCACTATGGCATATGACCGGTAACGACCGGACGGAATCGCAACACAGATTTTGGTACCACTTTAAAATGCAATTTTTATATACAGTTGTGGTCAAAACTTTGCATACACTTAGGTTGAAGTCATTAAAACTAATTTTTAACCATCCACAGATTTCATGTTAGCAAACTAGAGTGTTGGCAAGTCAGTTAGGACATCTACTTTGTGCATGACACAAGTAATTTTTCCAACAATTGTTTACAGACAGATTATTTCACCTTTAATTCACTATATCACAATTCCAGTGGGTCAGAAGTTTACATACAATAAGTTGCCACGTGCCTTCTCTAGCTAACGTTCCACTCGCTCTGTCCACTCAGTCAGTGACAGCAGGTACCGTCAGTAAGCTAGCTAACCATTAAACTGGGTCAAAAGCGAAATGGTCTAAAGCGTGGCTGTATTTTACCCAAAAGGATTCAAACAAATGCTTAAAGACAGTAGTGTGCAAAAGGGGGTGTACAATATGTAGAGCATGTAGAAGAGCTTTCACTCGGTGTTTCTTTTCCTGTTATTATTCGTACTGTAACGGTTATTTACTGTAAAATTATTGTAGTTGGGTTTGGCTTTATTTTTTTGTTCATAATGTTTTTGTAAATTTGTTAATAGTGTTTTGTATTTATAAGTATAACCTAAACAGTAAGGAGTTGATGTATAGTTAAACTTATTTGACTTTGCAATAAAAAAAGATGTTCTTTAACATCATTCTTTGCTCAGGCACCGTATCGTTTTAGCACTGGTAGTCAAGTCACAAGTCAAGTCACACTTTATTTATATAGCACATTTTATTAACAGGGAAGCTCAATGTGCTTCACATGAAACAACAACAAATATAATAAAATACATTAAAATAAAATAAAGGTAGATATAAAATAAGAGACCCAATCCACAATCATACTTCATACTAGTCAAAGGCTTTTGAGAATAAGAAGTTTTTTAGTCTACTCTTGAAACAGGCAAGAGTTGGGGCATGCTTTACAGAGTATGGAAGGGTGTTCCAGTCACTGGGTGCATAATGGCTGAAAGCAGCTTCGCCAGATTTAGATTTTACCCTGGGAATAACAAGGAGACCCGAGTAAGTTGACCTAAAGGGCCTGGTCGGTTCATAACCTGCAACCATGTAGATAATAACCAAAGATACTGAGGAGCCAGGCCATTCCGCACTTTCAAATCAAGAAGGAGGATTTAAAAATGAATCCAAGTGGACACAGGGAGCCAATTGAGGGATTTAAGAATGGGTGCGATGTGGTCGGTTTTCTTGACCCTGGTCAAAACTCTGCAGCTGCAGCATTCTGAATAAGCTGCAGCCTTCCGACAGCTTTTTTGGGGAGACCAGAAAAGAGACTATTGCAGTAATCTAATCTACAAGTAATAAAAGCGTGTACTAATTTTTCAAGATCAGGTTTAGATGTTAAGCCTCTTTATTCACATTTTTAGATGATAAAAGGCTGACCTAGTGAGACTGTTAATATGACTGTTAAAATTTAGATCAGCATCTAAGATGACACCAAGATTCTTAATTTGGTCTTTGGTCTTGAAGGACAGTGACTCGAGATGTTCGATGATTATTAATCTTTTGGATTTATTGCCAAAGGTAATTATTTCAGTTTTGTCTTTGTTAAGCTGCAGGAAGTTATGATTCATCCAGTCGTTAACTTCTTCGATACACGGAACCAGCTAGTCTATGGGGCTAAGATCATCAGAAGAGAGTGATATATAGAGCTGTGTATCGTCCGCATAGTTATGATATTGAACATTATATTTCTGTATGATACGTCCTAGTGGGAGCATGTCAAGGTTTAAGAGGACCAAGAATAGAACCCTGAGGGACTCCACAAGTGATACTGACCTTGTCAGAGACAAAGTTCCCAATAGAGACAGTGTAATGTCTATCCATCCGATAGTATCTGAACCAGTCAAGGACTGGACCAGACAAACCAATACATTATTCCAGTCTGAACAACAGTATTGCATGATCTACAGTGTCGAAAGCGGCATTAAGATCAAGCAAAACTAAAATAGAGAGCTTATTTGAGTCTGTGTTCATACGGAGGTCATTGACAACTTTCAAGAGAGCTGTTTCAGTGTTGTGATGAGGTCTGAAACCAGACTGGAAAAGATCAAAGTGATTGTTGGACATTAAGTGGCAATATAATTGGTTATAAACTATTTTTTCAAGAATTTTACTAAGAAACGGGAGATTAGAAATGGGATGATAATTATTGATAATTGATGGGTCTAGATTACTCTTTTTCAACAGTGGTTTAATAATAGCCATTTTTAGTGCACTTGGAAAGATGCCAGATTGGAGAGAGAGGTTAACAATTAGTAGTACCTCTGCTGCTAAGCAGCTTAAAGTTGTTTTAAAAAACGATGTGGGGAGAGGATCAAGAGAGCAGGTAGTGTTGTTGAGTTTTTTCACAGCAGCCTCAATGGTAGATAAATTGATAGGTGAAAAATGATCCATGGTTACAGTTGGGTCTAGGGGAAGGGGGGCTTTTTAGCCAGACATGGAATTGCTGATGGATTTTCTAATGTTAATAATTTTACTGTTAAATAAGGCAGCAGATTCTTCACATTTGGAGGTTGAACGTAGTTCAGAGGATATTGATGAGGGGGGGATTCACAAGTCTATCGACAGTAGAGAGGAGTTTATGTGGATTATTAATATTATCATTGATGATCTTTGAGAAAAACATTTGTCGGGCACTTTTTATTTCACTGTTGTACTGATGAAGATTTACTTTAAAGCTATTATAATTAACCTGGAGTTTTGTCTTTCTCCCATTTACGTTCTGCTTGCCGGCATTCTCTTATGAGGAGTTGTACTGCAGCAGCTTTTCTCCAGGGGGATTTTTGTTTGCCTGTAAGAGTTTTAACCTTTCCAGGAGCAATTTCATCGATAATGCTCCCAGTTCTGTAGTTAACATTTTCTACAAGATGATTAATTGATTGTGTGATGGATACGGGAGAATTAGACATACGATTAATAAAGGTTTCTCTAATGCCATCATCAACTAACCGTTTCTTAACCGTTTTTGCCCTTTTTTGTGTAACTGGAGTCATTAACAAGTTAAAAAAGACACATAAATGGTCAGATACTGCAACATCTATAGCTGAGATTTCAGTCAGACTGATACCCTTAGTAATGACAAGGTCCAGGGTGTGGCCATGTTCATGAGTCGGTCCAGACACATGCTGTGATAGTCCAAAGGCATCTAGCAGGCCAGCAAGTTCTCTGGCATGGGTATCAGTGTCATTGTCAATATGTATATTGAAATCTCCTGAAATAACAATACAATCAAAATCTGTAGAAATTTTGGAGAATATTTCTACAAGGTCATTGAAAAAGCAACTGGAGTACATTGGGGGTTTGTAAATTGTGAGGAAAAGTAACTGGATAGTTGTAGCTTTTGGATTTGTACTCATAAAAACACACACGTAATTTTACAACTTCATATTTTATGTATGACTTACGTGTATGAAAACATAATTTTGTGTAGGCTAAAACAAATGTATTTGCGGACGAATGTTTAAAGTTATGCATACGTATTTTGATATTGATAGCGTTCTTAGTCCATAGTAGTTCAGCTGAGAAAGGTTTTCAAAACGCAAAACTCGATTGCTTCAGCAGCGTGAAGAAGTTGATCTCGTACGAAAATAAAGAAAACGAGCTTTTCCCGGAGGCAACCGGTGACGAAAAATTCACAAAGAAAGGCAGAATGCGTTCTTCAAACTTTTTATTTTAGACAAACATCTTAAAAACAAGCTCCAACAAAGCTTCAAATGTTAGATTTTTATAAATCTCAATTAAAATGTGTTGAAAAAAATAACTAAACACAATTTTGTGACAGGGCACATCTGAGAATTAGCTGTTTCTGGAAAATGTCATTTCTGACAGCAAGTCAGGAACAAGATACGAAATTTCATAGGTGCATTTCTGATTGGGGATGCGTCCCAATTGTCGAAAAATGCACCCTCCCTTCCTCCACTACCACCTTGGGTGCGTCCCAATAGTCGAAAAATGCCCACCTTTCCTCCTCCACTACCACATTCTCTACTGTGTGCCCCAGAAACGGATCTTTGTGTTTTAATCTAATTCATTCATATCTCAACGCAAACCGCAATGTCAGGTACATTTAGGGTTGCCAACCGTCCCTTGAAATAAGGGATCGTCCCTTATTTGGACAATAAAAGACCCGTCCCTTATTGAACTGATAAGGGATCGTCCCTTATTTCAAGGGACGGTTGGCAACCCTAGGTACATTGTATACTGTACATGCAAATATTTGAACTCGAAACGTTCAGACAGTTTTGCATACTTCCGGGTGGGAGAGGAGTGGTAGTGGGGGAGTGGAGGAAGGGAGGTGGGAGTGAAGAACACAAAGATCCGTTTCCGGGGCACGGAGTAGAGGAGGTGATAGTGGAGGAAGAAATGTTGCATTTTTCGACTATTGGGACGCACCTGTAACGTTGTGTGTTAAATAATTTCCAGGCTGGTTCTTCACAACAGTTTCAATACTTTGCACGTTGATGGAATCAATGAGCTTTGCAGAGAGGGAAATTGGAGGTACGTAGCGTATCTCTGCCTTTATATATTGAGTGGTCGACGAAGGACAATAGCCTAAGATATGAACGAGGGATCTAGGGGTGTGTTTCAATATGCACATAGATTCCAATAATAGCTAAGACTTATGCAGGGATTTGCCATATATATTCTTGAATAATAATAATTGAGTGAGCTGTCAATTATAAATGGTCGGGTAGCCTGTGCTGCTTTTTCAATAATGAGCCGCAGATCCGATGGCTCAATATGGATTCAATGGCTACGTTTTCTCCAAATAGTAGCCTATTTTATGCAGAAGACGCTCCTCCTTAATCCCGCTATGTGATCCTTTCGTAGCCAATTATAATTACGTTCGGTCCAATTTATCGCGTTTCGCCTGCTCTATAGGTAATATATATTGATTGTGTTAAACTGTCATTTCTGTATGGCTCCTGTTCAAAGTCAGGCGTCTGGCTAACCCTGGCCTGCCAGTAGTTTGGTAATTGTTATATGAGTGATGACACCTTTCGTGAATTTTGTGGAGATATGAGGGAGAAATGAGCCTAGTCTTGTTCTTTCACAACACTGCAATTCAAAAATGTGCATTTACAAATACAATTTTTTGGAATAGTGTTTTTGTGAAAGTTAGTAGCATAATTTATAATTTCATATCAACTAGTGCAGTGCCCGTGCAAAATGTGTCTGTTTGGAACTGGCTGCTAGCGAAGGCAGCCTCAGAATTCTTACCTGACTCTAGTGCCCGTGCAAAATGTGCAGTCAATTTCTGTCCCATTGAAATGAATGGTGGAATGTTGACCATTGTGATGTCACATTGTACTCTCTGCCCTCTAGCAAGTGAATTCTTCCCTCTGCAGCTGATGATGTTCCAATGCTCTAGCAGCCTCTGCAGCTGATGATGTCACAGTACCCTCACGCTGCTTCAGATTATATCCTCTTCCAGGTTTTAGGACAAATATCTTATTTTCTGGAGAACCGCTCATCCAATCAATTTCACAGCCTGCAATGCACTTCCTAGGGTCCTGAGCAATACACCTAGCAAATTTCAATTTCATACAGTGCTCGGTTGTCGAGCAAAGCGAAATACAGACAGAAGTTACAGAGTGGATTTCTTCCTTTATAGTTAGATAATCTGGTATGTAGAAAGATTTTAGAATTTGTGTTCACTGCGTAGAAACCTAGATGTTTTAATAAAACAAAATACTTCATAGCCAGCAGGTAGCTGGGCAAATCTTTTGAATTGAACAGGAAAGAAGTGGCTTTATCAGTGTCTTAAATTTAAATTAAGTGTTTTACACCCTAACTTGCAGTCATGCTGGGGCTTACATGTGAAGTTAACATAAATGTTTTTTTTATTTTTTATTTTCTATTATTCTCTATTGTTAGATCCCTCTCACCATGTCTCCTCCCTGCACCTGCTGGTTCCTCCACTTCAACTCCTCTCTGCAGCCATGTGGCAAGTGCTGCAGCAGCAAGACGTGTTGCATTATGGGAAACTGGAGGAGTTTGTGTCTCTGGTGATGGAGACATTCCCAGAGCTACTGAGTGAGAGCCAGAGGACCGAGCTCACTCTGGGGCTGCAGGTGAGGGTGAGAGGAGGGAGAGGCAGGAGGCGTGGGGGTTGACGGGAAAGGATACCGTACCTCTCAAAAAATGATCCAGCGCTTTGACAGTTTCTACTGCTCAGCCTTGGCTGGGTGCTTGTGTCTGTAATATGGGCCAATATGGCAGCCTGCATCTCAGTTAAATTCACGTCCTTTACTGGCAAGGACAGCTGGCACACAGAATAGTGAGATCTACTGTACTCCCCTGTGCTCAGACTTTACACCCTGTATACACAGTTCCCTGCACTCTAACCCCATTATACACCCCCCCCCCCCCCCATTATAACCATGTTTCTACTTATTTCATATATTGGTTACATTTGTTAATATTTGTCATTTTCAATTTTGATTGCTTTTTTCTGCCAAAGTGTCCAAACATGATAATAATATTCTCTTTCATACTCTCTCGCTCACTCGCTCTCTCACTCTCTCTACTTGTCCCCAGCAGTCTGGCTGTAAAACTGTCCCAGCTCTAGAGGTTCTGTTGTGGGAGTTCCTTTCCACACTGGATCAGCTGCTGCCGGTACCAGACCTCACACAGGTACTGACACAGAACACCAGTACCCAGCTATATCAGGACCCACTGGAGATGCCCGCTCACTTTGGCGTGGGTCCACTCATGCTTAACCCCTTGGCTCAGATGGAAAATTTGGTCAATTCTCATCTATTTTGGGGGTGCCCTGTTAAAGGCTTCATAACTCCAGGTGTGAGCATCACATAAACTTGGTAAATGGCTTAAATGAAACAAGACTGGTGTACCCTTTACAATACGAATAAGTTAAGTCAAAATAAAGTGCCACAATGCAAAGAAACTTTGGAAAAATGCAAAAAATAAATAAATAAATAAAAATAAAAATGCTGTTCTTTAGTTTGCAAGAAAATACTGAGAGCTACATAAGTGAAAGAGGTAAATATATACATTTCCTGGATCATAAACTCCATGTCAACAAGTGTGCAAAATCTGAGGATTATATGCAGAACTACTAAAGGTCTATGATGCAAAATATAGGCAGTGTACCCTGTTGTCCATTAGTGTCTCCAAATCTATCCAAATGGCTAAATTGTGCACTGCTCTAAATAAAAGAAATTATGATACATTTAACTACAAATCAACAGTTTTGGCTCATTTTCAAGTTGGGATTACTATATTTTCATCAGTATAGGGGGGTAGATATCTATGGGTCCAAAACCCCTATGCATAACATGTCATAAATTGAATAAAATTTGTTTAGTCCATTATAAAGCATATACATTTTCTCCTTCTGATGGATTAAGATAAAACATTGATATCACAGTGTTACATACACCTAAATATGTAGCCTAATCATTCACTCGTAGCCTAATCACCTCAATTAAAACAATCAAAAAATCACTTTTCCCTGTACTCTACAGTATGTATACTTTTGCCCTGGGATTGCATTTTTCTGTCGTTTTTTTTAAAATTTGATGTTACTATTCATAATGACTCTAAGGAAAATATTTCCATGAAACTACCACATATCAGCGCACAGTAAATTGGAATGAGCATTTGCCATGCCCTAAGTGACAAGTACGCCATAGCCTATATTATGTACGATAACATGAAAATAAAATAGTATTCCACCATCTGCAAAATGCTGCCAAATGTTCTATCTTCAATGAACATCGGTAGCCTACATCAAAAATAAAATGAACGATTGCACTACAGTATGTGAAATGCACTCAAAATGGGAAAATAACAATAGGCCTATCAAACATATTGGAAAGAGATTGCTCTAGTGGAAAAACTAACGTACATGTAGCCAATGAGACCAACAGCATTTTAGACGCAAAAATACATATCGATAAAGGGAAACTCCCCTAACTAATGCGTTATTTATAGAGTTTGCGTAATACGAGACCGTTAAAATGAAAACTGCCGTTACACTGGGCTGTAGTAAATTGTTCAAAGCACCCCAGAGGACATGGCATATACCGTTGCTAAGGTTATAATGTACTCTATTGGATATAAGAGCCGACAATTAAACCAGAATTAACTGGAATGAATGAGACAGGCTTGCAGGGCATGGGGGGTATTACGAGTCGACGTTTCAGATAGTGTAATAGAGGAATAAAGTGTTGTATATTTCTCAAACTGATTGTACCAGACAATAAATGACCACTGAATTTTGAAATGAACATCTCGATGTGTAAAACCAATGGTAGGATTGTATATTCATTTCATATTTAGTAGCATATATTGCTAGTAGAATACATGGTAGAATGAGACAGTGCTTTCACAGTTTATTTTGCATTTGAGTGTGCAGGGCTTTTCACGGCTTTTCTGTCATACGATCAGGCTATTGTTGGGTTTATCTTGTTGCTATGACGGAATTCTAATTTTATATGATGAATAAATATATTTATGAACTCAAACATAGACGCTATTTTCCACTGTGTCACGCATGGGTAGGTGTAGACTGGGTGGGGGGGTGCTTGTTAAATGGACTTGCTACGGGGAAATAGTGACACTTAGAAACTCCGCATTGCGCAGAAATCATCACGAATCGTCTACCAATAAATTTAAAACACAGAGTTTGTGATTTCCATTAATACTTTGGCTGCAGTAGCAACGAATGTCTCAGTTGAGCAAAATGATGGCGCCGGCGCCATTATCACTATGCATCTACGCAAAGGAGTTAAGAAAGAAAATCCAGAATTTCTCCATGAAGAAGCCTTCTTCTTGATGGATATCTAAATAAAAGCAAACACGAGTTTATGATCCTGTAAAAAAGAAAATATCTGCAGCCTCAAAATTAGATGGTTTTCAAAATGTCAGCAACTTTTTTGTATGCATGAGAGCGCACGTAAAGTATAGTAAAATACAATAACACTACCAGTATGATCTTTACAAACACACAAACCCTGAGCTGTCATGTAAATAGTTTTACTCCATAATGTATGTGCTGCTGTCAGTCAACTCCTGTCGTGTGCATCCGGCTATAGCATAGCATAGCATGTTGTGCCTGCATCTTTCCTTCAGACGGTCTCCTGGCTCAGTGCTGCCCCCTCTGTCCTGGAGGTCTGTCTGCAGTCTGCTTATTACCCTGACCAGCTGAAGACCCTTCTCAGGCACCACAGAAGTCTTGAACAGTTGGACATGACTGGTAGGTCTTTTTCAGGGAAACCATATAAACTAATCCCACTCAGTTACAATTCAGAATCCATCACTGATTGGATGAAATGTTGAAGCCCCACCTGTAAATGTATCTTTTGAAATTGTGAACATTACAAAAGGTAATTTAACATTTTACGTAGAGTAATTGTCATCTGTGACATTAAACATTATTCTGTTCACTCTCTCACAGCAACACTTCCCTTCATAGAGGAGTACAAGCTGTCTTCTATGTCCCGCCCTCCCTGTCAAAGTGTAGGGGATTCTACAAAGCTGACCAGCACGAACAGCCATTCAGAATCCATAACCGATTGCATGAACTGCTTAAGACCCGCCTCTTCAGGTGAAGACATCCAGGCAGAATCTGTGATGGACAGCTCAGATTACACAGGGATGGAGCCAATGTCAATTTCAAACAGATGTGAAGACATAGACGAGAAGAGAGAGATGAAGACTGTATGTCTGATGAGCAGAGAGAAAAAAGACTTACTAACCAACGTGAAGGTGGAGGAGGAAGATGGGGAGAGGCAGAGTGTGAAAATGGAGAGGGAGGATGGCGTGAGAGATGGAGAGGAAATCTGGAAAGAGGAAGAAGAGACGGATGAACAGAAGGAGGGACATGCAGCTGATCTAGTTGCCCAAACTGACAAATTGCTGAAGAACGGTATAAAATCAGAACAACTGTCTACTCTGGTCACTTCCTGTCTGCTAAAAAAGCCTAGAGTGCTGATTCGCCGACTAGAAATTTCCAATAATTCACTTCCTGTGTCACCACCTCCTCATCTCGTGGACTGTCAAAGAGGTCAGGGAGCGAAATTTCCATGGGGACAGCACGAGCTCTCACCACTGAGAGGAAACGGATCACTGACACAGAAGAAGGGTCACATCGTGACCCGGAAGAGGAATACAATTAGCCAGTTGGAGAGACCACCGAAAATGCTACCATCTTCATCAGAGAATGGGTAAAAATAAATTAGGAGCTGGACTGTGTGTCTCCTCCGTTCACTATCAATCAGTGGTATATGAAATAATGTGCCTTTAATTTGTCTTTTACAGGATCTGTGCTGAAGCCTCACTTATTTCTCCTGTCATCTCCCCCAGGAACCAAAACACAGGGTCAGATCACACAGGTAATCATTTTCCAAATGTCTGAGGGAGGCTATAACACAGGTGCAGATGGTTTACAAGTTGTGCTGAAGGATATTAAGATACTTTTGTAGTAATGGTTGTGTTTATCAGAATCTGCTTCTGTCTCTATTTCCTATAAGTTTCATATCTGCTACACACCTTCTCTCTCCTCAGGACAAACTGTTGAGGTGTCATATCAGGTCTTTACCTGCTCCCATTGTCCATTCGTTCACACAGAGGAAGTGAATCTTCACCAGCACATTGAGAAGGTTCACCCTGAGGAGCTAAACACGACTGTGAGGTCCCAACAGTGTCCCAGCAGCACACACCAGCAACCCACGCCCCCAAAGACACTGCCCACCCTGACACAGCCGACTCATACTGGAGAGCGTCCATACCTCTGCTCCCAGTGTGGGAAGAGTTTCATTCGGGCAGATCAACTGAAGATACATCAGCGAACTCATACAGCGGAACGCCCGTACCCCTGCTCCCAGTGCGGGAAGAGTTTCACTGATTCGAGTACTTTGACGAAACACCAGAGAACTCATACAGGGGAACGCCCGTACCCCTGCTCCCAGTGTGGGAAGAGTTTCACTCAGTCGTGTAATTTGAAGCTCCACCAGAGAACTCATACAGGGGAACGCCCGTACCCCTGCTCCCAGTGTGGGAAGAGTTTCACTCATTCGAGTACTTTGACTAAACATCAGAGAACTCATACAGGGGAACGCCCGTACCCCTGCTCCCTGTGTGGGAAGAGATTCACTTGGGCAGGTCAACTGAAGATACATCAGCGAACTCATACAGGGGAACGCCCGTACCATTGCTCACAGTGTGGAAAGAGTTTCACTCAGTCGTGTAATTTGAAGCTCCACCAGAAAACTCATACAGGGGAACGCCCGTACCCCTGCTCCCAGTGTGGGAAGAGTTTCACTCATTCGAGTACTTTGACGAAACACCAGAGCACTCATACAAGGGAACGCCCGTACCACTGCTCCCAGTGTGGAAAGAGTTTCATTCGGGCAGAGAAACTGAAGATACATCAGCGAACTCATACTGGAGAGCGTCCATACCTCTGCTCCCAGTGTGGGAAGAGTTTCATTCGGGTAGATAAACTGAAGATACATCAGCGAACTCATACAGCGGGACGCCCGTACCTCTGCTCCCAGTGTGGGAAGAGTTTCACTCATTCGAGTGCTTTGACGAAACACCAGAGAACTCATACAGGGGAACGCCCATACCACTGCTCCCAGTGTGGGAAGAGTTTCACTCGGTCAGATCAACTGAGGATACATCAGCGAACCCATACAGGGGAACGCCCGTACCCCTGCTCCCAGTGTGGGAAGAGTTTCACTGATTCGAGTACTTTGACGAAACACCAGAGAACTCATACAGGTGAACGCCCGTACTTCTGCTCCCAGTGTGGGAAGAGTTTCACTGATTCGAGTACTTTGACGAAACACCAGAGAACTCATACAGGGGAACGCCCGTACCCCTGCTCCCAGTGTGGGAAGAGTTTCACTCAGTCGTGTAATTTGAAGCTCCACCAGAGAACTCATACAGGGGAACGCCCGTACACCTGCTCCCAGTGTGGGAAGAGTTTCATTGATTCGAGTACTTTGACGAAACACCAGAGAACTCATACAGGGGAACGCCCATACCCCTGCTCCCAGTGTGGGAAGAGTTTCGCTCATTTGAATACTTTGGCGAAACACCAGAGAACTCATCCAGGGGAATGCCCGTACCCATAGGCGTTGGAAGTAGGGGTGCTGAGGGTGCTGCAGCAGTCTCTCTGAACGCAGGGTTTTTCCTACATAGTAAATTATTTGGTGGCTATCAAACGAGCCCCAAACCATCACTCTGTTGCCAGATATGGAGTAGATGTGGATGGATCACTGCAAGGGTTATTTCTCCGGACTCATTTTCCTATAGAACTCTATGGGGAAAAAAGTCAGGAGAAACAACCCTTAAAGTGATCCATCCACATCTACTCCATATCTGGCAACAGAGTGATGGTTTGGGGCTTGTTTGATAGCTCAGACCCTTGATAACTTACAGCCATTTAGCCAGCCATGTGTTCCATACTGTACCAGTGTAATTTACAGCTGAATCTAGTCTCACCCCCCAATTTCCATAGAGATCCATTCAAATGCAGAGAGGTTATAGTATCGCTTGTAACAGTACCTGAAAATAAGATATCGACAGTTTTTTTTGATGTTGATGGTCACAGACTTCAGGAAGTAACAGCATGTAAAGGATATGCGACCAAATATGAAATATGATACTTTAAAAATACGTTAAAGCAAAGGGTATGAATACTTATGTAAATGAGAAATTTTAGTTTTTTATTTTTAATAAATTTGCAAAAATCTCAAAAAACTTTTTTCACATTGTCATTATGGGGTGTTGTGTGTAGAATTTTGAGGGAAAAAATGAATTTAATCAATTTTGGAATAAGGCTGTAACAGAACAAAATGTGGAAAAAGTGAAGCGCTGTGAATACTTTCCGGATGCACTGTATCTTTTAAGTGCTTCAAGAACATGTTTCACCCACGTATTATTCATTTGATTTAAGTGTTTCTTTATTTTTCATTTATTCCAATATATGGTTATTTCACATTTATCCACAGTGTGTAATCATTAAACTGAAGGAGTGTGCATTTGCTGAGTTTGCATGTACTAAGTTTCGCATGTTGTGCAAGAGCAACAGCAGGATACATCTTGTCCTTTGTGCAACCTTTTCAGAGAGCTGAGCTAGGCAATCTAGGAGGGGGTGTCGGGGCTGCTGCCGAGGGAAAGAGGAAGTTGACTGGACTCGGTGGCAGGGCCCCTCAGTCTCCCTGCTCGATCTCTGGTTTCAAATCTGACCTTGTGCCTTAGGATTTAGGCCAAGGGTGAAACATATTTATTAAAGAATAAGAATGTACTGACAATGGCGGTTTGTATTAAACCTATAGAATTTGTTGTACTAATATATGATATGTATCAGTTAAAATTAATGACAGTTAAACGTTTGTATTAATTACATATAACAACTAACCCTATATTGTGTGCTATTCCCTTGGCAATAAGTCATTCTTCAGAAACTTAGCTCAACCAACTGTAAGGGGTTAGGGAACATGTTTTCCCTAATGGTATAAGTGGTTTTTGGTCGTAAATTCCCCCAGGAGAATGCTTATTGAAAATTAAACACCACGTCAGACACTGAGTAGGTAATCAGTAGAACCCAGAAAGAGTTGGGGGGGGCATCTTGTGATTTCTGTGGAACAGCCCCTTTTCCGATGACTAGTTTGAAAAGATATAAATATGTATGTGAACAAGAGATTTGCAGCTTTGTCTTCCTCGTGCATTGCTCTTCTGGACCACAATATTATTGCAATAACAAACTATTATTCACCAGCCCTGGACTTTGACTCTTTTCCCGAGAACCAATCTATCAATAATGGACTTCATTTATCATTAGTTAATGCTACTATCCGTAATCCTGTTCCACCCCACTACTGCTGCCGTTGTTTTGGTCAGAAATGTGTAAACACGTGGTCTAGCTAGCTAATCATTTTCTTAGCTAGAAAACATCATGTCAGCTTCTGAATCAACTTCGGATGAGCCATCGAGGACGAAGATGAAACATTGTTGTCAGTATCAGCTCGTGTTGTTGTAATGTTCAGCTAAACAGCATGGCGCAGACATTACGGATTGTAGCCTACTGTTAGTAAACAATTGACAAATACATTAACTAATGGTTTGTAATTTCAAATCATTTGTTAATGTATTTGTACATCATTCATATTAACAACTACATTAGTTAATGTCAATTCATGTAACCTTATTGTAAAGTGTTACCAGATACCAGTCAAACCAAGGGCTTTGTTCTACCCTCTTGTCAAGCTTTCAAACTGACTGCTATTGTTCTACCAGTGATGAACAATTATTGCTGATTTTAACATACTCCTGATGTAGAGTATCGATTTCTCGTGTCTCTTTTTTCCAGCCTCACATTACAGTTTTAAAACGTGGTGGAGAGCCATCCCTCCAGAGGTGTGTTCGGTGCTGCTTTACAGGACTCATGCAGTACTTTTTGTATGTTGAAAATATTATAAATAAAATTGTCTTTTTGATCCACTACCCTCGTTATTTATCGTCCCTTTTGTGTTCAGTCACCAGCCCTGGCCGTAACATAGTTTATCACAGTTTGTTTGGTTCTGTCCCATAGTGTTTTAAATCACCTCTTGATACCATGCATGCTTTTCTGGCACACCATTCAGGGTAATTACACTGTTTTGATTGGTATGTGTACAGTATATAACCTTATTTCAAATGCCTTGGATCAATTTTTTTTCACATTAAAAAGACTATTTGAAACTATTTTATGCTCATTTGCATTTCTCCACTGAATCGATATTTTGAGACGAATGGAGATGTTTAACAAAAAAGGCCAAAATCGACAAAATTGAGAGAATGTGATTATTACATTACATTATTGGTGGGCAGTCTTTATGGGATGAGACCTACAATGATCCTGATCTAGGGCTGGAAATTAAGGAACCATTAAGATGAAGCAAATGTTGAATTTGATTTCTTATGTCATCAATGGACCTCTTGTAAATCTGTCATACAGATCACGAGCCTGGATTTAATATCATTAAACATATCTGATGCACCCTTGTTTTTCACGCTTAGTCCATATACTCAATGTTGTATTGCCTTTTTAATTAATTGCAGCTTTAACCTAAATTTCCCATTGTGGCTTTTTAGCCAATCAAGCATGCTTCTAGCTTGCTGTCAAACACATTACTCCCTTATACAAGGTTTTTGAGTGTATGTGAGTAATAGTGAGTAAGAAAGAATGATACTCGAGTCAGTACCCTTCACTGTAGCCTTACATTTTTATTAAGAGACAATTAAATTTATGTAACATTATTGTAACGTGTTACCGACTATCTTTTATTACAACAATAAAACACGTAACACGTAATAGCTAACACTAATAGCTAATAGCTGTTTTGACAATCTGAAGCCAAGCCAACACGCACCATTCACATAAAAATTTGTACATTTTAGCATATTATCACTAACTGGCAACCGAGCTAACTTCAGCTGAATAACTCTCAGACTTTTACTCAGTGGGCTAGATACCATTGCTTTTGAAATTCAGAAGTCTCACAGATTGGCCTGACGCGTGCTTGCAAGTGCTTACAAGAGGAAGGAAAAATTAGTTGATGGAAAATTCAAAGATCGGCCCAGCTACCTGGCTATGCAGTATTTTGTTTTATTAAAATATCTAGGTTTCTACGCAATGAACACAAATTCTAAAATCTTTCTACCATATTATCTAACTATAAAGGAAGAAATCCTCCCTGTCCTTCTGTCTGTCTGTTGTGGAAGTTCAGATAATTGACCTACATGTTGCATTACTTTTACTTCTGTGTTAAACCTAACTGTGCTAATAACTATATGCTTTGTGTTTAGACAATGATTAGATACACATATAATCAATGCTTAGACAATGATTAGATACACATATAATCAATGCTTAGACAATGATTAGATTAGCCAACCATGTGTTTCCATACTGTTCCAGTGTAATTTACAGCTAAATCTAGTCCCACCCCCCAATTCCCATAGAGATCCATTCAAATGCAGAGACGTTATAGTATCGCATGTAAGAGTACCAGAAAATAAGATATCAAGATTGTTTTGATATACTTTTATACCCAGTCATGAGAGCATTGCCTGTTTACCTGTGGAATGTTCCAAACAGGCGTTTTCAGAACTTCCCAGTCTTTTTTTTGGAACGTGTTGCAGGCATCAAATTTGGTAATAGCGTATATTTACACAAATCAATAAAGTTGAAAAAGGTAAAACATTAAATATCTTTTCTTTATACTGTTTTCAATTAAATATATGTAAAAGAGAATTTACAAATCACTGCTTTCTGCTTTTATGTGCATTTTACATACTGTCCAAGATTTTTTGGAATTGGGTTTGTACAAGTGGAAGTATTTTTTGTCAACATTGAGTGGAGCCCAATGGAGAAACTGACTTTTTGAGCGCAAATAATAGATGTCAGCAGGGGGAGACATTATATCCAGCGCTGAGGTTGAGAGCCCAAAGCTGGCCCCTTGCTAAAAAGGGACAGAAACCTTGGCCATGTCCGAATACGACCTCTACACACTTTTGAGGGCGCATATTTGAGTCCACTTTGTCAAAAAGCTTTTAAGTGGGTGACTTTCTCTCACAAATGGGGGCACTAAAAATACCAGGATGAACCCCTTATTTCCAGGGTTTTGTTGAGGGAATTGAGGAGAACACTCATCTGCAGAACGGTGCATTCATCCGACAATTTCAAGTAACCCGGAAGTAAAAACGTAGTTCTATCTTCATTCATAATCCACACTTTGTAACAATTGTCATATGTTAACTGACTGATAATCTCAATAAAATAAATAAATAAATAAATAAATATTACAAACTACTTCCTCACTAGTTTGGAAAGAGTTTTGCAGGATTTATTTTGCCCACTACTTGCAAAGTGAGGGGACAGGGCACATAGTAGACGGGTCTTAGTGGACAGGGGACAGGGAACAGGGGTCATATTCGGACACAACCATAGTCCCAGGAGGAAAATAGCTTTCTTTACTGGTGTGTGCGTAATCATTGATTGGTAAGAGGTTTGTCCACCAACTTAAATGGATATTTGATTTTGAGAACTCTGTTCACATCTGAAACAATCTTAAGATTGTTTTGCTGTCCTATTAAAAAGAGTACAGTCTCTTCTTCATGGGTGAATGGAAAATCTACTTAAACAAATGTCGTCTGCATTTGACAAGGATTTAGTTCTAGTTTATGCTACGGGATTGTCATCTTTTTATCTTAATGTCATTCACCTATCTTTAGTTCCACTTAGACTTCTACTAGGCTTTTGGCACAATGGGGAACTTCATTTTCCCCCTTTCTTGAAAAATGTGACTTTGTAAAAAAGCCTTCAGTTAAAACTCTATATAAAAGTTACAATTGCTCAATCAAATTACAATCTGCCACTCCATCTCAAGCATGGTATCAGACCAGGATGTCCGATTTCCCTGTATCTTTTAAAAATATGTTTTACTTTGCACTCAACTTCTTGCAGATTTCAATAAGCTTTGTGATTTGAAAGGGATTGCGATTTCTGACAAAGAAATCATCAGACATGTTTGAGTCAGTTAGCAGATGATGGAACCATTTTTTTTAAAGGATGCATATTGCATATACCAAATTCTTTATAGCTACTAATGTGATCCAACAACTCTCCCAAGCCTCCAAGCTCTGTCTGAACATCAACAAAATTGTGAATGTCTGTGATATACCTTCTTTTTGAGAATAAATAAGTTATTTGGGAATAAATATTAGGGGGGGATAGATGTTCTACACTTTAACCCGATTATTGAAAAAACTAAGAGATTTATCTTTGAAGGGTAGAGTACTTGTAAGAAAGGCATAAGGTATTTCAAGACTTGCTTATGCAGCAATATCCCTAGCAGTAACAAGACTGATAAGTAAGAAGATTGATAATTGGCTCTCATTTCATATGGAGAAATAAGATTAATTCCATAGTGTGTCAACTTTCTTGATTTTACCACTCTCAATAATGCTTGTAAGGTAAACTGGATTATACCATTTTTTAAAAGTCTGACCTCTATCTGGAATTTCATACTCCATTTTGGGCCTGATTTAATAAGATCTTTAGCGTGTGCAAGACCAGCACACGCTAAAACAATAACATGATAAATGATTGGTCATGGTATTTGTTTTGCACCAATAATTGGCTGTGTTATTAGTTTTTTGTGTGCTAAAAGTTTTTACTCCTGCTAAAGGTCTTAGTAAATCAGTCCCTTTATCTTTTCTCCATTAGGTAGTCTTGAATTTATTTTGCTCTGTAACTATGAAATTGAAAACATTATTTTGCAATTATCTAACATTCCCTAACAAATGCTTCCCTCTTGGTC